>BSBK01004237.1:255000-430000 GCA_027943335.1 Chamaecyparis obtusa
AACCAAGTCCTTAATGTAGAGATCCTACAAAAAAATGTTAGTACCCACAACCTATAGCACACAAGGTTAATTAAAATCCACAAATAAGCTAAGACTTACTAAAATGAAATTGATAAGTGCATTGAGCCCTTATTCCTCCTGTTTTAGCTTTCTACTTCTGAAGGGTGAAACAGGGTGATAAGGATAGCCCTATTCACTAGATATGTAATTTGTTGAAAAAGGCCTTTTCCTAAAATAGTTAGAAGGATTCTTACCCTTCCTAAACTAATTCAATGATATAGGTATTTGAATCATGATTCCAATGCTATAGATGGCATTGAAAATGGAGCTACAAAACTCAAGTTATGATGAAAAGAGTGAATGTCTATCTAAAAGCATATGAAGGAAAAATTGAGTTTAACATAAATAAATCCTAACAAACCCTAACAAAAACCATAATTTTGATCTATAAATAAGGGAAGAGATCACATACCTACTCATTCTTACCATTTTCAGAGTTTAGGAGAGAAGTTAGGAAAGAGCAGACAAGATGCCCCCAGCTAATAGTATCGGTGTGGATGTGCATGTTGTTCATGCATCGCCATTGAGATTACGACGACCTCCACATGCCCATACAGAGACACCACCTCTGAGACCTAGACATAGAGAGTGTGGAGAGAGTAGTCACTCCTTGACCCCACCATCCAGACCCTTTAGTGATACCCAGGAGGGAGATCCAGGTATAAAACATGTATTTGATCTAAATATTTAACTTAATTTGTGAAGAAAAAGGACTAAAAGATAAATATATTTTAATTCTGCACCTAGTGTAGTGGAGTGGAGGAGATTTGTATCTGAGGTCCTAAAGGATACATGCCTATCCTACCGACTACTAACCAGTGAGCGAGAGTTCCCTATTGGTCACAAAGATCCCGACAGGCATGCCAATATCTTTTCTTGTGTCCAACGAGAGATGAGGTTATGTAGAGAAAGAGAGGAGAGCCTGATGGATGACCTATGAAGATCATAGGAGCATGTATATGCACTCATCATATCAAGGAGACACTCATAGACTACCATACAGATACCTTCATCTTCTCATCATAGATTAGAGAGATCTGGGAGCCATCAACCACTAGAGCATAGAGATAGAGAGAGTGATAGATAGGGCCTTGTGCGACATATGTATCAAACTCAAAATAATTTATAAATGAAAAAATCTCTTTTCTAGCTAGTTCTGTAATTGATTACTATATTTTCACTAGTAACATAAAATTTAACAGAAAGAAAGAACATGTATAAATCATGTATTCGAATGTAATTTGCTAAAATCACATAACCTATAAAACAAACATAACTATTTTATAAGGAATACATAAATACACAAGGAAAGAAAGATGTACTAGGGATAATAAAATTTGAGATGCATAATATTGATAGGTTCCTTAAAAGGCACACCATCCATATCAACAATTTTGTAAGAACCTGAACCAAAGTCCTCAATTACAATAAAAGGTCCAAGACAATTAGGGCTAAACTTTCCTTTTTCACCAAGTAAATCATTCACATTTCTTTGATTCTCATATAATACTAAATCACCCATTGAAAATGATCATTCAATTACCTTATGATTATACTGCTTCTAAAGTGATTTATGATGACCCTTTATATGTTCCAAAGCATTTATTCGTTGTTCATCCAATATTTCTAATTCTTGTAATCGTTGTTCTCGAAATGTATCTTTGTCAATTATCCCATGAAATGAAACACATAAAGAAGGTATTTCCAATTCCAAAGGCATAATAGCATTAGTACCATAGACATGATTATAAGGAGAAGTACTCATGGCAGTACGAACACTAGTCCTACAAGCCCATAAAGCATAGGTAATTTGAGTATGGAAATCTTTCACATGCTTATTAACTGTTTTCCTCAGAATTTGTTCAATGACTTTATTTGATGCTTCAGCTTGACCATTAGATTGAGGATAATAAGGAGTCAAAAATCTATGTTGAATTTGATATTTCTCCAAGAATTTCACATCTTCTTTATTCTTTAAAGAGGTACCATTATCTGAAAATATCATCAAAGGAATACCAAATTGTGTTATAATATTGTTAAGAATGAAATCAAAAATAACATCCATAGTAGTTGAATGGAGAGGGACAACTTCCACCCACTTTGTAAAGTAATCTATAGCTATTAGGATGTATGTATGTCCTTGAGAAGAAGCTGGTGAGATTTTTCCAATAAGATCAAAATCCCAAATACTAAAAGGCCATGGAGCAACTTGATTACGAAGCTCATGAGTGTATGGTGAAAATGTGACCACACTTCTATGAATCCTTACATGCAAGGAAACTCAAGAATGAGCCCTCACAAATTGATCCATAGCTCTCTATGCAAGGAGTTGCAAGATTTGTAAAATTGCTCTCAGCTAGAGCTATAAACTCATGACCTTGCTAGTCAACCACAAAATGAGAGATTCCAAATCAAAGACAAGGGCAAGAGTGCCAATATCTCCAATGAAATCAATATGAATGCAATGCAATGCAACCTATGTGAGTATGCAAATTACTCTATGAAAGTGCAAGTACAAATTATGCTATGAAAGGAAAGTACAAAGATTACAACCTTCCTAATTAGGCTATGTTAGATTAAACTATTGTATAAAAGGAAATCTATACTAGAAATGCCATGATCATGCAACTATGAAAGCAAATATGAGAACTAAATGAAATGCAACAACAAAGATCTTCAAAGCTTGAATGCCACAATGTCTTCAAAGAGCTCCAAATGACCTAGAAAACCTGGAACATAACATTAGCATAAAAACCTAAGATATCTCAAATGAAGAAGAGAACTCTCCTTTTATAAGAAATGAGGTGAAATGGACCATTGAGATTAAGAGGCAAAAGACTTAATCAACAGTGGAGAAAAATGGAAGCTTAATCCTTGTGCACAAATATCCTCCAATGAGAAAATAAGAGTTGACTTTTGTGCCCATATGAGACAAAAAGTGCTTTTCTTCTTTTTATAAAATAGGAATGATGCTTTATTTGTGCAACTTAGGATAAGAGGAAAAGTGAGGGCTTTTATTTAATAAAAGGGGAGGAAATATTCCTTTTAATTAAATAAAGACTTTAGGATAAAATGGTTAGCCCATGGAAAATAATCAAAAATGATGAAATTAGGATTTGATCAAGAAATTGATAGTGTTGAAAAATATTGATTATTGATAAAATTGATTCAGATATAAATAAATCAAATAAATGGGGCCCAAAGTCTAGGTGACCATTTTTGGGTGCATACAATGAGTAGGAGCATGAATCAAATTATTATGTTGCAAACATTGAGGAAATTTCTTAACAAACATGAAAGAATCTTGTTCCATTGTTTTCCAATAATCTCCCATTCTAAGAAGTTCATTGACTAAATATTTTCCACCAAAATGTCCCCCACAAGAACCATAATGAGCTTTTGGTAAAGCTACTAGAATTTTGGTTCTACCAATACATCTTAATAGAAAACCATCATAAGAGTGTTTGTAAAGCATATCTCCTCAACATTCACTTTCACAAGGTAAAATCCTTTTGAATTTTGAAAATGGTTACATCTTCAAGGCTTCACTTGAGAGACTATGTAAGGAAGAGAACATGCAAGGGAACGATGTTGATAGTCATACTTTAACAAGTTTGATACATAAGGCTCTCCCAAAGTGCAAAATAAAAAAGATAAGAAAGTCTAAAACAAACCATTTTCCAGTCAATGCATGGTTTGATAAGGAATGCAAAATGGCTAGGAGAATTCTCAGAGAGTCAAACAAAATAAACAATGACATTAAAGTTTACAAGCAGATTTTAAATATGATAAAAGCTAATTTTATGGTCACAAGGAGAGATGAGATAATTTTCCTTAGTAAAGATAACCCCAAACTTTTCTAGAAGGAACTTCAACCAAGAAGGAAACAAATTGAAAATAATATTATAGCCACTCCATGGCTTGATTATGCTAGGAAATTGTACGAACAAGAAGGTGAGGTGGACCTCCCATCCGTGGTCAACAATATGTCAAATCTTTTCACCGTACAAGAGGTAGAGATGGGTATAAAAAATATGGGTAACGGTAAGGCCAAGGACTTGGTTGAACTTCAAGTAGAGTATCTCAAGTGGGGCATGAAAACCCTTGCACCACACATCACAAAAATCTTCAATAATATCAGTCAACATGGGTTTCCTAAAGATTGGACAATCAGCCTTGCCATACCTCTTTTTAAGAGTGGGGATTTCAATAATCCCTCCAACTACAGGACCATAATGATTAATCCTTTGTTTGCAAAATTATTTGGCAGCATGATAGAAAAAAAAATCAGTAAATGGGCTGAAGAAAACTATAAGCGGGCTAAAGGGTAGGCTGGTTTTAGACCAAAACACTCGACATTTGATCACTGTATTACTCTAAGGAACATAATCAAAAAAGGATGGGAGAAAAAGGACAAGGTTTTTTATTGTTTTGTTGACTTTAGAAAGGCTTTCGACATTGTCCCTAGGGACAAGCTTTGGCTTAGAATGGAAGAATTGGAGATCCCCATACATCTTAGAGCTATTGTTCATAGGATATACAGAGATGGTAAAGTCAAAATCAGAACCTCCGCCGACATCTCTGAATGTTTTAGGAGCGATATTGGGGTCAAACAGGGCTGCCCTCTATCTCCTACTTTGTTTGGCCTATATATCGACAAACTTGAAGAATGGTTAAACATGCAAAATGATGAGGGTATTCAGTTGGGAGCATGTTTAATAAGGTGGCTCCTCTATGCTGACGACCTCATTTTGATTGCCAAATCTACCTACAATTTGCAAGCACATCTATTTTCCCTTGAGTGTTTTTGCAGAATGGTGGGAATGCAGGTCAATTTTTTTTTTTTGATAGGTAATAGGCCGAAGCCAAGATCAACATGGGGCTCAAGAAGAATTGAACCCAAGACCTCCCAAATGAGAGGCTCGCAACTTACCGTTGCGTTGTGGGGTGTTCCAGGAATGCAGGTCAATATTAGCAAGACTAAAGTCATGGTTTTCTCTAAGAGAAAAAAAAAATGTCATCATAAGTTCTATTTCAAAGGAAGCATTCTTGAGGAAGTGATGGAGTACAAATATCTTGGCATTGACTTCAACAAAAACCTAATGTGGGATGGCTGTAGAAAGAAAAGAATGTTAGGTGGATGGAAGGTGCTCTATG
The DNA here is from genome assembly GCA_027943335.1 of Chamaecyparis obtusa. Taxonomy (NCBI): domain Eukaryota; kingdom Viridiplantae; phylum Streptophyta; class Pinopsida; order Cupressales; family Cupressaceae; genus Chamaecyparis; species Chamaecyparis obtusa. The sequence goes on from BSBK01004237.1 coordinate 260,218, forward strand.
ATCTCCAAAATAGATGTCAGGAGGCTGAAGTGTGGATTGGAAAACTAATCATACTCTATTTGGTCTTCTAGTTTTTCCAGTTGTTCTTTATGGGTGTGAATTATGGGCCAGCAACACTTCATCCTCACAATGGAAGAAAATTGACGGAATTCAAAAATGTTTTATCACTAGAAAGTTTAAAATCAAAAGCACGGTCCCATATGATATATTTCTTAGTGAAATGGGGGCTTCCCCTATTGAGGTGCTTGCTATGGTGTGTCTTATAAGCTATTTAAAAAGAATTGAAAAAATGGAAGAAGGTAGATGGCCTAAAGTTGTCTTTAAGGATATATTTTGCAAGAGTAAAAAAATGTGGATGCAACTAAACATAAAGTGGATGAGCAAATGGGATATCCATTTCAATATGTGTACCACAAATAATAAAGATATAAAGGTCTTCGTTATGGATAAATTTTACAAGAGAAATTGGGGAAATGAGCTTGGAAGGAAGAAAACCTATTACATCAATGAATTCAACCCCTCGTGTGATCAACTTCAAAAAGTGTACATAGGGGCTAACATTTCTTGGAAAGCTAAAAATCTTGTTTCTCAACTGAGAACCAATTCTCATCAACTCCGTTGTGAGACTGGGCAGTGGAAGAGGCCAAAAGAGGCTTGGGAGGAGAGAGTTTGCATGTTTTGCAATTTTGGGACTATGGAAACCAAACAACACTTTATTTTAGAATGTGATGCATATAAGGACAACATGGAAAAATTTGTAGGTTTTTTATCTGATAACTCTTAGCATAACCTATTCAGTGAGGAGTGCATTAAGAATTTAGGAGTACTCATTGTCAACTTGCACAAGAAAAGAACCGAGTTACTAAAGTTGGCCTAACTTTGGTGGACTGTCCCATAGGCTATGTTAGCCTCGCGAACGTTAAAATTTTCTATTTCTATTTCTATTTCTCCTAAAATGATATAACGTGCTACAAGCTTCCTAATATGATTACACATGTTCCTTATTGCCGATTCAGGAAAAGTACCATCTTTCAAAAAATGAAAGATATGAGAATACCATTCATCCAAATGCAAATTGAAGCAATTAGAGGTAACCTTATTGGAAATTGTAGGGTTTTTAAGAGTATGTATAGTAAATTAAAAGCTTTCAATGTTATTCTCAAGACAAACCAAAGAAGTTACGCTTGCCATGGATTCCGCATGTTGATTATCTTTCCTAGGTAAAGTTTGAATCGTATACGAAGAGAATTGTGAAAGAACATCAAGAGCCAAATTTATATATTGTGTCAATTTATCATTCTTAGTCGGATAACCTCCTTTAATCTATTCCACAATCAATTGCGAATCTCCATAAATTTCCAAGTTTTTAATGTTAAGGGATGAAGCTGCTCGTAAGCCAGCTATAAGAGCTTCATACTCCACAATATTGTTAGTACAAGGAAAAGTCAATTTATATGATAGAGGGACTAGATTTTTTGTAGGAGGGATCAAGATAATACCAACACTAGAACCTATCTTACATCTAGATCCGTCAAAATATAACTCCCAAACATCATCCTGTTTAATAGCTAGAATGTTTTCATCGGGGAATTGTATTGAAGTAAAGCATGTATTGGAATGAGGACAAGGAGCTTCAAACAAATAATCTGTTAAAACTTGTCCTTTAATTGACTTTTGAGAAATGAAATTAATATAAAATTCCGTAAGTAACATCACCCACTTTTCCAGATGGCCAGAGAGATCAATTTTTGAGAAAAGATGTTTGAAAGGATCAAATTTAACAATCACATTGACTTTAACATTTAATAGATAATGCGTGAGTTTCTGACAAGCATAAACTAAAGCTAAACATTATCTTTCCAAATTTTTATATCTTGTTTTGTAATTGAGTAAAGTATGACTAATGTAATACACAAGTCTTTCCTTACCTTCACTATCATGTTGAGCCAACAATGCACTCACCACATTCAGAGTGGCTGAAGTATACATATAAAAGAGTTTATCAAATTGAGCATGTTGAAAAATAGGAGGATTGGCGAGATACTCCTTAAATTTCTCAAAGGATTGTTTACATTCTTCATTCCAAGAGAAAGTGGTGTGCTTTCTAAGCAAGGAAGTAAAAGGAACAGTTCTATTAGCTAAGTTGGAAACAAAGCGACGAATAGCTTGAATTTTTCCTTGTAAACTTTGTAATTGAGAAATGTTCTTACAAGGAGGCATATTAACAATAGCTTCAATATTTTTAGTATCTACCTCTATACCTCGCTTAGAGATTATAAACCCCAATAATTTATCAGAATCAACTCCAAAGACATATTTCTTAGGATTCAATCTCATATTGTAACTTCTAATCCTTTCAAATGTGTGTCGTAAAATACTAACATGACCTCCTCTTTGTATAGATTTTGCTAATATATCATCCACATAATCCTCAAGAATATTATGAATGTAATCATGAAAAATCAAAGTCATGGCTCGTTGATAAGTTGCTCCCGCATTTTATAATCCAAAAGGTATCATGACCCAACAAAATGTTCCCCAAGGTGTTATAAATGTGGTTTTAAATTGAACTTCAGGAGGAGTAAAAATTTGATTATAGCCCAAAATTCCATCCATAAAAGATAATAAAGCATGACCCGTTGTTGAATCCACAATCATATCAATATTAGGTAATGAGAAATCATCTTTTAAGGATGCTTTATTTAAATCTTGAAAGTTAGTACACATTCTTATCTTATTTTCTCCTTTTGAAACAGGCACAATATTTGAAATCGAATCTGAGTAATCTATAGAGCGGATGAATCCAACATCCAATAATCTTTCAATTTCAACCTTAACTAATAAGGCAATTCCTGGATTCATCTTTCAGATTTTCTGCTTCACAGGTTTAACATTTGGTTTGAGAACAATTTTAGAATCTATACCTAGCATATCCAAATATGTCCAAGAAACAATATCCTTAAATTCAAGTAAAAGGGAAACCACCTGATCATGTTCAACTTTATTAAAACATTTCCCAATTTTTATCATCTTCTCAGAGTCATTTTCATCCATTTGAACCTCAACAGTTTTAGTTATTAGAAAATTACTTTGTATCGGAGAATCCATTGGTAAAGGAGAAATATTATGTTCATCATGTTCTTCAAAATAAGCTTATGTATTTAGATAATAAGGCTTCTTTTATGATGAAACATAGGTAGATCCTCATAAGCTCCTAAAATATTCGCTAAGGCTTCATCTTTGGGAAAAACATCCAAGATAGGTTTTTGATCCATGTCAAGGAGGATCAAGTTAACCAACTTCAAATGTCCGCCATAGATATGATTAACATTGAGAGGAAAAGATGATGGTTGTTTGTAAGGATTGACCCCCAATCCATATGTATAATCCTAAATTTCATTGTCCAAAGGTACTTGTATACCTTGTTCGTATTTACCACATCTTTTCCCATTAAATCTTGATTTCTTGAGCAGATGATAACCAGAACCATATCTATCAACCATATCAGATTGAGTCCAAGGAGCCGCATATGTCACAATATCATAGCAATCAGGTTTTATTGTTTCAATTGTTTCTTCAATTGAGGTAGCAACAAAGTTACTTTTTAATTCCACAGACAGTGGAGGACTAAAAACTTGTTTTTCAAACCCACTTTGTTGTTTCATGAATTCCAAATTAGAAAATTTATATTCTCCAATAAAAGAAGGATTAAAGTCCAATGTTCCCCAATCATCCCTAGTCAAAGAAGAAGATGGAGTTGCAATTTGTTTAATCTCAGGTGACCTTTCAGGCTCTTTACTTGGTTGGAGAGGTTCAAAAACTTTAGCATATTCTGCATTTAAGCAAGGATTCGACGCATCATCCGCATGTAACGTATACATCAAATTGTTATAAATGAACCTAACCTTGCGATGAAGAGTAGAAGGAACTGCATGCATAGTATGTAACCAAGGTCTACCTAGGGTATGTGCAGGATCATGGTATGCCAAAAAGTGGCGATGTGAAAAAAACTTATTTTCACTCGTCCAAAAGTGCACAAATGCATATGTTGACTTTTTAGTGGGCCTGGGTGTCAGTACACCTAGCCAAGCCAAAAGAAAAATCAAAAGGCTTAATCAGATATTTGATAATATCAGATATCCAATATTATCGAATATTCAATATTTGCCAGTAAATATAAATTTGATACCCCAGCCGCATTCAACATTTTCACTGTGAAAACATGAACGCAGATGAGGGTTTCAGATATCCGCTTTGCAATCACCTATCTGATTTTTCTAAAATCTAAGGTAAGTCCAATCTCAAATTTTTATTGTTTTTATTATTTTTTAATAGAAATTTATAGTTTTTATATAAAAATTAGCCATTTAAATGAGTTTTTGTACTATTTTTTAAAATTCATTGTAATTATCTATTTGTTTTTTCATTGTAATCAAACATGGAATCAGAAAACCCTCCTAATGATCTTGCAAACAATCTAGAACCACCTCTCAACAATCCCCCACCTCTAGAAGGCGTACCTATCACAAACCCTCACTGTTTAGAGGATCTAATAGGAGATAATCTAAATGAACTTAGAGGATTTCAAACCACCTATGCCAATATCCCCACATTGCACCTGATGTTTATGACATTGAACTCAATTATTGAAAACATGGAGAAACTTACACATCAACATAGTGTTGCACTTCTTTGGCGTGATTCCATGCACGCCCAGTTTGACGATGGGCTTGATTATGATTAATTCATGAACCTTAATATAACAAAACATGACATAACTAATCTTTTTATGGATCCTAAAACCAGTCTAAATGTAGACCCTAAAAAAACCAAGTTGTCAATTAAATGGTGCACAAATAGTGCAATACGTGACAACTTTTGGGACCATTGGTGGATGGTTTTTGATAGACACCTCACAATAATTTGGATGTCCCATTTTATTTTATTAAAAAATTGTATGCTGAATTTATGCTCGGTCATAAGGTGAATTATTGGAGTATGAGACCGAACTAGGGTGTAGGTATAGGCGCTCCTCAGGACAGGCCATGGGCACAACGGGTGAAATCCTATACATATGTCCCCCCTCCTGAGATTTCACCACCTCCCACAGTGTAGCATCCTGACATTATTGTTGAGGCCAGCTCACAGACTATTTGAGCCATTCACACCTTGAGTGATCTACTGGTTACGCAGGGCACGACATTGTTGCCTCCTTGTCCTGATGCTTTTGGCGCTTCCACATCCTCCACGAGCTCACATGTTTGTGTGCCCCACACTTGCATTATATGCAAGAATATGTGCTTAGGTCCCCTGAATGATAGTGATGCATATAATTTCACCTTCGAGGTGGATGATTGTACATAGCACACTACATGCACTAAAGAAGCTCATGGAGATGTGCATCAGGGGCCTACATAGACATGGACTCCCACTATTATGGTAAGGGTAAACAGTTCACTTTTTACATTGTATTTAAATTTTATTGTTCGTATTTTTAGTAGAATTTCCTTATAATAATTTCTCACTTATGTTTTTTTATGTGTTACATTTATGTTCGGTTGATGACAGAGGAGGAGATGGAATAGGTGGAGGGGTCCACGCTTTCGGCCATATCATTTGGTCTTGACACTTCCATGCTACATATGTTTTAATGTACTCATTAGTTTCCTTTTAAATTATGATAATAGTATATGTACATTGTTTTTTAATTTTTATGATCATCTTTTACATACTGATGCAGGTGTCACTAGTTGCCACCGGGGGGCAATGTGAGGGGGTGCAGGTGTCAATCATTGAAAAGGGAAATGTAATTAAGTAATTTAGTTTATTTATGCATACATGTATACTTGTTAGTTGTGCATACTCATTTTTAATTTACATGGTTTATTTGATAGAGAGTGGCATATGATGATACCGTGAGACCCTATTGTCATGACAGAGTCACAGGCATATCCATTCGCAGTGATAGCCCCACGGTATGTACATTTCTAAAGTTATTTGTGTGTATTTTACTATCAAGTATATATAATATGGTCAAGTTATGATAGTATGAAATATCTGTTTGACTTTTGTAGGTCACTCCTAGTTTGAGGGAGGCAGAATGCCAAGGGTTTGTATTGCTGATGACTCGACCAACATTCCCTAAAGAAAGTTCAACACAGGTAAGTTTTAATGTTAATTCAGTTATTTTGTAAACATATATTTTCTACCAAGTGTTTAACATTAAATAGTATAACTCTTAGATCAATCTCATGTTCACAAACATATATAGGTGGGAGTCGACATTGGTGGCACTATTCCTACGCTACCAAGGACATATACTAGGTCTCCTATCCGCGGGAGGAGACAGAGAGGTGAGGTATATGAGAGTTCAATTTTAGTTTAAATTTTATTTATTATTGTTGACTATGATTCTGAATTTTAATCTAACTTGGGGTTTCACATTTGTGTTTGATTGCAGGATCCATTAGAGCCAAAGAGTACTTCAAAGAGGCTGCATTTTGATGATCCACCGGTAGAATAGGATGTCCTAAAAACATTTGTAGTTGAACTTCTTATTTTGAGATGTCATATGACACATTTTGAGATGGCATATGCCACATTGTATCTAGATATGTTGACATGTAAATATGTACATAATTATTGTTCATTTTGATATATATGAAACTTGATATTCGATCCAATTTATTAATTACATGTGTTCATTTATTCATTGTTAGTATGTAAATATGCTTGTGTGTAAATACTCATGTGTACGATTTATGCCTTAAGTATATTCAAGTACATTCTTCATAACCTAAATTCATGTGTATGGGCTACGTGCATGACTTAAGTGAATTCATGTGGTATGCTTTATAATCTATGTGCTACATGTATGATTCATGACTTAAGAAAATTTATGTGTACGCTTTATGTGCTACGTGTGTTCACACATGTAATTCATAATTTGAGGTATATAAGGATGATACGTTATTAGTATCATCCTTCCATGGAATCTAGGCCTTTGAGTCCATGGAAAGGATCAAGGTTACAAGTTACACTTCCAAAACAAAAGAAAACTAATAAAAATCATAATTTATGTGATTTCCACCATTGACGATGCCTTTGACCTTCTTGAACCTTTGATTTTCATTAAGTGACTTCAATGTCTTCATGATTTTTGGCATAGTCTTCATGGTTGTCTTGTAGTTTCTAGGTGCCCTTGCACCACTTTTGGATCCATTTAAAGACTTACTAATGTAGAGCCCTCCACTATCACCCTAAGGAGACTAACTCAACTCGGGGATTCTAAAAACAACTTGGAATCCACTCAAGGAGTTAACCTCACTCAAGGATCTAGTAGAGTTATCTAACTTATTGATCAATCCCACAACCATGCTCATGAGTTTACTATCTCATTTCCTTACACCAATCTCTCCAAGTACCAACACCATCCTAGGCTACCTAGTGCACCTAGTGCCTCCACTATACCAAAACTCCAACGAGACCTCTCACCTTGATCCCAACACCATAGATCATCTTATCATGGTCTATTTACCATGTTCCAACTTCCCATTCACTCTAATCACCTCAACTTAAACCATTTCTCTTATATAGCCTTTCTAGGCTTGTCTAGTAGTCCTACAAACACTGAAATCAAAAAATTACTCTTGAACTCTCCAAACAACCTGACAAGGTATTTTCATTTTCTAATACCCTTTTTAGAGTTACTAAATTTATCTCAATCTCAGTCCTTCATCATTTGACTGGTGAAGACTTTCTCCACCCTCTAGCTCTCTATCTAGGCCTAATTATCCCTTGCTCAAAGAAGCAACTCCTATCCCTGCTTATCTCTAGGACTCAAAGACTTGAAATGAGGTTGTCCAACTAGAGCTAATGGCATAGTCCATTCAGTGTCAGGATGAATGATTTGGAAGAAATCCAATGGTGCAACTTTCAATTGACCCTCACTACAAGTTTTGGCATCAAGCGAGACTGGAGTGCCAAATTCAAACAAATTTGAATCTCCACAAATGGAGAGAGGTTATTTTAGGCCTTAGAAACTTGTTCCTATAGCATCTCATATATTTTTGATACCTCTCACAGGGTCTGAGATACGAGCCTCAAAATTTATCTTCCCAATCGTGCTTAGTGCACCTTGGGGACACTTTGGTCCGGCATGGTCTAGAACGTTCTAATGACTCAATGGTTGAAACAAGGTTGTCCCTAGTGTTCACCCACCCAAATGGAGCTAATGGAATAGTCCATTCATTGTTGGGACAAATGGTTTGGAATAAATCCAGTGGTGCAACTTTCAACTGACCCTCACTGCAAGTTTTGGCATCAAGCGAGACTAGCGTGCTAAATTCAAACAAATTCAAATCTCCTAGAACAGAGAGAGGTTATTTTAGGCCTCAAAAAAATGTTCCTATAGCATCTCATGGATCATCAATACCTCTCATGGGGTTTGAGATACGAGCCTCAAAAGTTCATTGCCCAATTGTGCTTAGTGCACCTTGGGGACACTTTGGTCCGGCATGGTCCAGAATGTTCTAGTGACTCAGTGGTCAAAATGAGGTTGTCCCTAGTGTTTACCCACCCAACTAGAGATAATGACATAGTCCATTCAGTGCCGGGACGAACGGTTTGGAAGAAATCCAGTGGTGCAACTTTCAATTGGCCCTCACTGCAAGTTTTGGCATCAAGCGAGACTGAAGTGCCAAATTCAAACAAATTTGAATCTCCCAAAACAAAGAGATGTTATTGTAGGCCTCAAAAACATGGTCCTATAGTATCTCACAAATTTTTGATACCTCTCACGAGGTCTAAGAACCGATTCTCAAAAATTCACTGCCCAATCGTGCTTAGTGCACCTTGGGGACACTTTGGTCCGGCATGGTCTAGAACGTTCTAGTGACTTAGTGGTCAAAATAAGGTTGTCCCTAGCATTTACCCACCCAATCAGAGCTAATGGCGTAGTCCATTTGGTGTTGGGATGAACGGATTGGAAGAAATATAGTGGTGCAACTTTCAACTGACCCTCACTGCAAGTTTTGGCATCAAGCGAGACTGGAGTGCCAAATTTAAAAAAAATGAATCTCCCATAATGGAGAGAGGTTATTACAGGCCTAAGAAATGTGGTCCTGTAGCATCTCACAAATCACTGATACCTCTCACGGGGTCTTAGAACTGAGCCTCAAAAGTTTGCTTCCCAATTGTGCTTAGTGCACCTTGGGGACACTTTGGTTTGGCATGGTCTGGAATGTTCTAGTGACTCAGTGGTCAAAATGAGGTTGTCCCTAGCATTCACCCACCCAATCAGAGCTAATGGCATAGTCCATTCAGTGTCGGGATGAACAATTTGGAAGAAATCCAGTGGTGCAACTTTCAACTGACCCTCACTGCAAGTTTTGGCATCAAGCGAGACTAGAGTGCCAAATTCAAACAAATTTGAATCTCCTAGAATGGAGAGAGGTTATTGTAGGCCTAAAAAATGTGGTCCTATAGCATCTCACAGATTGCTGATATCTCTCACAGGGTTCGAGAACCGAGCCTCAAAAGTTCTCTACCCAATCATGCCTAGTGCACCTTGGGGACACTTTAGTCCGACATGGTCTAGAACGTTCTAGTGACTCAGTGGTTGAAGTGGGGTTGTCCCTAGCATTCACCTACCCAATCAGAGCTAATGACATAGTCCATTCGGTGCTGGGACAAATGGTTTGGAAGAAATCCAGTGGTGCAACTTTCAACTAACCCTCACTGCAAGTTTTGGCATCAAGCAAGATTGGAGTGCCAAATTCAAACAAATTTGAATCTCCCAGAATAGAGAGAGGTTATTGTAGGCCTTAGAAATGCAATCCTGTAGCATCTCATAGATCACCAATATCTCTCACGGGGTCCAAGAACTGAGCCTTGAAAGTTCACTGCCCAATCGTGCTTAGTGCACCTTGGGGACACTTTGGTCCGGCATGGTCCGAAACTTTCTAGTGACTCAGTGGTCAAAATGGGGTTGTCCCTAGCACTCACCCACCCAATCAAAGCTAATGGAATAGTCCATTTGGTGCTAGGATGAAATACTTGAACACTATCCCTTCACCCCAGGGAATCATCATTTTACTTTGGACACATTTGACCAATGTTGACTCAATGATTCCAACTATTACATCATTTGACGATGCAAATGTACATGGAATTAAGACAATACAAATGTAAGGATACAAAATTAAGATGATATAAATTATATAAGGATACAACATTCATAGTAAGGAAACACATTTTTTGCACTTTACATGGCATTAAGACGATACAAATGTGGGCTCTTAATATTTGCAAATCAACCCCATGGGCTCTTTTATATTTCAAATTTTGCATCTAATTTTACATCAAATTTTTTATATACAAAATTTGGCATCTAAATATGCACATTACATTTGATTTTTGTTTTTATATACAAAATTTGGCATCTATCTATGCACATTACATTTGATTGTTGTTTTTATATACAAAATTTGGCATCTAAATATGTAAATTACACAACTATATATAAAAAATAAGTGTCCTTTTTGCTCCAATCCCTGTATTTTGAAGGAAGAAGAAAAGTTAATAGAGAATATAAGAAGTTTTATATAGGTTGAGAAAAAGATTATGAACATGTATAAGTAACTAAACGAACCAAAGAACATGACTAGACAATGCATAGTGAAGTTTATTGTCATAAAAGATGGGCTAATAAAATGCACACCTCAATCTTCTATATCTATCATATATGTATCCAACTGCATTTACAATCCACATACAAAACCAAGTTTATTGGCTCAAACAAATAAAGCCAAAAACTACAATTAATTTATTGAACGTAATCATAATAAACATGGAAAACTTGCAACTTGAGTTGAACTTACCTACTGAAGTGTGCCTGAAGGGTCATCTCTTTGCTTGAGGGTATTCAATATTGCTTCATGATCAACAGTATGAATGGTCCAAAGTTCCTTTGTCTTTGGTTTTCCTTGATGTTTCAACAACTTAACATTGGCTTCTCTAACAAGGTGTGAATACATGATAATGGTTTTGTGCTTCTCATAGTCTTCAAACACAGGAATGCCATTATTTCTAATCATATATGTGCACAACCATGTTCCTGCAACAACATGTGATCCTGTTGGACATGTGAACATATCATCATCTGTCATTGGTTGTGCAATTTTCTATTTTCCTAATACACAATGTGCTAACCAGTAATCTGATCTCTCATCATTCGCTTGTGGTGCAACTAATGCAAAACCATGTCTTGGCTGTAGAAGATCTAAAAGATGGTCGTATTCAAGTGAACAATCCATGTCATCATTTATTATAGAGATTGTGAGAGATAAAGGAGTAAGATAATGTGGAACCCATGTATCAACTCACTCACTTGACTCACACTAATCCCAATCACAATGAAGACAACTCGGACAATAAAAAGCCAACTCTCGTGTCCAAATGGTCCATGTACTAGCATCTGATATTTGAAATGAATGCATTTTTGAAGAATCTTTCACAATTTGACAATCCAACCTATCTCCTATTGTGCCCAACTCAACCAACCAAAAGAATTTGTGCACCACTGAATCAAGAGTCCCCCTTGTGACAATGTTGAAGTACACCAATCAATAATAGAATGAGCATCAATGATTTCTGCACCTAAAATCCTCAGTTGCTCCTTAACTAGAGCTCTCTTTACGCATGCACCTGCTCTGTCATGCTCCTCTTTTCCATGAACGACCTAAAAAAAACTCCAAATATGAGGTACACCTCTCTCTACATGCATTCTACATAACCAATAAAACATACGAGCATTTTTGAATTGATCTGTGTAGTTATCTGACCAAATGAGATGTCTATCCATAGCAATATTATTTTCCCGCACCCACTCAAAATAATTCTCAAAGCAATGTTGGACAAACTTGGATGAGTGCGATCTATCATCGTTCATATAAAAATGGTACTCTCTAATTATCTTCTGGTCATCTTATCTACTATCAGGGGAATGTCTATATGTTATGTGCATAAAAATAGAAACCTGAATAGAATTGTAATATTGAGCTTGCAACTCATTTTGGGGATGCAATGTATAGTTCTCTGCAAAGTCAACAACTAATATAATAGTTCCAATCAGGAAAGTGTCCTTACACATCCTGAATTGTTGTTCCAACCACTGAGACTTGTGACTATGCCTTGCATACTTGTAAAAACTATTCTTCCTGAAATCTGAAATAAACTCAGCTACATTGCATTTTTTAGTAACCAACTCACATCTAGAGCCTTCACCTCCACTTTTTAATGTATATTTAAGGGTTTCGTATACCTTTTGTGGACAATTGTATTTCCAAAATTGTGTTTGCAGCCCTCATGAAAATATTCAACAAACTTTACTAGCCCACCACACTCTGAGCACTTGTCATTTAAGAAATCTTTTCTATAAAAGAAACATCCATCATCTCTAGGACATAAAAAATGATCTAGCAACTCTCTTGATGATTTTGGAAGAGCACTTGCACCACACTCCTCCAAAATTTCACTAGTATGCAAAGTAGAATGAATAGATCGTAACAATTCATGATGCATTGAAAACTCCACATGATATTTGCAACAACAAGTATTTCAAATCTTAAGAGGCACACAAAAAAAGGCTTCAGGGCTACAAAAGCTCTTTGTGATATTTGCAATGTTGGATGTGTCTCACAAAATTTTTTCAACAACATTTTTTGACTCACCTCCAAATAATGTTTGGGATGCAAGGTGCGGTCTCAAATGCCAATTCTCAACTTCAAGACATCCTTCACATTTGGTGAAACTCTTGAGTTAGATTGCCAAAACAGTTGAATTTGATCCTTCATAGCATTGGTAAGCTTCTTATCACAACGTGAAAGTCTCCCACCATAAGCCCATGTATCATTTTGAATAGGATCATCAAGTCTTTCTCTTCTTGCAAGTTCTCTATCCAAAGTTTTACAATTTAGATTCAAGTCAACACAAGTTTGTCTCATCAAACAAGCCTTTCTCAAATGATGACTTACTAAGGAGGTTGTAATAACCCTCCTAGCAGATCTCTTATCTTTTTCCTTTGTAGTCTTCCCAATGGAATTGAGAGCACTAAAAGGATTTCTCACAATAATAGCATTCCTCTCCTTTTTCTTGTTCACACTAATCTTCAATTTGACTAGTATACGTCTCATCTTCTACATCTTTAACAATTGCACAAACATTTGACATTGCTCAACTAACGTCTTGTTGCTAAAAAAATGATCAAAAATTTTTGAAACCCACAACCGAACGGTTCTTTCTGATATCTTGCCATCAAAATTGCTCATTATGTTCTCATCAATTTCAAGTTACCATTTAGTTGTTCTTGAAGGTCTCAATTTTGAAGTTTGTCTTTCTTCCTTCGAAGGGACTTCATTTCTCATATAATTTGGTTCTTGTGTACCATTATCATTGTCAATTCCTTCATATTCAATCGGTGGATTGTCATTGACAATGTCCACATCTACATGTTCATTTTCAAAACCTACATTTTCATCTTCAAAACCTACATTCTCATTTTCAAAACCTACATTTTCATCTCCAAATTCATGTTCTTCACTTGAAACCACATTCAAAGGTGGGTCTATGCCAACATCTTCATTAATATTTAACATACCTTGTCTCTTGTTTTGATGGGTAACCCTATCCATTTCTCTATACACTTCAACATCTTCATTTGTGAGTCTCCTCTTCCGTTTATGCTTTCGACGACTACTACTCCCCATAGTTAGACCAAAAAGGTGATCCAAATACCTTTGGTAATAGGGAAAATCCAAACAAAAAGTGGATTTTTGTCTTCTCTAGAGACAAAACGTGATCCACTGCAACTCGAATCCCATAATTCAGCAAAAACACGTGCCTCTTTGAAGGGACCCAGAGAATATTATTTTTACTTTTCACCAGTAAAAAGAATCAGATATCCGATAATATCGAATATCCAAAAATATCAGATATCTGATATCTATCGATACCCCCTTCCCCTTCTCTCTCCCTCCTACTCTCTCCCCTTCCCCTTCCCTCTCTCTCTCTCTCTCTCTTTCTCTCCCCCTCCCTTAGGTATAATATTGAACATATAATATAAATATTTAATAAGTTAATATTATACTATTATACAATAGAGAAATAAATAATAATAATATAATACATGCTATTATAAAAATTTATATTATAATACTAATGCTATGCAATGAAACCCTAAAGCTGTTGCCACCGAAAGTGTGAAGAAGGATTTGGGCGGTAGTTTCCATTTGTCAAGCTTTAGTCAAAATCTTATAAGGAGGTCATTAAGACAGGTAAATATTCTAGTTTTGAGTTCCATTTCTAAATGCTATGCTATTATTATTTAATATTAATATTAAAAATAATAATTTGTAATATATAACTTAAAATTGAAAAAAATACTCAACTGAATTAATATTAACATTAAAAGAATATAATTTAATATGTAACTTGAAATTGGAAAAACTAGTCCATATGAAATTTTGAACTAGGCAGGAAATTTCGGATATCCGATATTATCGGATATCTGATTAGGCTTGGTATTTGCTTTGGCAATACCAAACGTGGGTGGTCAACCCTTTAGGTATGTTTAGGAGATAGTTTTCAATATCGAGACTTCGACCATGTAGCCGACGACTATTTTTTTACCCGAAATTGATGAAATGAAAAGGGTTTCTTAAAGACATTATTAGCTTTCCATCAATATAATTGCTATCAAATTTCAAGTTCGGTAAGTAATTATTACTTATTTTTCAATTGAGTTATCTTTAAAGTCGTAATTGACATACTGATTGAAAAATAACTATAACTTTCAAACCATTTAACCTTTTTGAAATCCGAAACACGTGTCACATTCTATGATTCAGCTACTATAAGGAAAAAAAAAATTCAATTTTGTAAAGTTTAGAATTAGTTAAGGTGGTTAGACACGAGAGTTTTTTTATTCTAAAAAATTTATAGCAGAAAATTCATAATTAATTATTTATTTGGCAAAAAATCACAAAAAAATATGCGTCACATCCATGAATGAGTCTACTACTTATATCTAGAATCTTGGGAAAATATATCATCATTTGATTGTGATTAAGGTGGTCAGACATACACATACTTTTTATCTTTTCCTTGAAATTTTTGTACTACTGCATTGAAATCTAAAATTTTGAACAATTAGATAAAAAAAATTTTAGACAAGGGCTAGTAGTTTAGAAACTACATTCAATTTCCTACAAATTCTATTCTTACAACTTTTTCACATAAGGTTCATAAGATGTTCAACTTTTTACGTCAAGTTGACTAACCCTGATTTTTTGATTTTTCATTGCCACTTAAGGCCATAGTTTGGTATACCATGATCCTGCACATACCCCCTAAAAGAAGATTATAGTTGAGAGGTCTAGACATAACATGAATAGGTGTATTAAGAATAACCAAACCAACTTTAAGAGGTAACGTAATAATGCCCAAATTTCTTTTTGCAATATTATCAAATCCACGAATAGCGACATTATCAGGTTGAATAGTTGTAAGATCAGCCTTAATTGCCTTAAGCATATCCATGCTACAAACATTAAGCCCAAATCCATTGTCAATTAATGTTCTACAAATGATACTCTGATAAATAGAAACAACAACCATAAGAGTATCATATTGATTCTGCACATCAACAAAAGGTAAATCATCATCGGTAAACACAATAGGAGGTACATAAGGCATAGTATGCATGCACTCCAAAAAGGAATTAATGTTCTATTGGTTAGGAGGTGAAGAAGGAAGAGTAGATAAAGCCTTTTGCAATGCCTCATGATATTTCGGGGAAGTTTGAAGCAATTCCCATAAAGATATCTTAGCAGGAGTAGCACGTAATTGTTCTACTAAGTCATACTCCTTAAAGGAAGATGGAAACCTAGGGACTTGAGGAAGCATAGGTTGGGAAGGAGGTAAAGAAACTAGAATAGTAGGCTGAGAGTTCTTCCATGTGTGATAAGCATGTGAAATGGAATCCATGTTATCAAAGAAATCCAAAGGATCTCTAGGTTTACCCTTAATTGTTATTCAAGGACATACTTTTACCATAAAAAAAGGTTTAGGATATAAGATTCTAGGTGCATCAATGTTGCAAATAGTGAAACATGAAGGTAACCATACACACACCCTATGGTAAAGGTCAATTGAAGAGGTTGTGGAGGAGGATGAAATAGGAATAGGATCAATGGAGATCTTATTCGAACAATTTTCATCCTCACTTCCATGTACCTCATTAGGGGATCTATCCTCTTTTGCAATAAAAGCTTCATCAAAGTATTCAAAACAAAAATCATACATGTTGAGCACAAAGTAGAACTACAAGCATGAAAAATGTAAATGTTTTTGTATTTTGAAAGAAATTTGTGATTATTTTATTTATTTTTAAAATATAAATGCAAGAGCATAAAATAAATCTACTTTTATATGCATGTAAGATCTAACATAAAATGCAAATCTAACACCAAAAAGAAAGATTTGTCGTAAACGGGTTCACCAAAATGTTTTTGGTGGATAGTATGGACAAGGTTTAGAACAATGGGGGTTTGCACATAAAAGAGACCCTAAACCAATATTTAACACAAACATAAAATACTAATGATAAGGAATATAAATCTGGAATTTTTTGCAAAGAATAATGAAATCATATAAAATGAAATACATGCCTCATAACATAGCAGATATGGAAATACCTATTTTCTGGTGTTTGTACTGAGTTTCTGGAAATTCTGCAACCGAATCTGGAATAAAAACATAGACAGAGAAAACCCAAAAATCTTTTTCTTTTTTGAACTAGGTCAACCTTGACCCAAATACGAGGGTGCAATTGTGCCCATTTATGTCAACCTTGACCTGCACTACTTTGACGAAAATTTTGTTCACGAATCCCAAAAATTTTCTGAAAAGGGTATCCAAATATGCTCTGCAACTCCTGAAACAACGATTGTAGATATCTAAAAATGGTGTTTTGGGGTGGCTATATAGGGTTTTGCCTTAGTCAAACCCCTATTTTGGTGATCTCCACCTCCACGAATAACTGGATGTAATAGAATATATGTGTGTATTTCTTGTAGGAAGAGCTTTGAATATGCAATGCCAAGATCTAATCCTCTAGATTGAAACCCTAGCATGAATTGAAATGAGAGAGAAATGCATAGATTTGAATATGATAAAGAAAGCATACCAATCCCCCAAGGCTAAAGTATTCCTACCAAACTCACAATCCATAGTTTCTACCCCATGATTGTATCTTTAGAATGCTTGAATGTTGAAAATGGTAGATCAAGGAAGAAGGAATCTTTCTTGCTCCAAATGAATGTCCACAATAACTTGTCCACAAAATTCTTGCTTTCATCA
The DNA here is from genome assembly GCA_027943335.1 of Chamaecyparis obtusa. NCBI lineage: Eukaryota > Viridiplantae > Streptophyta > Pinopsida > Cupressales > Cupressaceae > Chamaecyparis > Chamaecyparis obtusa. Next base: position 277,636 of record BSBK01004237.1, read on the forward strand.
AGGCCTCATCATATCTTGTTCTCCTATATCATCCTCTTGCAATCTTGCATCATCTTCTCATCATTATGTCATCTCCTCATAACTTCTTGCTTGTTACTTGTTGAAATGAAGGCAAAAGAGAGTGCTTATATAGAGATTTCAAGGCAAGGTTCCTCGGGAAATGTAAGGGCCCCTAATTCAAATTTCACCTTGAATTATGGTCCAGTCACAATATCCAACTAAGGAGGAAATGTATTAAATAAATTTTGAATAAAAACCCTTCGCATTCAGATCCAGAGGCCCATTTTTAATTTAGGGCCCTACTATGATCCAAATTTGAAAGCGGCAACCAAAACCTAACAAAGGTCAAGGTCAAACTTGACCTTGACCTAGGTCAAGGTCAACCTCAATCCTAACCCGAGGTTTTAGGCCAGTCAACTTAGAGTTTCAGTGAACTTTCTGGGTCGGCCAGAGACTTAGAATGATGGGAAAATAGAACATAATGCTGGAAAAGGGTACAGAGGCCTAGAAGAAATGTGATGAAGGCTAGGAGGGCCAATACATAGGTCCTACCTAGAAAAGAGAGCCACAAAGAAGGAAATCAAGGAGAATCCTCAGGATCCTAACCCTAATTTCACCTAGAAACAAAGAATCAAGTGCAAATGCATCCTAAATGCAAATCTATCTTGAAAATGCACTAAATAAGGGTGCTAAACCTACAAAGGTGGAAGTGCTTCCATTTTAAGATGATACACTTTGAAAAAATTACATTGTATACGAGTGCATAATTTCATAGACAAGTCCAAAGGAACCAAAGATTGTACAAAAATAAGGAACACTTCATAACTGTCACTCAAGGTGAATTGAGATTTAACTATATGCATGCAATGGTAGCCAAACCATTGTATGAAAATCCCAAAGATCCCCAACTTTTGAAATACCCATTTTAAAGAAAAATAATAAGAGTGTTTTGGAAACATTAAGGCAAGAGGCTAATTTTGATAACGGATATGTCTATTCCACCAAATAGAGGAATTGGAGAAACTAAAACCATGTTGAAGTGAGTTTTCTCTCTATTTAAAAATATGGTAAATATGATGCCAAGATCTCCATATGGATTGAAGTGAAAAATAAGCCTTGATTGAAAACAAAGAAGCATGAATAACTTTATCAAGGCACCCTACATGCTATCATTTACCTTTGGCAGAGGAAAGAGTAATGTGGTTCCATATAAGAAGCTTCCATGGTTCATTTTCATGGATAGCTCTAGTAATCCATTTAGCAACCAAACAAAAGCCTTGTGTTCTTGGATCTATTAACCTCAATCCTCCTTTGCACTTAGACTAAACACAATGATTCTATGAAGTAGAGATAAAATCCCTACTACCATCCCATTTAGCCCAAAGAAATTGACATATAGTTTTGATTAAATTTCTATATCCCTTTTTAAAAGGCATCCAACATGAGGAATAATAGACATGTGTAGCAAGGAATATTTTATTGGCAACCTATATTTTACCGGCCAAGGAAAGGAACTTATTTCCACAATTAAAAAGTTTATTCCTTACCCTATCAAGGTACCAATTCCACATATCAGAGAGAGAAACCCCAATACCAAACGGTATACCAAGGTACCTCATAATTTCCCCATGCTTGATTTGTTTCCATTCTCTAGGAATCCAATGAGGAACAGGTGTAGATTGAACCATTAAAAATTTAGTTTTTTCATGAGCAAGTTTGGATCCTGAAATGACATAGTACAACTCCAAAGTATCTAGTGTGTTGGCTATATCTTTTTCAAAATTTTGTAAAAATAATAGACTGTCATTAGCATCATGCGAACCAATAACAACAACATCACACAAAATAAAAACTCTTGAGATCAATTTCATGTTATTAACATACTGGAACATATATCCCAAAGCATCAACTGTAAGAGCATAAAGGTATGGAGATAAAGGATAGCGCTGCCATATAGATCATTGTAAAGGAAATGAAATTTTCATATTATTGATGATAATTTGAGCATTAGCATCTTGGAACAACACTTGAACATGAGATTGAAACTTAGGTCCAAATCCTGACCATTGAAGCATTTTAAGAATGAAGCTCCAATGAATTCTATCATAGGCTTTATCAAAATCTAGTTTAATCAAAATAGCATTTTGGCCTATTTGTGGAGCCCATTCACAAGTCTCCCACATCAACATGAGATTATGAAGGATAAATCTACTAACAATGAATCATGTCTACTCAATTCTAATAATTCCTTGCACAACTAGTTTGATCCTAATAGCCAAAGATTTTGCTACGATTTTATAAGAGGTATTAATTAAGAAAAGTGATAGGATGGCAATTAGAGATGGTGTCTTCCTTTTTCCCTTGGGAATAGATCTAATTATGCTTCCATTAATTCTAGGATCCAATGATCCTTTCTTAATAGCCTCCAAGTACAAATAATAGAAGTATTCCTTAATGTGTTGCCACATAGCTTGATAGAATTCCATAGGAAGCCCATTTCTACCCAAACTTTTGTAAGGGGCCATTATAAAGAGAGCATTTTCCATCTCTTCTAATGTTAACATTCTATCTAGATAATGGCTATATTCAAAATCTATTCGGTTAGGAATACAACCTTTGACGGTATCTTCTAGACATTGTTGAATATCTTGCCAATGATCATCATGGAAAATATTTTCATAGAATCATTTAAATACATTACAAATGTCAGAAGGATTGGACTGTAAATTCATCCCTTATCATATCAATTCTTTCTTTTCTATCTTTATAGTTGAGATAATTAAAAAAATATTTAGTGCCTTTATTACCTTTTTTGATCCTATGAAGTCTTAATCTAATTTTACTCCCTTTCCCTTTATAATTGTCTATTTGTGTGATTTAGCTTCTATAGCAACAAGGGAAGATTGAATGTTAATGTTACTAGGATCATCATTAAGAAGCTTCCTAGCTTGAATAAATTTACCTTGAAGCGATCTTTACTTATGTTTGTGTTTCCATGCCATCTTTTTGCCAAAGGAGTGTAAGAAATTAGCGTATTGAGAAATGACAATAAATCACCATTCAATCAAAGATTCCCCTTCCCCAAGTTTAGGATGATAGTTTCATATATTTGAGAGTGCTACTATGCAAAAATGATTCTTTAAATGTGAAACATTGATCTTGAATGGTCAAGAATTGTTAATATTAGAGGTTTGGGATAGATTTATGTTACAAACAATGGGATAATGGTCATAAAGAGTAGAAGATAAGTCCACCTAAACACACATCCCCACCAAATCATAAACCAAAGGTGGTGCAGAGCACTGTAAGCTCATGACATGGTTAGAAGCAGTCAGTTAGGATGGAGGCGTATCAAGATTACAACAAGGCATTTATTAAGCCTTCCATTGCATACTTTTACACTATACTTGTTTCTTCTTGCCTTGAGATCTTGGATTGGCTCATGATGTGAGCACAAGGCAATAAAATGGTTTAGAGTAGTTTGTGATCAAATAAAGCCCATTTGTAAAGGCTCTAGGTTCATTTGGTGTTTCTATAAACCATGAATCTTAGAGACCTATGGGGCTAGAATAGGGAATAGGAGATAGGTTAAGGTCTAAATAATGTATAAAGACCTTAGAGAAGGATTTCATAGGTTCTTAGAGGTTAGAAAGTCTTTAGACTTCATAGGATGCAAAAATGCAAAGTTGCAACAAAAAGTTTCTATGCAACTTTTCAAAAGTTGCTAAGCAACTTTGCAACTTTCTGTCGCAAGTTGTCAAATAGACAAATCAGTGAGTTATAACCGATTCCAACTAATTCAAAGGTGGTTGATTGATGGAAATGATGTATAAATGAGTCTATCAACCTTCCCAATAGAATAGGTTGACATATGTACGGATTTTTACACTATCAATAAAAATTCCCTAGTTTTTTGTGTTCAAAACCCTGTTGTTTCAATTGTGTACGATCTGGGAGTGAGAGGATGATGTTTTGAGAGACAAGATTGGTGAGTTATCTTTTGAATGCACTTAGTCTGAAGTGATTTGTCAATCGCTATCTCAAGATATAGCAATCTCTTCATAAACTACCAGAAAACCCTAGGTAGACAGGGGTTTTGGGCAAATGGGGGTATAGATTGCGACTGTACCACCCAGGTTGCACAAAACCCAATGAAAATGAAAGATCTAGAAATGCATTTTCAAATTTTAGGAGTAGGAGTTGCAAAGTTAAAGGGAAGGAATTTTGTTTGCAAGCCCTAGGCCAAATAGATGAAGGTATTTGGTCCCGAATTATAGGAAATTGCATATTCAGTATTGTAGAAGAGCAAAGTAAGTAATTGAAAGGTGGATTAAGTGTTCTCAAATACCCTTGAAGAGATCCTAAAGCCTTTCTTTTGTCTATGAACCCATTTCATTGGTCTTTCTTTGAAAACCAAGCCTATTAGGGCCCTACTAGGTCTGTGTTCTTTGGAAGATTCTTGGAGTGCTGGAGTAAACTCGAAGTTGATCTTATGGAATATTGTCTAGGTAGTTGAACATTTCCAGATTCCATCATTTGTTGAGGTGTATGTGTGGATTGTGACAGGAACTTCAATTGTTTCCATCTTAGTTTCTGTAGCCTGTTTAGGGAATAAGTCAGTAGATTATTGTTACAAGTTGAAAAGTAGATTTGTGGGTTAAGTTGATGACCTTGAGATTGTTGAAGGGGTACAAAAATCAAGGTAAAGTGTTGAGGCACTTCTTAGAAGTCTTTATTGAAGACTTAGTGTTTTGGGAGCATTATACTTTAAAGGTTTGAAGAACAACCTTCCGTTGTGCCGCTCTGCATCAAAAGGCAACATTGGGGATATATAAAATTTGTCCATTCTACTCAATTTCCTATCCTCAACTATTCTACAATTTGACCAAGATCAACTACTCCCAAGGAGTTTCAACAAAACAACCAACTATTAAATTATTCACAACTAACGTTATGTTGTTTAGACCAATTATGATCAAAAGAGTGCTCAACCATATTAAAATCTCCTCCCAAAACCCAATTTGTAGAAGAAAGGTTATCAACCATCCAATTCCATAACTTAGTGCATTCTTTAGCTAAGTTGGGAGCATAAATTGAACAAAATCCTATGAGCTGATTATTGATAAAGGTGAGAGCTCAAACACAACTGTGAGAAGGATCCTTGCCTTTATTAATAACATACTTAGCAACCCATGGAGCTAATCCAATAACAATCCCACCTCTACCATCATGATGCGTTGTATTCCAAAAGGTGACATCTTTCTAGATATTACTTATAGAAAGCTCTAACTTAGTGTTGTTAAGTTTTACTTCTTGAAGGAAAAACACATAATGTTTCCATTTGAAAACCATCTCTTTCACCTTGCCCTTGTGAGGAGGGAGAGAAATCCCTTGAACATTCGAAGACAATAGTTTATAATTCATGATGATCTTGAGAAGGGACATCATCCTAAGACAACACGCTGAAACTATTATCTAGATTTAGTTTAGAATCTTTAGCTTCACAATCTTTGGATGTAGAAGGAGACCTTGAGCATTTGTGAGAGCACGAAGTGGGGGAATTATAAATGTGGGTTGAGGGGATGAATGACTGGGGGAAAGAGAATCATCATGCATTTTAGGGGAAGAGGGAGAAGAAGAAGGTGGATGACCTTGAGGTTAGGGATGAGTCAAAGAATGAGAGGAGAAGATAGGTGGCTATTTCCTCTTTCTACCATTCTCCATCCATTTGACATAAATGCATCTTCACAAGGAGTAGATTCATCCACAACAATAGGAAGACAACTATGCGTGGAGGATGGAAGGGAAGTAGTCTTAATGGTAGAAGGAGAAGAATGACCTATAATAAGAGACATTCAATTAGGAGATGAAACATGACCATTGAACAAAGTAGAATTTAGAGGTGGTTGTTTTGATTTACTCTTCCTAATAGGACATTCACGAATCAGATGACCCTCTTTTTTACAATAAAAACACACATTTGGCTTATTCAAGTAAACCAATGGCTGATCCAAATCAAAGCTTGGGCCAATGAGTCTAATATTTTATAGTAAAGGTTTGCTAAGGTCTACTTCCGAAAATACCCTTGGATGAACCCTTAGATTGGAAAACTTGTCAGAATCTTGTTTACACCATATTACCCTGCCCAACTGAGCCACAATGTTCTTAAAAAATGGTTTGAAAGACAAATTAATGAAAGACAATTCGACCCACATGGGATAGTGGGAGTGAGATGGGCCTTCAGGATGAAAATTGAAATTCCAAGCTTGCATATAACAAATTTATCCACAAATAATCCAAGTACCAAATTGTAAAATAAATTGAGCATGTTTAACAAATTTAAACATACAGGACACATACCCCTTTCCAAGCCCTCTTATATCCTCAATTTCCCACCCTCGACTTTCCCAATTCAACCAAGCCCATTTATAAAAATTAGTTTAAGAAGGAAGCTAATAAGATAACAATTCTACTTTGGCATTCTATGCTAACCTTAGCAACATCACCAGGAAGCTAAATTTATAAGGTTTTACTTGATTGTTCTTCTAGCATTGGTTCATCTTGATCCGCACCTAGAGAGGCATGCTCTTTTTCCATGGATGCTTCAACATCTAGAATATTCTCCATAACTCTTGCGATGATTCAATTTAAATGTTACACCAAAATATTATCACAAATTAGAGAAACACCTCTTGCTTCTCTAGTTAGGGTTCTCAAAAACTATCTTAATTCTCATCTTGCAAATCTCACTTCTCTAAACAATGGTCGCCTTAAATCACCTTTAGAAAATCACAAGTGCACATAAGAAAGTGAAGTGACAAATGAACTCACTTTAGCCTTATTTATCTCTGAGAAAATAGTCATTACACTTTAATGGTAAAATAGTACATTCCAACAGTTGAATAGTGCCTTGGTAACTTTTATGACTGGTTAAAGAAAAAAAACTTAATGCTATCACCTCAGAAACATATATAACCTCAAAAATTCATTAGAATTATCCAAAATACCTATATACATCTCAATATGTAAATAGATCTCACCTCTCTCATATCTATGGGATCGGTAAAATATTTTCCTTTAAGTGCTCCCCCTAAGCCAAAATAGACTTAGTTTGATGATGAGTCCTCTGCACTAGAGGAAGATGACTTGATCTCAAATGACTTGATTTATTCCTTGTTGCCCTCTATTTTCATCCATGTCTTCTTCATCTCACTTCTAACTTTCTCAACATTAATAATTTTATTACCCTTTTTATCTTCTGACCAGTTGGGTGACCGGTCCCTAAACCAACAATCTCTTGCAAGATGACCAATCCTATGATAAACAAAGCATACCATACTGGTTGACTTCCAGGGTCCAACATTTCCTCTCTAAGTTCTCATTGTGCAATTCATAACTAGATGACCATAGTTACCACATACTAAACATGTGACATTGAATTGTCTCTCCCTTCCATAAGGGTTTACTAGTTTGACCAAAGAGCTAGGAACATTCACTTCAGACTTGCAATCCTCAGCTTTATGACCATTTTATTACATGTAAAAAAAAATCCATCAAAGTCATCATCACTAGATCTACAACTAGATCTAGATCTACAATCATATGAAATATGACCATACTTATGACAGTTGTAGAAATAATCATTAAAAGAATAAGGTTTATTCAATGGTTTGATCCTACGCACATTTTCAATATGACTAGGCTTTCCACAATTATAACAAGTAGGTCTGTTAAGTTTCTTACCTGAATTGCTTGGATCTACCTTTTGATCTTTCTGTGGCTTCTTAGGTTAATATTTAGATAACTCACCGATTTTAAATGTTCCTTGACCTGTGTAACCAAGACTAATTGTGTCTTTGTGTCTTCTTTAGATCTTCAATTGTTCATCAAGCTTTTGCAAGATTTCATTGTATTGCTTCATCTTTTCATTTGCTTCTTTCTCAGTTTGAAAATTCCTTCTTCAATTTCTCATTCTCCTCTCTAAGCCTTTCATTTTAACTCAAAATTTGTTGGTTCTCCTCAATTGTGTCACGAAGGTGCTCATGCATGATGGAATTATCTTGAGACATCCTAAAGAATTGTTCCTCCCTTTTCTTCAATGCACCCTCAACAACTTTCTTGACATCTTCTGCAATCTTCCTTGCATCTTCAACTGTTATTTTTCCTTCAAGGTCTTCACACACCCTGATAGACTAACTTCCAAGCTCTCTTTTCAGATTCGTCACTTCTTCTTTAAGTCTCTTGTTCTTATGCATTAGATCTGAAATTTCTTCCTAAAATTCCTCAAACCCACTACCTTCAAATAGTTGATCAATGTAATCTTGGATTTCACACAACTTCTTAGTAAGATCTCTCCTTATGGAAAGTGGCTTCTTTAGCTTTTCCTGCAGCTCATTGATCATCTTGTTTGCATTCTCAAGTTGCTTCTCATACCTTTAATTCTCCATGATTGTGGATCTTTTACTCAAATTGTTATGATTATCTCCAAGAGGACCAGAGCTTTGATACCAATTATTACTATTTAGAGGTACTGAGAGGGGGGGGGGGGGGTGAATCAGTACAAACAAGTAACCTACTAATTCAACCACATGTCTGATTAACTTTAGCAACAACTTCCAAATAAAAAATAATATAACTAATACAATGAAATAAAAGAAAATAACATCAGACATCCACACATGCATCATACATATAAACACACTATTTTTTATCATGGAAACCCTCAGCTAAAGGGAGAAAAATACAATGAGGATGACACCCACAAGCCCTTCACCGCAGTAAAAAGGTTTTCCTTGTTAGGATCTACAAATACCCTTTCTGATGGTTCAACCAATTAGGAGTGACTAGTACATTGTTAGGATTACAATGAGATTTGTTAATATCTACCTCGCTAGAGGATTTGAACTCTTTCTGTGAGTCCACCTGGTTAAGGGATTTAAAATAGAGAACTTGTTAAAGTCCACCTAGTTAAGGAATTTTTCTTGCTAAAACTGTTAGGGAACAACAAGGAATGATTTGGATGTAACACTCCTTGCCTGTCAAATCCAATCTTCTCTATGCTCTCTAATTTTTCTTTGCTCAAAATCTTGATCACAACCCTAAAAATCATGAATTTCACTTCACACAATCATCCATCAACAACAACTAACAACCACCCCTTTTCAATAAGAGTAGTACCCAATAAATTGTTAGGAATGGGAACACTGAGAGGGGGGGGGGGGGTGAATCAGTGTTCACTATATTTTAACTTTTCACTTTAACCTTTATGCTAAACTTAAACGTTTAAGTACTAAAATAAACATTCACATAAACATGAAACATGAAATACACACATGACACCAATATGGTTACAGGGAAACCCAAATAGGTAAAAATGCCGGTGGGAATTAACACCCATTAATATTTTGCACTAGTGTTTTGTGATCCTTGTTAGATGATCCTTAACCCATTTTTGAGAAATTTTTGCAAACGGTATCAAAAATTGAAGTGTGATATATCGTTGGAAAGGTCTTTCTGAGCCTAATCCAACCATGCTAGTTTCATTCTCAGATTTTACCATTTGATTAGCTATTTTACTTATAGATTATCTAATTTTTTATGTGCTAACCATTGTGGGCTAACAAGTTGTTCTTGTAGGTGCTCTCATTGCTTGGAATTTTCCAAAAGAATGCATGTCAAAGAGGGCTACTAATGATTTTTGCAGGGCTGCCCTAAGCATAAAAATCAAATCAAGTGCTTGTTTAATTGCTTTCTTTATTGAGTGTGGCATATACTAGTTGTTTCATTTCATAGGCACTTAATACCTTGTTGTAGGAATTTTGAGGTGGTAGGAGAGTATGCTCTTCACCCTTGTGGTGAAACAGAAATCTTGACCCATCTTGGGATTTTGAAAGCAAGGGGGTAATTGAATCTTTGCTTGGTGTGTTTGGAAGAAATTTTTGAGATAGGGGAGCATGCTCTTCACCCTTGTGGTGAACCAAAAACCTTGAACCTCAAAAATTGATCTACTCTTTGTTTAGATTTAGAATCCTTTAGTGGGCCTGCTCTTGAGCAATCAAAAGGAACGACCCAAGTGGGCACAAGCTAATACCGAGCTATTCCAACCCACTATAATCTCAAGGCTATCAAGGACACAAAACCTTGGTATACATAGCACTTGTCTTCACTTAATGTGAGTACTTGTGGGATTGTGACCATGAGAAAAGTATTGAGCAAGAATGCTTAAAGTACTCTTGAGGCCGCGAGGTCCCAGTCCTTTATGAGGAGCAAGAGGGGTGCTATGAATGAAAGCCCTTACTACGAACCATAGTTAGAAGCCACCCTATTTTGCCGCTTAACTTCTTGGTGCAAGGATTGATCCAAGTGGAATAACCCGGATCACCCCAAGATTACTCACCATATGTGTTCCTTTGGTTGTGTCTTTGGCACTTCCATGACAAAGCCAATATCTATTGTGGGCAACCACTTTGTGTGAGGCAATGGAGCATCAAGTTGTGGGCCAAGTTGTTAAGTAACGAGCCTTGTCTTTTTAGGATAGTAAGTTCTTGAAGTGTCCTCATTGTGCTATACTTGTGTAAACATTCTTGCATACTCAAACATCTCGGTAATGCTCATAGATTTTCAGTTTTGATATCACAATTGCTTGTCTTGGCAAGGTTGCTTTTGCCCTTGTGCAAGTGTTTTATGACATGTTTGATCACCTACTATTTGCAAACTTGTCTACTTCCTGATATTATTGTGCTTGAAATCAAAAAAAAATTGTACTTGCAACCTACAACATTGACCATTGCTTTCAAGACTGAGTTTTTCACATTCACTAGTCAAGAGTCATATGCTACTAAAACAATATCGCACAGAGCCTTTTGACTCTTCTACTAATTTGTGTCACTTCCAGTCTTCCTTGGTTGGTCCAGGTCAAATCTTAGGTACTGTGACATATTGCTCAACATCAAAATGAACTCCAATGCTATCAAAATTGCATAAAATGACTCTTGGTCTTCCTTCTTCCATGTCTTCTAGTCTTCCATTTTCATCCTTCCTCTTCTTTCTTCATGATTCTTCCTAAATTCTTCATGTCTTCTTGATTCTTTTCGTGTTATTATCTAGTCTACCTTCTTCTATTTCATCTCTTCTATTCATTTCCTCCATGCTTGGTTCCTCCTCTTCTAGAACCATGAGTTTCAACTATCTTGCTATAGAACCTCTCTTGAAAATGGATGATCTTGATCTCCTTGCTCAATTTGAAAAGTATCATTCCTCCAAAACTCTTATTGATGATAAATTTATGACAAAAATGTGAAAGAAAGAAAGTGAATCACCCACCTTTGGTAGAATCATGCTCATGATCCTCTCACAATCTTCTTCTTCCAAGCATTCTTCATCATCTAAATCTTCTCATTCTTCCTCACATTCCAAGTCTTATCATGATTCTTCTAGACATCATTCAAATTCCTCATCTTCCAAGTCTTATCATGACTCTTCTAGACATCATTTGAATTCCTCATCTTCCAAGTCTTATCATGATTCTTCTAGACATTATTCGCATCCTTCATTATCCAAGTCTTCTTCCTCCACTAGGTCTTCACCTTCCTCTTCTTCACAATCTCTTTCCTCTTCTACTTCTCCCAAGAGTCTTACTCCTCAATATGAGCAATATAGTAATCCTTGTGATACCTCTCCCATGAAGAGTGGCACGTGCACCTTTGATGACTATGATGACTATTATGATGGCTATGATGATGAACCACATAGTTATACCTATGAAACCTCTATTCCTAAGAGTCCTCCTCGTCATGTGCTCAAGCTTACTAAAGGGTCATCCTATTGGATAGATTGTGATGGTGATCCATATGATTCTGATTTTGAAAGGGATTATGATATTTGTTGTGACCAATATGATACATCTGCTACTATTGAGGAAGAGAGATTTTTCCACGATGATTATAAACATAGATACTATGAGCATTTCTCCTCTAAGAACTCTCATGCTGAAAATAAAGATCACACTCTCAAGAAAGATTATGTTAATGATGGACCTTTGTCTTGTGATGGTCCCCTTTCATCCCCTACTTCTTCCAATACCCATACATTTCCTAAAGCTTCTGAGTCTTCCAAATCTTTCACAAATCCTTCATCCAACAAAAATCCTAATACTTTTCATGCAGTTCCCTATAGTTATCCTCAAGGGCTACCTCTTAAAGAAACTCAAGCTAACCTTCACTTGGCTGCGAATACTTTCAATGATGCTAAACCTAAAGAGCCTAAGCTTTTATACGATATAATGCCTACTTTAGCTAGTCCTTCACCATCTATTCCAAAATCTTCCATGAAATTCCAACATGCTTCCTTGTCCTTAGAAGTGGCTCCATGTCAATAGGACTTTAAAAATGATAAAAAAAATAATATAGAAAAAAATCAAGATCAAGAACCCTCCATGTCATCCAATCCTTTTCATGATGTCTCTGATCCGCTTCATGGTTCTTTTGATCCTCTACGCTCTTCCGCATTCATTCCACCATCTCCTAAGCAAGATCAAGCTACTACTCACACCATTGAGCTTATTGACAATCAAGATGACCTTACTTCCATTGAGGTTATTGAAAATAGTGTTGTTACTTCCAATGTTAAGCCTATTGAAAATCAAGAGAAAAATGATACACTTATGCTATCCAAAGCTCATTGTCAAGATCAAAGTCTTCCATCTTCTTGTTCTATCACTCCATGTTCGCTTCCAATTTCTACTCTTCCTAAGTCTTTGCAAGCTTTGAACAATTTTATCGAAGAAGTTGCTCCTATTCAAGATGTTCACAATCCTATTGAAAATCTTAATGCTCACTCTAAAGATGCTGATGTCCTTGGCTATCATATAAATGCTGATGAACTTATTGATTATCCTTTTGCATCTTCCACTTCCATCCTTGGACTTCCTCCACCAATACCAAAGGCTTCACGTCTTCCTTCCATCTTGGGCCCTTATGTCCCTTCACTTTCCCCTCCTAACTCTCCTAATTCGTCATCCATCTTGGGTCCTTACGTCCCTCCATCTCCTATCTTTCCTCAAGATCAACATAAATGCATACCCTTGAATCCTTTTCATTCATCCACCCATCTAAACCAGTCATATCCTCCTTCTTCCATAAGTCCCAAGTCTTTTGGAAGTAACTTGAATGTTCAATACAAGAAAAAGAAGCAATACAAGAATCCATCAAAAAAGGAAGATCACCATGTCTCCTCTAATCGACATGGATGCATAAAGTCAAAAGAGATATCTAAGAAGAAAACTACAAGACAAGTATGGGTTCCAAAATCCATCATTGAAGATATTCTCTCTAAATCATCAAAAAGAAATGAAAAGCCTACGGCTATATGGATTCCAAAGTCTCTCTTAAGAGAGTCTTATGTTGAACAACAAGTGAAGTTGACATTCAAGCTTCCAAAGGCTTCCACTTCATCTTCTTCCAAAAACATTCTTCCATTCCATGTGCCTAAACCACAACCTTTGCTATCCATTCACCATATTCCTTCACGTATTCCTTCATTCACATTTCCTCCATCCTCCCGCCACCCTTCAAGATGTGTGTTGATGTTGATCTTGCCTTCCTTTCCATCTACCCTTTCACAATCCTTCCATTTATTATCCTTCTACCTTCTATCATTTTTCCTCATTTGCCTATTCCTCCTATCTTTCAACCTCACTCGCTTTACATAAAACCTTATCCTCCATTTTTCTCTTCCATCTTCCTTTCCCTATCAGCATATTTGAGCATATTATTTTGAATCCTTGGCATATCATGGTTTATCCTTTCAAGGAGCATTATCTAAAAAGCTTGCCTTCTTCCAAAGAAAAAGAAAAAGAAAATAAAAAAATAGAAAAATGAAAAATGAAAATGTGCCTTGGTGGAAACCTGGAAACAAGCGCCTTGGTAGCAAAAGTAAAGAGAAATAAATTCTTCCTATGGTGAAAACCACTCCCTTGTGGCACCTTGGATAAGTATCGTGATGAAAACCTGGCAATCAGGCATCATGTGTAGTTCTTCTACACATTTTATCCATTTCGTCTTCTCTCTTTGATCTTGACAATGTTGACCTATACATGAATATTTGGCTATTTTGTGAGCTATTTTATGATGATCTTGCTTTCATTCCATTCATGTTTAGTCTTCATATTTATTTTCCTCCATTCATTCTAGCCTTTCACTATCTTTTTCCCTTTGGTCTTGATCTAATAAAAAAGAGTAAAAACACGATGCTATGAAGCCTCTTGACATGTCTACTCCTTTGGACTGCATCCTTTCCTTTTGTTGCATTACACTTTTGTGAATTGTCTTATGCTGGCCTTTCATTGCTTGTCCAAATGTGCTTTGCATGATAATTTTTCCCTAGCTTGGGTACTCTTGAGGAGTTTTCCATTGAGGATTTCTTCCCTTCATTCTCCTTCATTCTTTTGTCTTCCATCTCTTCCACCAGCTTGCTATTCCCTCTTGTCCTCCACCTTGCTAGACATTGGGACTACACGATGTGATCTTGCTTGGGAGTTTGATGCCCATTCTATCTAGGGGCATCCTTTGTATATATATTTATTGATCCTGAAAAAATTCTAAAAAAAATTCATATATGATGCTAAAAAAAAAATCCTAAAAAGCATATAAAGTCCTGAAAAAAAAAAAAAATAAAAATGCAAAAAATAAAAATAAAAATAGAAAAAGTGCCTTGGTGAAAACTTGGAAACAAGCGCCTTGGTAGCAAAAATATAAAAAAATTGAAAAAATAAAAAAAAACTCCAAGTGGTGAAAACCTGGAAATAGGCACTACTTGAGGCCTTTGCATCCTTGTCTTTTAGCATGCATCCTCGACACTTAGCCTTTCTCCATCATGCCTTGACCTTGTTGCCTTGGTCTGAAATTGGTCTTTATTTTTGTCTAGGGGGCATACCTGTTAGCATAGGTCCTTTAGGTGCATTTGTCTCTTGGGGCATTTTACAAACAGGTGTTTTTCAACACTACCCTTACGTCGAGTGTTTCTTAACACTTATCAAATATCCTACTCACAGTCTAGCATAATCTAATAGTTCTCATTGACAAATGTGATACTCAAAGTTTGACTCTATGGCCAACACACACGCACTTACACAATCAACTCAACTCGCTAAGACTTGTTTGACTTTATTTCTTTGTGTGATGTCTATGATGATTTCTTTGATGAGTGTTCTTTTCCCTAAGAAGTTTTTGATGATGCATAGCTAGAAGACTGAGGGTATGAGGACATGTTTTATTGCTTTTTCTGCTTGTGGGTATATTTTGTTGGTCCTAATTATCATTAGCATTTATGCTTGATCCACTTGACACTTAGAATCTACAAAGTATTATCCTTGACTATTTTGTGAGTGCATGCTTATAGTCATCTTGACCTTCTTATGTCCTGATGCAAGCATAATCTCGCTATAGTAAACTTAGGTAATCTCACTGCACTAGTCATCTTGACCTATATGTCTTTGGTGCCTAGGTGGGATTCCCACATTCCTATCTGATATAGATCATATTTAGATCCACATAGTTATACTAGTGTGTATTGTATGATCTTATGACACTACCAATAAAGCTCGATGATGATAATTAGATGTCTATAAGCGTTGTGACCTTGCAAGTCAACCACTTTCATAGTAGCTTGCATTTTTAGGTTCATGTTAATTTAGTTTTGCATCTTGCATATGGAGAGAGCTCTCCTTTTCTCTTTCATGGACTTGATTGGTCAACTGCGCTCACCTTTCGCTTCTTCTCAATCATGTCTTTCACTCCTTGTCTTTCACATTGCATCCTTTTCTATGATCTAGATCCATTTTCGGACTCAAAATCAAAATCTGAGTTAATCTTGATAACCAAATCTATGCAGTTGACTAACTTTTTGAGGCATAATTCTTCGATCTTTGATGGAATTCCTTCCTTTTCATGTCTTTCACACTTCTAGTCTTCCATTCACCTCATTTCTTTTCTTCTCATTCATCACTGGGGCATGTTTTCACTGCCTAATGGTTATCCTGTTATCCTTTATCTTTGATTATGATTTCGTTATGATTTGATCATCTTTTATCAATCTATTGTTCTCCTCTACCTGATTTTGATTTTGATTCCGAGGGGGCAGTACCTATTGGATTTAATCCTTGATTTTCTTGATTCAGATATTTTTTTATGAGCTTTCACTCAGCTTGAGATTTTTATCTCTTATTTTGGATGTGATCCCAAAATGAACTCATGTCTAGAATCTTTTGTTTATTTTTGTCCGGGCGTGTCCCCAAAATGAACACACATCTAAGTTGTTTTGTGATCCCAAAATGAACTCACATTTCAATTCTTCTTTGACCACATGTGTTCCCAGAATGATCACACATTAGTCAAAGAGGGGAAAATGTATGCACCCTAAAATGGTCGCCTAGACTTTGGGCCCCCATTCAACAATCTATCAAATCCTTGAATCAATATTTTCAAAAATCAGCATTTTATCAATTATATCAATTTCCTTAATCAAATCATATTTCATCATTTTCGATTATTTGCCTTGGGCTAACCATTTTATCCTAAAGTCTTTATTTATTAAAAGGAATATTTCCTCCCCTTTTATTAAATAAAAAGCCCCCCACCTTTTCCTCTTATCCTAAGTTGCACAAATAAAATATTATTCCTATTTTATAAAAAGGGAAAAAGCACTTTTTGTCTCATATGGACACAAAAGTTAACTCTTATTTTCCCATTGGAGGATATTTGTGCACATGGATTTCTCCTCTTTCAAGCTCCACCCTTGATTAAATCTTTTGTCTCTTAATCTCCATGGTCCATTCCCTTTCATTTCCTATAAAAGAAGAGCTCTCTTCCTCATTTGGGGACCCATCTTTTATGATAATGTTATGCTGCAAGTTTTCTAGGTGCATTTGGAGCTTTTGAAGACATTCTTGTGTCAAGCTTTTTGGAGATCATTGTTGCTTCATAGTTTATCTTTCATTTCTTTCATGGTCATAGAATTCATAGCTTAGATTTCCTTTATGCTATAGATTAATCTTACATAGCCTAAATAGGAAGGATTTGTAACACTTGTTCTTTCCTTTCATAGATTAGTTGCATTGTTCTTTCCATTTCAATATATTAGCTTGCATTGCATTGCATTCATTTGGATTCTTGGAGATATTGGCATTCTTGCCCTTGTCTTCACTTGAATCTCTCATTGTGTGGTTGACTAGCAAGGTCATTAAGTCTATTAGCTCTAGCTGAGAGCAATTGTAAATCTTGCAATTCCATACATAGAGAGCTATGGATTGATTTTTGAGACATCATTCTTGAGTGTTCTTGATTGTAATGATTCATAAAAGTGCACATCTTAGTGTGTACAATTATAACTCTATCAATTTGTATATCAAATACAATGGGCACACCTTATATTTATACGCTCATACAAAGTAAACTACTAGGTTGGCCCTTAGACTTATTACATACAACACTTCCAATTGATTTGGCTTAAGCGTGCTTACAAAAAAATAAGTATATATGTTGACAACCTAAATACAATGGGCACATATCCTTTACAACATTATATTATAATCACAAACCAAAATACTAACTGTCGGCTTCATGCTCTGTTCTTCTCTGGCACACACTGGCTATAACTTTCTCATCCTTGCACATCTGATCATGCGCTCATAGAATAAGCATGGATATATTCTAACCAACTTAACTTCCAGGGCACATACCATAATTCATTCGTACACACGTGCGCTGATGCTCTGAGCTGCAGGAACTCTATACACTATCTAGTCTTCAACACTTAACCGAATTTTGATCTTTACATCAAGTGCACTGACTCCAAATTGCTATATGACTTTGTTTCCATAACGAAAACACTATATCAAGTCATATACATCAATATAGCCAACTTTCCAACATAAATAATTAACTTACACCACCTTAACCTTCACCAAGATTCAACTTTCAATATTCCATCTCAAATACATCTCGCCAAAACACATTTCTCAATGTTTGTAAAATATTTTCTAGCACCGCCTCGATCCATCATAAGATTTAAATGTGATATTTCTAGGAATAGTCAAGACCTTTTGACCATCCCAAATTAGTTCTGGACTCTTCCCTCCATGCTTTCCTCAAGCGTATACATGATATCTCATCAAATCCTTATCATCTAAGACACGTCACCTTAACAACTATACACAACACAATATCCATACTAGTCACTGATCTAAGATTTATGACCAATAGCTTAAGAACTTAGTCTCTTTAACCTGTAGCCTCTTCTTCCACTGTGATTCTTGCACACCGATCATCCAAATAATTTGCGATTGTAATCGTGATCTCTTATGATCATATACATACTATGTCTAATACCACTCCACTCAATTCCATCTCATACTTTACTATTACCAAAATATCCATCTATATCTATTCTACTTGTATACTGCTCTGTATGCTTAGCTATTTTCTACTTACTGATCGAATAATGTCCTTGCCGGTTGATCCAACCTTGTGTATTGACTATGTTTCCATCAATGAAAACTAAAAAATAATCACCTGTGACCGCTCACCAAAATCCATCACAATGCCAACAAATTATTGAAAATAACATTCCACTATTTTTTCACAAACTGGCATTCCCAAAATATATGCCTTATACTTTCTTGCTTATGAAAAAATGGATGATTGACCAGATGGAGCATCATACATTTCAGCTTGTCCACAATGGGCAACTTGTAATGCAAAATCTTCCATGTGAGCAATTGAGCATTTAAATTAATTTTTGACCTCAAGATTTGAGAAGACCTTTTTACCTAAAATAATTCACTGAAACTAAACTTCCATTTGTAGTTCAATCTATCTTTTATACGCAACTGAGGAAGCAATTGTAAGTAAACCTTCTTTAAAGGAAAACATAGAAAAGGATAAGAAGACAACCATCACCAATCTTTGAAAAAATTACATTGTATAGAAGTGCATAACTTCATAGACAAATCCAAATAAACCAAATATTGTACAAAAATAAGGAACAATTCATAACTGTTACTCAAGCTGAATTGAGATTTAACTATATGCAATGGTAGCCAAACCATTTTATGGAAATCCCAAAGATCCCCAACTTTGCAAATAACCATTTTAAACAAATAATAAGAGTGTTTTGGAAACATTAAGACGAGAGGCTAATTTTGATAATGAATGTGTTTCTTCCACCAAATAGAGGAAGTGGAGAAACTAAAACCATGTTGAAGTGAGTCTTCTCTTCATTTCAAAATATGAAAAATGTGACGCCAAGCTCTCCATATGGACTGAAGTAGAAAATAATCATTGATTGAAAATAAAGAAGCACGAAGAATTTTATTAAGCCACCCCACATGTTTCCATTTACCTTTGGCAGAGGCAAGATTAATGTGGTTCTGTATAAGAAGATTCCACGGCTCATTTCCATGGATAGCTCTAATAATCCATTTAGCAGCCAAAGAAAAGCCTTGCATTCTTGGATCTATTAAGCCCAATCCTCCTTTGCACTTAGACTAAACATAATGATTCCATGAAGTAGAGATATGTAATGTCCCCTACCCTGTCCTATATGTTATTTAGGATTGATTTCAATTGCAAGAGACTCCTTTAAACTTATATTCAAAATGAATTGGGAGAGTGGCTAGTGTAATGTTAATTTTCTTGATAATTAGATGGTTCAATAATACTTGAAAGTGATGATTGGTTTCCATAATATCAGATCTGATACATATAGGGAAATATACTTGTAGAATGTACTCATATATAAGAATATGTTGGTCCATGTCTTCCTTATATTGGATGCAATTTGTATTTCTATTGGTTAATCTGATCTGGATTACTTTAATATAACTGATTATAATGGCTATATTCCCTTAACGCTATTCCAGAATTAAGATATGTGAATATATGTGACCAATGCCTAGGAAAGACACAACACCACTTGAGTGATCCAAATATGGGTGAGAAGAAGAATAGGAAGTGTTTGATACTTAGTCAATGGTTCTCTTAGCATATATTCCTACTCTTTAGTTCCTCAAATCTCCTCAATGTTTCTTAGTCTCCTGATATGCCACGATCAATCCACTCTCTGTGACCAACATGTGAAGTTCTTTATGGTGGCGTCTGATTCCTTCCCTCTCATTTGTGGGTAATGAGTAGTGTGCTGAAGCGAACTTCCTACGTTTGGCGTAGGAATGTTATGTTCTTTTTGTTTGTTGACTAGACTTTGTCGTTTAATGTGTTTTTTATTTTGATAATATTATTGGTTGGCGATGATGGTAAGACTAGTCATATACTGTGTTGTCTTCCATCTCATTTTTATCAAACTCTTTTTCTTTGTGTGGCGGAAGTCTCCCTTTTGATCAGATGAATTAAAATATCTATATCTCTCTCTCCCTTTAGTCCACGTATTGACATGCCTTCATATATCCTTCCTTGCCAAATGACTAGACGAGAGATTGGGACACATTTTATTATGTCTCATTAGTTAAGGCTTGTAGTCGATTAGTCAATGAGTTAACTATATTGTTTATTTATTAATAGTATAGGTAGTTTGATTTGTTATTATTCATATTAGTATATGATATTAATATATTATACTATATTATTTATTTTATATATTTTTGTAATTATGGTAGTCATAATGTCATTTTAACGATCATAATAATTTTATTATTTATAATAATAGATTTTAATATTTGATTTATTATAATTTGCATTATTATCATATTACTAATAAATTATAATAATAATATTGTTATATTTATTTACAACAATATATTGTTGTAAGATGGAAAATATGGATGGGGTCTAGAGCAATAGGGGTTCGCACATAAAAGAGACCCTAAACCAATATTTAACACATACATGAAATTATAATGATATAGAAAGTAAATCTAGAAGACTGATATTGAAATGAAGAAATAAAAGAGTTTACCTCCAAAAAAGAATTGGCTGAAAACCCTGTCAGACGGTCTCTGAAATTGTTGATTTCTATTTTCTCCAACCGAAACTGCGAGATCTACAAAACCCATAAATCTTTTTCTTTTCTAAGCCAGGTTGACCTTGACCGAAACACAAGGGTAAGATCTTACCCTGGGGCACAATCTTACCCCTTTATGTTGACCTTGACTTGCACTACTCTGACGAAAATTCTGTTCATGGATCCCGAAAGTTTGTCGAAAAGGGTATCCAGATTTGCATTGTAATTTGTTGTTCCGCACCTGTTCCTGCAAGAAAAAAATAACTTTTTTTGTTTGGGGGGGAGGGGTTTGCCTTAGTCAAACCCCAATTTAGGAATTAACCTTGAAATTTAATTGAAATTGTAGTAATAAATAAAGTAAATGGAACAATTCACCTTGCTTATGTTGAAACCCTTGTGGATGATTCAAATCCTTGAATCCACAAGTATGGATGCTCCAAATGAATGTAGAATTGTAGGATGTCTCAAATCAATTTCCTTTAGATCTTCAACACCAATCTTGAATGGATCTTGGAATAGGAAGAAAACTTGAATGGATGTGGATGGAGAAATCTTCAACAAGAGGGCTCCATAGAGACTGAATCCTTCAATGGATACCAATGGATCTCCTTGATGAATTGGATCTTGAATGCTTGAATGCTTGAATGCTTGAAGATGAATGAATGCTTGAATGCTTTCCTTCTCCTTCTTTCTTGCTTCTTGATTGCTTGATTACTTGGTGGAAAACTTGATAAGAGATGGATTGAAATGAGAGAGGAAGGCTTCCTTTTATAGTGATCTGGGGCACAAACTTCTAGAGAGGCCTACATAGGAGAATTAAATTCCCATTTAAGCCTTTAATCTTGGAAGTGCACCTAATTTAAATATCATTTAAGAGTTTACCGTTCTGAAACCTGAAATAGCCGACCCAAAAGAGGGAAATAAAAATTTTCTGAAACCCGACATCTGAAAACTTTTGGATTTTGAATTTTGGACCCTGGGTCAAGGTTGAGGTTGACCTTGACCTAGGTCAGGGTCAAGGTTGAGGTCAAGAATCTCAGATTTTCAATTCAGGATGCCAGAGTTATGCAGAAAAGAAGTGGAAAATGAGGCAAAACAGGGGAAAAAGTTAGATCCAAGTCAAAGACCCATTCAAGGCATTTGACATGACCCCAAACCACTTACTCAAAGGGATAAACCAATCCTAAATGGAAGTGCTTCCATTTTCTAATGATACAATTGTATTATATTAATTAATATAAATTATATTTATTATTAAATTCTATTAACGAAAGGGGACATTACAGTCCGCCCTTCCCCAAAATTGCTTGTCCTTAAGCAATGCAAACTATCATTGTGTGTAATTTCTAATATCCAATTTTGATATCAAACTTGAATCCAGTAACCCTGAAATGGCAATTTCAACTTGAGGTGAGAGTTCTAATATATAATTTATCAAATATGAAAACATCATGGTATTCAATTTAGAATTTAGAGAATAATTCAAATGATAAAACTTATCTTTATTTTTTGTACCAGTTATATTCTCCTTCGTTAGTGTCACTTTTCTCAACGAAAGCCATGCCTCTTGATCAAGCTTTTGACATTCACCAAGAATGTTCCTTGATCAAGTTTTGATGCTCACCAAGAATGTCCTCTACCAAGAATGATGACGCTCACCAAGAAGGTCCTCAGCCAAGAATGACAACGTTCACCAAGAAGGTCCTCTGCCATAATGGCAATGCTCACCAAGAACCTCCTCTACCAAGAATGGCGATGCTCACCAAGAACGTCTGAATCAAGTTTTGACACTCAACAAGAATTTCTCTTGATAAGGTTTCAACGCTCACTAAGAACACCCTCTACCAAGAATGGAGGTGCTCACCAAGAATGCCCTCTGCCAAGAATCGCAACGCTCACCAAGAATGTCCTCTACCAAGAATGGCGACGCTCACCAAGAACGTCCTTTGCCAAGAATGGTGACACTCACCAAGAACGTCATAAAACATAATGTATGGACACTCACCAAGAATGTCATTATTTGTATCATTAAATGTTTATTAATAACAAATTAGGTTTACATAAATATATTAATAACTATTTTTGCATTAGTGGAAAATACAAATATTCCTAGTTTGTTGTCATATCTAGGGTTGAATCTCCTAAAAAATCCATTGGTTTTCTACTTGGATGTTATTGAGATTTCCTTTACCATACTTTGTTTCCTTATGTGATGTTTCTTCATCTTGTGTTGCTTCAATTATATGTACTTGGCTCCTTTTCCCACACTTATGCCCTCATTCCCATGGCTCTTTACATCTAAAACATATACCTTTCTTTATTATTTCATCTCTCCCTTGGCATTTATGTCTTGTATCCCATTGTTCTTTGCAAAAATAACATTTTATTCCCTTATCATCCTTCCTTGATTCCTCATGTTGATATTGTGTCTTAGTCGAAACATTCTTAGCTCTTTCACTAGGTGTTAATAATTAGATTCAACCTTTCTTGCCTTCTTGATGGCTTCCTCTAGGTTTTGAGGTTCAAATGGTTTTACAAAGTTTTGGGTGGGATCTTTTAGTCCTTCTATAAACATATAAGTGAGCCTCTTTTTGGAAAGATCTCGGACCATAACAGACAACCCTTGGAACTTGCGAGAAAATTCTTCCACGGTTCTTGTTTGCTTGAGTTGGGCGAGTTCTTGAAAATACCATTCAACATCTTTCTCATCAAATCTACTTATAAGATTTTGGGAAAACTCCCCATAGGAATTTATATTTTGGTGGCTCAGTGAAATAAGCCCATGGTGCCACCATTCATGTGCTGCCCCTTCCAAATGGAGTATTGCAAATTGGAGGGCGTCTTCCTCTGTCATGAGACTTAAAGTGAAGAAAGTATTTAATTTTTGTAACCATGTGTGAGTTGTGATTTTCACTGATCCATCAAAATTTGGGAGTGTTACTTTTTTACTTTGTGTTTGAGCTCTTTGTTTATATGCCTCCTTAGTGCCTCTCATCGCTTGTCTTCACAAAATTCTCTAAATGATACAACCTCTCAAATGCGGGGCTCGAGATTTGTATATGCTCTTGCAATGTCTTCGATGCTATTCATTGATTGTTCTATTCCTTCCTCTTCTCTTGGTATCCCTTGGACTAGGCAAGAATGGGGGTTGGGGTATTCTAGAAGTTGGTGACACATTATTATTTTTTGAATGATTCGAACTAGTGTCCCTTCCATGGGTAGAATAGCTTTTCAAATTATTGATTGAGTTTCCCATGTTTTGTAAGGCTTGCAGGAGAGCCTGATTCGATTTTTCCATTTGACTTATCAAAGTTTGGTTTGTTTGTTCCATATACGATCTCATCTCATTGGCTAGTTCATTCACAATGGTCTTCTTTGTTCTTCTCTCATAGGTTTGCATAGATTTTATTCACAGGATGGCAGGATTATGCTCTGATACCACTGTAATGTCCCCTAACCTGTCCTATATGATATTCGAGACTGATTTCAATTGCAAGAGACTCCTTTAAACTTATATTCAAAATGAATTGGGAGAGTGGCTAGTGTAATGTTAATTTTCTTGATAATTAGATGGTTCAATAATACTTGAAAGTGACGATTCATTTCCGTAATATCAGATCTGATACAAATAGGGAAATATGCTTGTAGAATGTACTCATATATAAGAATATGTTGACATGTCTTCCTTATATTGGATGCAATTTGTATTTCTATTGGTTAATCTGATCTGGATTACTTTAATATAACTGATTATAATGGCTATATTCCCTTAACGCTATTCCAAAATTAAGATCTATGAATATATGTGATCAATGCCTAGGAAAGACACAACTCCACTTGAGTGATCCAAATATGGGTGAGAAGAAGAATAGGAAGTGTTTGATACTTAGTCAATGGTTCTCTTAGCATATATTCCTACTCTTTAGTTCCTTAAATCTCCTCAATGTTTCTTAGTCTCCTAATATGCCACGATCAATCCACTCTCTGTGACCAACGTGTGAAGATCTTTATTGTGGCGTCTGATTCCTTCCCTCTTATTTGCGGGTAATGAGTAGTGTGCTGAAGCGAACTTCCTACGTTTGGCGTAGGAATGTTATGTTCTTTTCGTCCGCTGACTAGAAATTGTCGTTTAATGTGTTTTTGCTTTTGATAATATTATTGGCTGGCGATGATGCTAAGACTGGTCATATACTGTGTTGTCTCCCGTCTCATAATTATGGAACTCTTCTTCTCTGTGTGGTGGACGTCTCCCTTCTGATCAGATGAATTAAAATATCTGTATCTCTCTCTCCCTTTAGTCCTTCATATATCCTTCCTTGCCAAATGACTAGACGAGAGATTGGGACGCGTTTCATTATTAGTTAAGGCTTGTAGTCGATTAGATAGTCGATGAGTTAACTATATTGTTTATTTATTAATAGTATAGGTAGAACTTGATTTATTATTATTCATATTAGTATATGATATTGATATATTATACTATATTATTTATTTTATATATTTTTGTAATTATCGTAGTCATAATGTCATTTTAACAATTATCATAATTCTATTATTTATAATAATAGATTTTAATATTTGAGTTATTATAATTTGTGCATTATTATTATAATTATAATATTAAATTATATTTATTTACAACAATATATTGTATTATATCAATTAATATAAATTCTATTTATTATTAAATTCTATTAACGAAAGGGGACATTCCAAGATAAAACCCCTACTACCATCCTATTTAGCTCAAAGGAATTGACATATAATTTAGATTAAATCACCATATCCCTTTTTAAAAGGCATCCAACATGAGGAATAATAGACATGTGTAACAAGGAATATTTTATTGGAAACCTATATTTTTACCAACCAAGGAAAGGAACTTATTTCCCCAATCAAAAAATTTATTCCTTACCCTATCAAGGTACCAATTTCACATATTAGAGAGAGAAACCCCAATACCAACAGTATACCAAGGTGCCTCATAATTTCCCCATGTTTAATTTGTTTCCATTCTCTAGGAATCCAATGAGGAACAGGTCCATATTGAGCCATTAAAAATTTAGTTTTGTCATGAGCAAGTTTGGATCCTAAAATGACACAGTATAACTCCAAAATATCTAATGTGTTGGTTATATCTTTTTCAGAATCTTTTAAAAATAACAGATAGTCATCAGCATAGTGCGAACTTATGACAAAAACATCACATGGAATAGAAACTCCTAAGATCAATTTCATGTTATTAGCATACTGGAGCATATATCTCAAAGCATCAATTGTAAGAGCTTAAAGGTATGGAGATAAATGATAGCCCTACTATATAGATCGTTGCAAAGGAAATGAATTTGTCATCATATTATTGATGATAATTTGAGCATTAGCATCTTGGAACATCAATTGAACATGAGCTCAAAACTTAGGTCCAAAGTCCAATCATTGAATCATTTTGAGAATGAAGCTCCAACGAATTCTATCATAGGATTTATTAAAATCTAGTTTAATCAAAATAACATTTTGGCCTATTTGTTGAGTCCATTGACAAGTCTCCCATGCCAACACGAGATTATCAAGGATAAATCTACCGGCAATGAATCATGTCTGCTGAATTCTAATAATTCCTTGCACAACTGGTTTGATCCTAATAGCCAAATATTTTGCTATGATTTTGTAAGAGGTATTAAGAAAAGTGGTAGGATGCCAACCGAAGATGGCGTCTTCCTTTTTTCCCTTGGGAATAAATCTAATTATGTTTCCATTAATAGTAGGACCCAATGATCCTTTCTTAATATCCTCCAAGTACAAATAATAAAAGTCTTCCTTAATGTGCTGCCACATAGCTTGATAGAATTCCATAGGAAGCCCATCACTACCTAAACTTTTGTAAGGGGCCATTATAAAAAGAGCATTTTCTAGCTCTTCTAACATTAACATTCTATCTAGATAATGGCTGCACTCAGAATCTATTCGGTTAGGAATAAAACCTTTGATGGTATCTTCCAGACATTATTGAATATCCTGCCAATGATCATCATGAAAAATATTTTCATAGAATCATTTGAATACATTACAAATGTCAGAAGGATTGGACTGCAAAACATTGAATTCATCCCTTATCATACCAATTCTTTCTTTTCTATGTTTATAGTTGTGATAATTGAAAAAATATTTAGTGCCTTTATTGCCTTCTTTGATCCTATGAAGTCTTGACTTGATTTTAGCCCCCTGCCCTTTATAATTGTCTATTTTCGGTAATTTAGCTTCTGTAGCAACAATGGAAGATTGAATGTTAATGTTAATAGGATCATCATTAAGAAGCTTCCTTGTTCAAAATTTTTTACCTTGAAGGGATCTTTACTTACGGTAGCGTTGCCATGTCATCTTTTTGCCAAAGGAGCGTAAGAAATTAGTGCATTGAGAAATTATAGTACAACACCATTCAATCCAAGATTCCCCTTCCCTAGGTTTAGGAAGAGAATTCCATGTATTCGAAAGGGCCTCTATGCAAACATGATTCTTTAAATTTGAAACATTGAGCTTGAATGGTCGAGAATTTTTAATATTAGAGGTTTGGGATAGATTTATGTTACAAACAATGGAATAATAGTGTGAAAGAGTAGAAGATAAGTTTACTAGAACACATCACCATTGAATCATAAACCAAAGGCAACATTGGGGATATATAAAATCTATCCAATCTACTCAATTCCCTATCCTCACCCATTCTAGAATTTGACCAAGTAAACCATTTGTTGGATTGGCACAAGTTTTTATTTTGAATAGGATCAACTACTCCCAAAGAGTTTCGACAAAACAACTAACTATTAAATTATTCACAATTGAGGTTATATTGTTTAGACCAATTACAATCAAAAGAGTGCTCAACCATATAGAAATAAGGAAGGTTATCGGTCATTCAATTCCATAACTTAGTGTGCTCTTTAGCAAAGTTGGGAGCATAAATTGAACAAAATCCTATGAGTTTATTGATAAAGGTGAGAGCCCAAACGCAACTATGAGAAGAATCCTCCTCTTTATTAATAACATACTTAGCAACCCATGTAGCTAATCCAATAAGAGTCCCACCCAGGCCTGGAATTTGATGGCTGTATTGACCATTTTTCCACTTTCTAACCATATATGATAGGCTAAAAATTTATTGGACCGTACACATTGGCAGGCTAAATTTTTACAAAACCGTAAGTTCGACACTTAGATTTATTAATAAACCGTCAAAAACTATTATAGACAATATATAATATATAAATATATATTATTATATAATATGTATGACATATATGTATGATAAATATAAAATATTTTATAATATATATAATTTTATTTTATTAAAGTATGTTAATATTAATTTAGAATCTTTTTAAAATAGAATCTTATGTTTTTAATTTATGTTTATATATTAATATTAATTTAGAATTTTTATAAGATAAAATATATGAGTTTTAGAAACTTTTTTACTAATAAATATTATTATTATTATGTAAGATATATATTTTCTATTATTTTTATCAAAAATAAAGATTTTACATAATTGATTATATATTATCATTATTATTTTAAAGAATCTTTTTTATATTAAACATATGATTTTATAAACTTGCTTATATTTATATTAATTTAACATTCTTTTTAAATAAAATATATGAACTTAGAAACTTGCCTAGTTAATTTGATATTTTTGTGATTTTATATGACTAATAAAAACTTCTTACTTTTAAATTTTAGTGTATATTATTATTGATTTATAAATATACATGATTTTTTAATATATGACTAATTTATAATTATTAATTTTATTATTATATTTAGAATTATTTTTAAATAAAATATGTGAATTTAGAAACTTGCTTCTATAATTTTGATATTTTTGCATATGTTACTAATTTATGCTTATTTTCTAATTTTACATTCTTTGTATCTATATATAAAAAAATTATATAACCAAAATTTTCATTTCTTATCAAAAGACAATTGCATCTCAATTTTATTGTAGCTTCAATCTTTTTCTTCTTCATCATATTGAATCACAGAAGGTAACTATTTCATTATACAATTATATTCTAAATTATGTTATGTAGTTTTCCAATGATTGTATAGAATAATTTTTTACACATAGTTACTAATACTATATTGGTTTTTGCAAGTACCTCAAAAATATTTTCAAAGAGAAGGAAATAAGAAACTATTGAGAAATGTAGAGATGGTCTGGAGAGAAAGATTCAGGATTTTATGGTAGTTCATTGTTAAATCAAAATGTATGTAATCTCGTAATAATAATTTGAAAGAAACATTTAAGGAAGTTTTTGGGTCTTCTTTAGATGATGATTTAAGTGAAGATGTAAATCAATTTTGGGTCTTCATCAGAATCCATATTTGATGTTAATGGTTGCAAAAGTGAGATAAACTATTTTGTTGATTCATTACATTTGGGTTGTGAGGGTTTCAAAATGAAAGATGCATGGAGTCTTTTGGAACACATAATATTGGCATAGAACTATCCTCATATGATGAAGTTATGGCAGGCCGTGCTTACTATTCCTGTAAGTACCATTGATTGTGAAAGAGGATTTGCAAAGAAAATATCATCAAAGATGTCAGAAAGTCAAAGCTAAGTTTGTATACACTAGATGCATTAATGAGAGTATTCTTAAATCATCTGAAATAAATGATGTAAATTACAATTAAGTATATAAGATATGGAAGAACACATAATCAAGACGAGTTCTTGGCCTTTGATATTATTAGTTTATGTTTTGTATCTCAATTTCAAATGAATCAAATAAAATGATTTTTCCTTATAGATTAGATTATTAGATGTTTTACTTTTCAATGATTTTTTAAAAGATTACAATTTCTATTTAAAAATTAGTTAGTTTCAATTATATATAATAATATGTGTTTTAAAATAGTAATTAAATTATTTGCATACTTTATTAAGAATGGAATTTTTTTTATATTTAATATATGTATTACAAGTTATATTGATAAAATATTTAAATTTAAAATAATTTATTAAATTATTCATAAATTAAAAAATTTGACAATCAATATTTTTCTTAAAACGTAAAATGAAAGACAGTAAAATGATCAAACCGTCGTAAAAAATTCATATGACAAACAAAAGTGACCGTCAAATTCCAAGCTTGGTCCCACCTCTACCATCATGATGACTTGTATTCCAAAAGGTGACATCTTTCTAGATATTACTTAGAAAAAGCTCTAACTTAGTGTTAAGTTTTACTTCTTGAAGAAAAAACACATCATGTTTCCATTTCAGAACAACCTCTTTCACCCTGTACTTGCGAGGAGGGAGAGAAATCCCTCGAACATTCAAAGACAATATTTAATAAATTCATGATGATCTTGAGAAGGGACATCATCATGAGACAACACGCTGAAACTATCGTCTAGAAAAAGCACACTCGACTAGGGTTTGTTAAAAATACAATTCGCTCTGCTTGCTTTGTCTTTTCACTCCCGTGAGACAATTGATGAATGCCCATTCGTAAAATATTTATTCTATATTTTTTTTTATCTTAACTTCTTATGGAAAGAAGAAATGATTGAGATAGATAAAGATTTCTTTCTCTAGGTACTCTAAAATTTGATATTTATGAAAACATGTTTAAAAAAATTGTAAAATATTTGTCCCCGTTTTATAAGTATAAAAGAAAAGCATATCCATCCCCGGCATTCCCTGCGATGTCCCACCTTATCCCTTCCAAGAACTATTGGCAGTCTTTTCAACGGGTAGAAATTCGCGGCACATTATCATCCCCACCTAAATAGTGGAAAAAGCAGCCATACTGCAACAGCAACTACCTATTTACAGCGCGCGCCCTTCAACACACGGATGTCACTCGACAATACTATACACTAACTTTTCCGGGAGCCATACATAAATATACCGATGGCTGAGGAGGAATGGAGAGGCATCCACGGCGGCGAGAACTGGGAGGGCATGCTCGACCCCCTTCACCTTCCTCTCCGCCAATCCATTCTCCTCTACGGCGACCTCATTCAGGCCACCTACGACGCCTTCATCAGCGACCCACATTCCAAATACTGCGGAAGCAGCAGATACGGCAAAAAAGACTTCTTTCAAAAGGTCGCCCTCGCCGCACCAGGCGACCAGCAATGGGACTACCAAGTCACCCGCTTCCTCTACGCCACTGCCAGCGTGGACCTCCCGGCTGCCTTCCTAGTGAAGTCTCGGTCGAGAGAAGCGTGGAGCAAAGAGTCCAACTGGATCGGCTACGTGGCAGTGGCCACGGACCAGGGAAAAGAACGGCTGGGGAGACGAGACATCGTGGTCGCATGGAGAGGCACCATTCGCGACCTCGAGTGGATCGACGTCCTCAACCCGGGGAAGCACTCCATCGTTCCTCTTCTCACCAAATCTAAAACCCCTCCAAAGGTGCGGCACTGGTATGACCTCGGTCACCATTCTTCTTCTTCTTCCTCCGACGAAGATGACGAAGACGCGGACCCCAAGGTAATGAACGGCTGGTATGTGATCTACACTTCCACTGACCCCAAATCCCCCTTTGTGAAAAGCAGCGCTAGGGACCAAGTCCTAACGGAGATACGGCGGCTGTTGGAGGTGTACAAGGACGAGACGGTGAGCATCACAACTGTCGGTCATAGCCTGGGCGCGGCCTTGGCCGTGCTCAGCGCATTCGACATGGTGGAGAACGTGGTCGCGGAAGTGAAATCGGACGTACCGGTGACTGCATTCGTGGTGGGGTCACCCGGAGTGGGCAACGCGGAGTTCAAGCGACGCTTCGATGCGTGGCCGCAGCTGCGGTGTCTGCATGTGGTCAATGTGATTGATTTGATTCCGCTGTATCCGAGCAACTTACTTCATTTCGCCGACATTGGGACCAGGCTGAACATCGACACGCGCAAGTCACCGTTTCTGAAGGAGTCGAAGAATCCGAGCGACTGGCATAATTTGCAGGCGCAGCTGCACGTGGTGGCCGGGTGGCAGGGGAAGGAGAAGCCGTTTGAGCTTGCGGTGGAGCGGGGCGTGGCGGTGGTGAATAAGTCGTGTGATTTTCTGAAGGAGGAGTGTTTGATTCCGGGGTCGTGGTGGGTGGAGAAGAACAAGGGGATGGTACGGGACGACAAGGGTTTGTGGGTTTTGGCCGACCTCAATGATGAAGACGTTCCCACGCCAGAAGACTAAGACATCTGTCACCGACTGTGATTTCCAGAAATTTCGTGGGAACCTTATCACCCACGTCATCAATGTTAATCGTTGTTTTATTAATTATGTTACTTTGTTTCATTAATAGTATGTTCGATCATTTTCTACTTTTAGTGACATTAGATCCGCAATCTATTAGGCTGATAGATAGATAATTCGCTGTTTCTGGCATCAACATTTCTATCCATTCATTATGTAGATGAAGTTGTGCATAAGAAAAGGAGAAAATTTCCCATCTTTTTTGTTTTCTCCTTTTAAAGCATATTTGTTGTGAAGGTTTAATATGACAAAGCTATTAAACCTAAAAGGACGGGACTAGTGTCATGTCAGTATTTTTCTCTATATTATTGTACAACATGGTGAATTAGGGGAAAGTAAAGTAGTAGTGTTTTGCAAATCAAATCTAATGTCATTGGTGGATGACAATTATAGTTATTTAGAGTAGATATGGAAGTCAAAAGTTGAAGTCAAGTTTATTTCTTAAAATAAGTAAATTTTGATGATGAAATTTCTGAAAATGTAGTTTAAGATGAATTTGTCACTATGATAATTGTGATAATTTGAATTAGATGATTAAATAATTGATTTTAAATTTGAAAAATATTTCTTAAAAGTACAATATAAATTGAAATTGTCAATAATAAGAATTGTAACAAATTTAACTTTTTATTAATATAATTTATTATGTTAATTAATATGTAAATCATTTACAATATAATGTGAAAATGATATTGAAAATTAATAGATAATTATTATATAATTCATAATATTCAAACTTAATTATAATAAAATTGGTATAAATATAATATACATATAATATAATCAAATATTATTTTTTATATTTAATAAATAAATATAATATTAATAACAACAATAAATTATAATTATATATTTTTCGATCAATTATATATAATTATTACATTATTATTATAATGATTATAGTAATTATGTCAATTATTACATTATTATTATAATGATTATAGTAATTATGCCAACATAATATAAATGTATTGTAATAAGTTTTATTTTTGTTTTTAACATAATATGACATAAATATTAATATTTTAATTAATTATTTTTGACAATTATTTTAATTTACTTTAGAGTCATGTAAATATTTAATTTAATTTACATTATCTAGTTTTTAAATTAAAGAGACATTAAGAATTAGTTTAGAATTAATGAATTCGTTTAAATGTTATTTAATTTTAGTTTAAATTATTTATTTATTTATTTATATTGTTTAATTAAGAGATCCTTTTATTTCAAAGTTGTCGTATTCATGTTATTTAAGTAAAAAATAATCTATTATGGTTAAATAATTAATTTATAATTCTTTGTTGGATAGATCATATATGAGTTTTCTATAATAAGTAGAGGTAGATTAGATTATGGTTTGATATAAATAGCTTCTTCTAAGTAGTTTGTATTGCAATTTTATTTAGTTGAGATGTGCATAAGTGGTGCAGGAGCACCTAAGACTTAAGTTCAAAGTCTTACCAAAATTTTGTTTTTGTCTTATACTGACCTTGGCAAGGTCAGAGTTAGATTTAGGATTCTCGTAGGAATCTAGGGTGTGAGTCTAGGAGGTCTAGGTTATACCTAATCTAATCTAGAGTGTTTTGGGTTAAAACTTAGTTGTGATTCTTCTAAGTTTTATTAGTCTTGGTGTTGAAAATTTGGGCTAAATGACCTAAATAGGTTGGGAGAAGGTTGAATTGAGCCTAAAATGGCTTTTATGGTGTTAGTACATCATTCCATGAGGTTTGGAAAGCATTTGGATAGGCTTGAAGAAAAGTTGCTAAAATTGTCAAAATGTTGTCATGACAACTTTTGCAATTTTGCAAAATTGCATGACAACATTGTCCTAACGAAGATAAAGAAGAGGTATTAGGGCATGGTCAATGTCTCAACCAATTGACCATGTGAGGAGGGGTTATATAAGCCCTATGGAGCCCAAATCCCGAGGTTAGAAGGATTTACAAGTTTTAAGGTTATTTTAACTTATACTGTATTTTTGGTTTTGTGTGCACAATTAGAGTAAACTTTAATACAATAGAGTGTGAAATGGATTGAATCCAATACCTTGTAATGGATTGAGTAAATAGAGTCTTTTTACTTTCATTTTGCAGAGGTTAAAAGTTTCTTGTACATAGTTCATTTAGTTTTGTAAATCTTTTAAGTTTTTGCAAGTCACTAGCTTGTCCAGGATTGTGTTGTGCCAAATGGCTCCCACATGAAACCCTACTATGCAATCATCAAGGGGCTTTGGGACATGTTAGGGGAGCCTCTGTAAAGTGTAAATATGCTTGGAGGGGGCCTGGAAGTGTCATGTGCTATTTTTGTAAGCAAGCCCTAGGCGAGTCCAGTGAAGGTCGGCTAGGAGCTTGCATTTGAAATAATGTGTTTGATTGCAGGGATTCGATTGAGGAGTTGGACCTAAGTGGTTGGAAGGAGTCTTTGGACCAATACATAGACCTTTGAAAAGGATTAGAGTTTTTTCAATCCAAATGATGGCATTTTGAAGCCTAGAACCAATGACTGGTTAATGGAGTCCTACTAGCCCTAAAAGCCCATGAATATAGGAAGGACATGTATGACCAGTTTGGAGAAGGGAGACCTAGTGAATCTCAAAGAAATCTGAAAAGGGTGTTCAAAACCTAGATTTGTTCATTGGGTTTTTTAGAGGCATTTTCCAAGAATAGCCAAAAACCGGTCAAAGAGACCTAATTGAGAGCTAATAGGCCTAATAGGCCATTTGAAGCAAAAGTTTGAGATTGATAGACATGACCTGGATACCCCAAGACAAAGGGATCAAGAGGAAATCATACATGATTTTAAAAAGGAATTGAACCCCTGCAAACACAAATCCTTGACAAATGACAATAAGAAGCCATTTAAAGGAAGCTAATGGGGATAGGAAGATGGTTACTAAATGAAGATAGATACCCTAGTGAAGCACTAAAGTTTTCCACCTTGAGGGGAGACATGGAGGGAGTCCCAAACTAGATTAGAGGGGACTTGGTGGATCCTAAGAGTTAGAGCTAGGATCTTGGAAGAATTAGGAACTCATGGAGTCCTAATCAAGCAAGTGCAAGCAAGCTAGGTGATTATCTACCAGATTGGTATTAGAGCCTATAAGATTAGGCTTGTGGGTGGATGTTCCAACCAGAGGAGTCAGTTGGAGAGTCCACAATGGTGACTAATGCAGAGTTATCCAAGAAGGTGAATGAGCAAGAAGAGGAGAATAGATTGCTTAGAGAAAGACTAGCTCAATTGGAGTAGAGACTAGATGAGGTAGAAGAGAAGACTAAAGAAGTAAAAGATGAGGTGGAAGGAACTTGAATAAGGGAGTGGAATTGGATGATGAGGTCCTTGAACCATACCCTATTGTAAAGGATAAAGTAGTGTATGGGGCCTAGGGCAATGGCTTGCACATAAAAGAGACCCCAAAGCCAATATTTTATACTTACATGAGATTGTATTGATATAGAAAGTAAATATAGATGACTAATATTGAAATTAAGAAATAAAGGTACTTACCTCTGAAAAAGAATCAGCTAAAAATCCTATCAAACGATCTTAAAAACTATTGATTTTCGCAATTTCAAGTCGAAACTGCGAGATCTACAAAACTCATAAATCTTTTTCTGAGATTTGAATCAGGTCAAAATCGAGGTTGGGTCAGGTTCAAGGTTGTACCTGACCAGGTCAGGTTCGAGGTTGTACCTAACTAGGTCAGGATTGACATTTTTATTCTAAAGTCCGATTCGAATTCTATTCACAAATCCCAGAAGTTCACCGAAAAGGGTATCCAAATCCACTCTCAGATCTGAAATTCTGCACCTGTACCTACAAGAAAAATGGTTTTGTTTGTTGGGGGGAAGGGGTTTGCCTCAGTCAAACCCCAATTTAGGAATTAACCTTGAAATTGAATTGAAATTGCTAGAATAAATAAAATAAATGGAACAATTCACCTTGCTTGAGTTGAAACCCTTGTGGAGGATTCGAATCCTTGAATCCACAAGAATGGATGAATGTAGAATCAAATGTAGGATGTCTCCAATCAATTATCTTTAGATCTTCAACACCAATCTTGAATGGATCTTGAAATAGGAAGAGGCTTGAATGCTTGAGAGATTGCTTGGTGAGAATGGATTGCAAAACTTGATGACTTGATTGCTTGGAAACTTGATGGAGAAAATGAGAGAGGAAGGCTCCCTTTTATAGTGATCTAGGGCACAAGAGGGGCCTCATAGAAAACAATAATCAAGGGCCCATGGCACAAAACTCTAGAGAGGTGCACATGGAGAGGAAATTAAATTAAAGTCTTGACACAAAACTCTAGGAGGGGACCACCTTTAATATAGAAATAAAATAATTATTTAAGAGCCTTGTCACAAAATTCTAGGTAAGGCCAACCCCAAAGTTAATTTGAGTATTAAGCACGAAACTCGAGAAAGGCTAATCTCCAATAATAAATTAGGAATCTTATACAAATATCGAGAAAGGTCCACCTCAAATATTAATTTGAGAATTCGACACTTAATCTGAGAAATAGTGGCCCCAAAGAGGGAAAAGATAAGATTTTGATGAAATCCTGAAACCGAAAGCAAACCCTAAAGATCCCAGAACCTAGGGTCAAGATCGAGCTCGAACTTGACTAGGTCAAGGTCAAGGTTGATCCTGACCTAGTCAAGATTGAGGTCGACTTTGACCCCATAAGGTCGACTTTGACCTTAGGGTCAAAAACCTCAGGTTCATAGTCCAGAATGCTAGGAAAGTGCTAGGAAAGTGCTAGGAAGAAGTGGAAGATGGGGTAGAACACGGGGAAAAGCCAGATCTAAGTCGAATATCCATTCAAGGTGTTCGACATGACCCCAAACCACTTACTCGGAGGGCTAAATGCTCTTATCATGGAAGTGCTTCCATTTTAAGATGATACACCTGTCATGAATGAAGAGCCATTCCTTAAAGCATTGAAAGCCCTAAGTGGGAAAGCTTTAGAGGGGGTACCTATTTTTAGTAAAAAAAATAGAACCAGAGGTGGTGATGGATTGGATTGAGGGGCTTGAAAATCACTTTGAGTGTGATGGGATAAGTGACTACCAAGCGACCAGCAATGGGAGTACCAAGTCACCCATTTCCTCTACACCACTGCTAGCGTGGACCTTCCGGGTGCCTTCCTAGTCAAGTCCCTATCGAGAGAAGCATGGAGCAAAGAATCCAACTGGATCGGCTACATGGCAGTGGCCACACCAGGGAAAAGAATGGCTGGGGAGACGAGACATCCTGGTCGCATGGAGAAGCACCATTTGCGACCTATAGTGGATCGACGTCCTCAACTCAAGGAAGCACTCCATCGTTCCTCTTCTCACCAGATCTAAAATCCCTCCCAAAGTGTGGCACTAGTATGACCTTGGTCACCACTCTTCTTCTTCCTCCTCCAATGAAGACAACAAAGACACAGATCCCAAGGTGATAAACAACTAGTATGTGATCTACACTTCTAGTGACCCTAAATCCCCCTTTGTGAAAA
The DNA here is from genome assembly GCA_027943335.1 of Chamaecyparis obtusa. Lineage (NCBI taxonomy): Eukaryota > Viridiplantae > Streptophyta > Pinopsida > Cupressales > Cupressaceae > Chamaecyparis > Chamaecyparis obtusa. The sequence goes on from BSBK01004237.1 coordinate 315,408, forward strand.
TTAGTTCCAGGGAGCAAGTCCTAGCAAAGATAAGGAAGTTTTTGGAGGTGTACAATGACGAGAGAATGAGCATCACAACTGTTAGTCACAGCCTGGGTATGGCCTTGGCAATGCTTAGCACATTTGACATGGTGGAGAACGTGGTTGTGGAAGTGAAGTTGAATGTCCCGATGACCGCTTTCGTGGTGGGGTCACCTAGAGTGGGCAACATAGAGTTTAAGCAACGATTCAATACGTGGCCGCAGTTGAGGTATTTTCATGTGGTGAATATCATTGATTTGATTCCATTGTATCTGAGAAAATTACTTCATTTTGCAGACATTGGGACCAGGCTGACCATCGACACGTGCAAGTCACCATTTCTAAAGGAGTCAAAGAATTCGAGCGACTGGCATATTTGCAGGCATAGTTGTACATGGTGGCCAGGTGGTAGGGGAAGGATAAGCCATTTGAGCTTGTGGTGGAGCGAGGTGTGGCAGTGGTGAATAAGTCGTGTGATTTTCTACAGGAGGAGTGTCTGATTCTGGGGTCGTGGTGGATGGAGAAGAACAAGGGGATGGTATGGGACAACAAGGTTTTATGGGTTTTGGCCAACCTCAGTGATGAAGACATTCCCAAACCAGAAGACTAAGAAATTTGTCATGAATTGTGATTTCCAAAAATTTTGTGGGAACCTTATCATCCATGTGTTGAGATGAAGTCCAACGGACATCTCTTCTTTCCCTCCAAAGAAGACTCTTAGTCTTTTGAATCTTTGTATTGAGAGCTTATTATAAAAGCTACTGTTGTAACCATTGTTTGAATTCTATTTTTTACATCAATAAGAAACTTCTGCTAAGTGTGGACATAGCCAATTGGTGAACCATGATAAAATCTATGCTGTGTTTTTTTATATCTGCAATTCTCATTTCTCTATTTTTCTTTTAGTTTTACAATTGGTATCAAAGCGGGTTAGAGCCGTTGGTTGAGAATCATATTGGTTTTCTTCAACAACTACAAAAGATTTGAGAGTGCAAAAATTTTCTAGGAAGAACTTCGGGATATGGAAGATACAGATGAAATCGTTGTTGATCAAGCAAAGTCTCTCAATTGCACTCGAAGGGAAAACAAAGAAGCCAAGCACAATGAGTGACCCAGATTGGGAATCGCTGGATGAAAAGGCCAAAGTGACAAATTTTCTCTCTTTAAATGATAACATGCTGTACAATGTTGCAAATGAAGTAATGAAAAAGGTTGTATGGGACAAGCTCACAACTACATATGCATTAATGGAATCTGCAACAAATAAATTCTTCATCATGAAGAGGTTATACAAACTGAAGATGAGGGAAGATGGGGGCATAACAAATCATCTCAATGATTTCAATACCTTGATCAGCCAAGCAGATTTGGTTGGTATGAAACAAGACAATGAGAACAAGGTTGTCTTATTGTTGTGCTCTCTCCCAAATAGCTAGGATGGAGTTGTAACCACTATTAGCACTACAACATCAAGCACGAAAAATCTATCCTTTGATGAAGTTTCAGTGACACTTCTCAGCGAAGATATGATAAGGAAGAATATGGAGTCTTCAACCATCTAAGCCTTAGCAATGGTGAGTACCAAAAATAGGGGAAGAAGCCATAATAGAGGTAGAAACAACAACAATCAGAGGTCTCAATCTGCAAGAAGGTCACAGTCAAGAGGTAGACAAAATGGTTGTTGGTTTTGTGGTAAAATTGGTCATGTTAAGAAAGATTGTCACAAATACAAAAGGGCCCAAGAAAGGGTTTTGGATATCAAAGAAAACATAACTCATGAAAAGGATCTGGTTATCCTAATTCTATCAACAACTGACACAAAATCAGATTCATGGGTAATTGATTTTGGTGCTTCCTTTCATGCCTCTTCTTGTACAAAGGCTTTCAAAAATTACCAAGAAGGTAATTTTGGACATGTATATTTGGGTGACAACAAAGCTTGTGAAATCATTGTAAAAGGTGATGTTATTTTGTAGCTAGTTGGAGGAGTCAAATGGTTGTTGAAAGATGTACGACATGTTCCCAAATTAAAGAGAAATTTGATTTTTGTGAGTCAGCTATACACACAAGGCTTTCTCACCACTCTCATGGATAAATGGAAAGTCTCTAAAGGTTCCTTCACTAGTACATTTGGCCTAGTTTTTCTACCAAAATTTTTGACCAAAAAATAAGAAGGTTTTGCTTGGTCGGATTATAGAAGGAAAACTTTGTTTTTTAAAAAAATTTATGCCCATGTTTGTTGAAATATCGACAAATCCCGTGGTGGTCGAAAGTTTGACAAACACGGGCATAACTTTAAAAAAAGGGAATTTCATTTCTCATTTATTCCTGGCCGACGAATTAGAAGGATGTAGCGCGTGCATGAAGGAGATTGAGCAACTGAAATGACTCAAGGAGATTGAGCTTAGAAACCTTAACCTAGGGTTTTTGGAGGTTTTTCATTCTTTCTCTCAACTGTTTAATTTACTGGATACCCAATCATCATTATCATTTTCTTCGAGACTTATTTACTATTTGATTTATGCTTCGAGACTGGTTTTACACCTCCTGATTGCCTACATTTACATACATTTGGGTTTTACATCTCTTGATTGCATACATTTGCATACATTTGGGTTTTACACCTCTTGATTGCATACATTTGCATAGAATAGTAGGGGAACTCGCTGAAATTGATGAAAAGCGGTGATGCCCTTTTTGCATATATTTGACCACAGGTAGGGAGTATGCTAGCAAAGGTTGAGGAGTCTGGCTTTACATCCACTAGTTGCATTTTATTAAAAGTTTCTAATGCCTTTTCAACAAACCCATTTTGAACATATCCTCCAATCATGGCAGTCCATGAGACGACATCTCTTTGAGGCAATATGTCAAATAATTTACGTGCCTTGTCTATGTTTCCACATTTAACATACATGTCTACTAAGGCACTGGCAACTAAAACATTTGATAAAAATCCCCCCTTCGTTATGCTTTGATGGATATCAATACCTTGTTCCAAAGCTCCCATTTTGGCACAGGCTAGAAAGATGCTTGCAAAGGTTGTGGAAGAGATAGCGTACTTAATGGAGGAAAGACACCAAGAACAGGGGGATGGAAAAGAGGAAAAGACATAATCTACGGTGATCACAGCCTGTAAATGACACAGGGATCTATCTCGTGTCCCTTCAATTATATATTTACTCACTCTTGGACTATGATCCAAGTAGGAAGTATTGACCATGGAAGAATATAATGAATATAACTGGGAACGTTGGATGGAGATGAAATACATATATAGAATTATAAAAAGGAAGACCATTCTCAGAGGTTTCATTGTTGAAAGGGATTCACTCAATATTGGATGCTGCTGGTGAATATATAGGGTGAGTTGGTGTGGGTATACATAGTTGAATGTCATGACCCCACATAAATAAGAATTATAGAAGCATTTTGATTATCCCCTAAACATGATTATTGGAAGTGAAATGGACAACGTTTAATGTTTATATAAAGAGAAAGGAAACATAAGATTTAGGATCATCACTAGTAGAGTCAAAATAAGTATTTTCAAATCATTGGATGAAAAGGAAGAAAATGATTGTATAAGAAAGGGGATTACAAGTCAGACAATGTAATATTCATGTAATAGATTACCATAACAATGTAATCCATGTGAGCTCATGATAATCTCCAGCCTATAGCAATATACTATTATCAACTTGAGAATCATACTAGACTTATTGTTGATAGTGTAATCCTTACAAATCAGTCTCCATTAATAAAAGCAATAGACACTTACATTGGTTGAATTCTCCAATCCACCAAATTTTCCAACTAAGAATATTAACAACATACCTATTTGTGAACCATATTCAATACAAAAGTTTAAAACAATTAAAGAACTACACACAAGTAGAAAGAAGTCTTTGCAATTGAAGTTATCGAATTAGCCCCAAATCTCCAAGGAGCATACTGGGGACATTACAATGGTGCCCTATTCCAAAGCTCCCATTTTTTCACACACTGGAAGTATGCTAACAAAGGTTATGGAATTTGGCTTTACATTTGCCAATTGCATTTGCTTAAAAGTTTTAAAAGCCTTTTCAACAAATCCAGTTTGAATATATCCTGCAATCATTGCATTCCATGAGACCTCATTTCTTTGAGGCATTTTGTGAAACAGTTCACATGCCTTGTCTATACTTCCACTTTTGGCGTACATGTCCACCAGGGCAGTTGCAACCACAACATTTGGAGAAAATCCTCTATCCTTCATGCTTTGATGGATATCTATGCCCTGTTGTAGAGCTCCCATTTCAGCACAAGCTGTAATCATGTTGGCATATGTGAATTGATTGGGTTCAAAACCTGTTCGTTGCATTTGGTGAAATAGTGTGACTGTCTCGTGAGTATACCCATGTCTTTGGTATGCAAAAATAGTCATATTCCATGAGACGTTGTCTCATTCTTTGATTTGGTCAAACACTTTAAGTGCATCCACTAGGATTCCGCACCTATCATACATGTTTATAAGCTTATTCTAAAACCTTGTAGAAAATGTAAATTGCCTGGGAACGATGAAAGAGTGAACATTTTTTCTTTGTGAAAGGGCATTCTTGAGAAAACATACATTCTTTATGTTCATTGTTTTAATCATGTTTATCTCATTGTTGACTACATAGTTTCTCATATTCTTGATGTCATCAATACATTGTTGATCTTCATTAGGTATGGTAATCACTATTTTTAAAATTTCAAATCTCTTTAAGGTATCTTCTTTGACATGCATCTTTGATATTACTGTTTTGATCTTTTGCTTCCTGTTCTTTTTTACTTCTTCACATTCCATCTCACTATCATTCCAATTCAAATTTTCATTGTATATTGTCTTCTCACTACATTTCTTTTTATGTCACCGAATTTTCATGATAGAGATATACTATCCTCTTCTTCTCAAATTATGTCTATCTATGTTACCCTATTTCGAAGCTCCCATTTTGGCACACATTGGAAGTATGTTGACAAAGGTTATGGAATTTCGCTTTACATCTGCCAATTGCATTTGCTTAAAAGTTTTAAAAGCCTTTTCAACAAATCCAGTTTGAATATATATTACATTCATGGAATTCCATGAGACCTCATTTCTTTGAGGCATTTTGTGAAATAGTTCACATGCCTTGTCTATGCTTCCACTTTTGGCGTACATGTCCACCACGGCAGTTGCAACCACAACATTTGGAGAAAATCCTCTATCCTTCATGCTTTGATGGATATCTATGCCCTATTGTAGAGCTCCCATTTTAGCACAGGCTGTAATCATGTTGGCATATGTGAACTGATTGGGTTCAAAACCTGTTCGTTGCATTTGGTGAAATAGTATGACTGTCTCGTGAGGATACCCATGTCTTCGGTATGTAGAAATAATCATATTCCATGAGACGTTGTCTCATTCTTCGATTTGGTCAAACACTTTAAGTGCATCCACCAGGCTTCCGCACTTGTCATACATGTTTATAAGCTTATTCTAAAACCTTCTAGAAAATGTAAATTGCCTGGGAACGATGAAAGAGTGAACATTTTTTATTTGTGAAAGGACATTCTTGAGAAAACATACATTCTTTATGTTCATTGTTTTAATCATGTTTATCTCATTGTTCACTACATAGTTTCTCATATTCTTGATGTCATCAATACATTGTTGATCTTCATTGGGTATGGTAATCACTATTTTTAAAATTTCAAATCTCTTTAAGGTATCTTCTTTGACATGCATCTTTGATATTACTATTTTGATCTTTTGTTTCCTTTTCTTTTTTACTTCTTCACATTCCATCTCACTATCATTCCAATTCAAATTTTCATTGTATATTTTCTTCTCACTGCATTTCTTTTTTTGTCACCAAATTTTCATGATAGAGATGTACTATCCTCTTCTCAAATTGTGTCTATCTATGTTACCCTGTTCCAAAGCTCCCATTTTGGCACACACTAGAAGTATGCTGACAAAGGTTATGGAATTTGGCTTTACATCTGCCAATTGTATTTGCTTAAAATTTTTAAAATCCTTTTCAACAAATCTAGTTTGAATATATCCTGCAATCATGGCATTCCATGATACCTCATTTCTTTGAGGCATTTTGTGAAATAGTTCACATGCCTTGTCTATGCTTCCACTTTTGGCATACATGTCCACCAGGGCAGTTGCAACCACAACATTTGGAGGCATTTTTGAGAACCAATGAATGGCTGCTCCTCCTAGAGATTGAGGGAAAATATGCATTAAGTAGGTTGGTTCATGCATGAACTCCATGGATTGAGTACATAATTCTCTGACATGGTCTTGAGGGTCAGATTTTCCATCGTATTTATCATACTTAGGCATTTCCATTGTCTTTAGGAATGGTGGCATGTACAAGTCGTTATCAAATGGAAAAGGACATAGAGCTTCCATGGAGAACTCTTTAGGTTCCTTCTCTTTTTCTAGCTTGTTGAGCTTGACTTGCATGGCATGCATCTGTTTCATCATGGCTGTGATAGTAGTTTCTTCCTCTTGAGTAACGATATCTTCGACATTAAATTTTTGATGAATTTTAGCTCCTTATTGAGCTAGCTCTAGAAAGTATGCCTCTTTGTCTTCACGCAAGAAATGCCTCATCATTTTCTTGAAGTTATCATCATTTTGATATTGGGCAATTTCAGAAGGTGTGGGTTCTTGATCCACACCATGTTGAGATTGGTGTCCTTGGGAGCCTTGGTTTTCTCCTCCTTGAGACATAGTGCTATTGTGGGGATTTTTGGGAATTGATTTAGGTGGGGTCGGTTGATGACCTGCGTGAATCGATGCAGGAGGGGTGACGTAACCACCTTTCAAGAAAAGATTGCCAAGAGCATCTTTTCCAAAGAGATTTGTGTCATAGGGTTGATGAAATGTCTCAGCAATCACAGAAGATGCGGCTGAAGAGAGTTTGGGTTTTTTTCTTTTTTTTTGTTGTGATGAAGCTCTAGTTTCCACCATTAACCTTGGGTGAAGCAAAAGAGCAAGAATAAGACAACTGAAGAATGACTTGATTCAAGAAGATTGAATGACGCAACCTTGTCAAGATTGGATTGATTGAAGATTAGATTGGATGTAAATGAAGGATACTATGCCCTAGAGGTATGGGTAGACGCCCAAAAGATGGCAGACACAAGCTCGCAACACTTAGCCATTTTTTGATGAAGATTGAATTAAAGATGATTTTGACAAGGTTTTGACACAAGATCAGATGGGATTCAAATTGATAGATCAGAAAGCTGGATCAAACTCAAGAGACCACTTTGGGAAAATAGACTGGATTCTTTTGGTTTCTGCTATGTTCCTGACACAATGATTTTTTTGACAGAATCTGGAAGTAGGCTGTAAAAATTGGATTTCTGGCAATTTTGGCAAGTTTCTAGCAATTTTTCAAAATTCACATACGAGTTCCTCCAAGCTCGTATGCATCTGGGTAAGGTCTAGCCTGACAATTGAAAGGACTAGTACAATAATTGCAAAGCTCGTACGATAGTTGACAATAAGTTTTTGATTTTTTGCTTGTGATTTCTAACAAAGCCCATACAATAATATACTAAATCTCATACGACAATCTGGGGGTTTTGATACGACAATAGGTCAAAACTCGTACGACTTTTTGAGATAATGGGACGACTTTGGACTCCAGAAAGGAATTTTGCTTCAGATTTTGAAATTTTTTAGTTTTCAGAATCAGTTTGTTTGTAAGATTTTCTCTGTCCAGGTTTGCAAATTCATGTAATAGTTCAGGATTGTTCATTTTCAAAGGACCAAGTAGATAGCAAACACACAGAATAGCAAGCAAAGGGAAGCAATCAATCATCTCAAAACAATGAACAAGGGTAAAAGCAACCTTGCGCATGAACAGGCAATAGTGACTTATTGTGCTAATCCCTAGGAATGCTACTTGTGTATGTTCTCAAAAGTTTTTCAATAATGCACATAGTCCTAGAAACTAAAAATTTTTCCTCGCTATGGTGTTTAGTAATGGTTTGACTCTACAAATTTTGTGATCTCAAGAGGGCGAACTCCAATCCAAGTGCATCAGGGTTTTGACACAGTCCGAGAATTTAATCAATCAGGAGCTGCTAGGGAGATCTGATAGCCCAACAAGAGACCACACTTGTGGAGATTTCTTCCATAGAGACATTTATATAGAGACTGTTGCTACCACGACAAAAATGGCTATTACCGCTTGAGGTCCCGTCCATGTGGTTGACCCAATAAAGGGAATGTCCACTATGGTTAACCCTCTCTAAAGGTGCCTCACAAAAGATACCACATGGGGACTTGGTCTAGATCCAAGGATTTGAGTTTCTGATACTAACCAAAAAGGGAGTAGAGCATAATCCTCTAGCCTTATCACTTTTACCCAAACACAACAAATAAATTAATCTGACACGCTAAGACTGAAATTATCTCACCAAGATTTTTGATGTCAACAACTATGTCTATTGATCTCTCTTGAGAGAGAATGTATCAATCAAAAGCTGAGGACCAAACCTAGTAAAATCATGAAATAATCTCAGTAACCTCCCTACCTACAAGGGGATCCTTCGTCAAGAAGAGCTTCACATGTAAACAAGAAAATGAAGCCCATTCTCTCAAGATCATCCACAAATTGTGTTCATAGGGCCTATTTACTATGTGTAACAGATATGCAAAAAACAAATCTATGTTCATTTTATAGCCCAAAACTGAAGTGTGAATTATGAAAGCGGGAAAGACACATGAGCTTGACACGTGAGAGTTCATTTTATATCCCAAAATGAAGTGTTATCAAATGCAACAGAATACCTAAGTTCCTCGCAACATGCTTAGTAGATTTTACCTGTTTTGCAATTTTGTTGCGCTTTTCCAATCAGAATCAACAAGTGCCAATCAAAAATAGAATATCTCAATTGTTAGGGTTAGCTGTTAGTCCAAATCCAAAAATCAAATTTGGAAAACTGCCTAAAAATTTGAAACGAAAATTAAATTTTGATGGCAAAACTCGTACGACAATTAGTTACCTCTGTACGACAATTTGGAAACTCGTACGATAGTGGGTGTATGCCCACATGACATAGTAGCTCCCAAATGACAATGTGTAAGATCTGATACGAGTCTCAAAAATGCCGACTGTCATACGAAAGTCAGGGGGTTTCGGTATGACTTTTTGACAAAACTCGTATGAAAAATGTACGGACATAAAATGAAAGATCGCAGTTTTGACCAGAAAATGATAGAAAATTGATAGAAATTGTTAGAAAAGAAATGGAAACCCATTTCAGGGCCCCACGGTGGGTGCTAGAAATGTGTGTGAAAATTGTACCTAACTGTTGACACAACACTTCAGTAAAACATTAGAAGTTAGCAAATCAAAAAAATCTGTAAATAAATGAAAGTAAGCTAACCAGACGATTTATTGCCTTCTAGTAGGTGTGAGTATGATATTCTCAGATTAGGCCGAGATTAGTGACAATGCAACACCTAAATGAAGGATTTAATGCAAAAAGATGAATGTAGAATGAATGCAGATTAATCTATTTTTTTTAATTTTTGATACAATAAGATGAAAAACTTGTATGAATTTAATCTAGAATTGAATGGAAATGATATGCATATTATTCTAACAATGATATGAATTGATATGAAAAACTATGCAAAGCTATGAAAAATTATGAATGATCTCACAAAGTTGCCTATTCGCAAGAGCTTGATTCTTCGTATGCAATTTCCCTAGAGTAATTGTGCAAATTTGAGAGATGTGATTATAAAGAGCTGAGCCTTGATTTTATAGAAATCCAGGGCTTGAGGATGCATTGAGAAAAGCCATAAATCACTCTTAATAAACTTAGGTTGATTTTTGAGTTAACAAGAAATCAGAATTAATTAACTCACAAAATCATGCAAAATCATGCAAAAATAGCTTTTTGACTCAAATCAGAAGTTTAGATCGGCTTTCAACTCAAAATAGATGTTGAGTTTCAAAAAGATAACAACTTGAATTGATTTTCTGATTTAAAGTTTAACTGCTCCTTCAAATGTGCATAGATAATTATGAATTAATTAAATAAATAAAGTGATTTATCTTCAACTTAATTGATTTTTGAATTAAAAAAATTGATTTATGAGTTAATCAATTATTAAATCAAACTTTTATTCAAAAACTATATCATTAAATATTGACAACTGACATTAATTAATTAAATAAGAATTTAATCAATTAGTCATAAGATTTTTGATTTATTGTCAAAATTAAATGATACAATTTAGGAATAAATGTAATTAAATAATTAAGTGGCATAATTAAATTAATTAATTAAATATTTAGAATATTCAATTAATCAAACTTTAGGATAAATATGATTTATCGCCAAATAATTATTCAATCAAAGATAATTAGGATAACATAGGAATATTCCCCGATGCAGAATTAGGATAATCAATTAGTGTTTTGATAACTTGATGTGCAGATGTATCTTAGGTTAGGACTTTGATGTCAATTTCATTTGAATTGTTGATGTAAGAAGTTAATGAACCTATAGCCCATTTTTGGGGTATTACAGGGGGTAAGATTATGCCTCGCTATCTAGGTCAAAGTCAACTTGACCTTAGAAGGATAAAATTTTTCTGGGTTTTCTCTATCTTGACATTTCCAGTCTGGAGTAGGTTGCAGAATTTCCCGAAACTGTGCACAGACATCAAAAAATAGTGATTTCTTCATCAGCCTTCTTTCAAGGTAAGTGTTTATGTTTTATCTAGTTTATATGTCCATAACATTTTCCATCACACACCCCTCCACTACATTTTAACCTATTTATCATACTATCAACCATACTCAATATATTTCCAACTATTCAATAAGCCCTTCGCACTTGCAGTGGAAAGGAGCGTAGTTCTGGTGAATAAGTTGTGTGATTTTTTGAAGAAGGATTGTTTGATTCTAGGGTCGTGGTGGGTGGAGAAGAACAAGGGGATGGTACATGATGACAAGGGTTTGTGGGTTTTGGCCAACCTCAGTGATCAAGACATTCCTAAGCCAGAAGACTAAGACATCTGTCACCAACTATGATTTCCACCTCCTCAATGTTAATCATTGGTTTATTAATTATGTTACTTTATTTCATTAATAATATGTTAGATCATTTTCTACTTTTGATGACATTAGATCCGTAATCTATTAGGTTGATAATTCACCATTTCTGGCATCAACAATTCTATTCCATTATGGAGATGAAGTTGTGCATAAGAAAAGGAGAAAATTTCCCATCTTTTTTGTTTTCTCCTTTTAAATTAGTATAGCTTATTTGTTGTAAAGCTTTAATATATCAAAGCTATTAAACCTAAAAGGACAAGTGTCATGTCAGTATTAAAGCTTTTTCTCTATATTATTGTGCAACATGGTTGATTAGAGGAAGGTAAAGTAGTAGAGCTTTTCAATTCAATTCAATTCAATTCAATTCAAATCTAATATCATTGGCAGGTGTCAACTATAGTTATTAGGGTAGATATGGAAGTTAATTCGTAATTAGTGTAATCATGTCTATAAATAAATATAATATTAATTACAACAATAAATTATAACTATATATTATTATTATAATGATTATTGTAATCATGTCAATATAATATAAATGCATTGTACAATTATTTTTGTTTTGTTTCTAAAATAATATGATTAAAATATTAATATTTTAATTACATTATTATATTTTTTTTACAATTATTTTAATTTAGTTTAGAATCACTTCAATAAATTAATTTATATTATCTAGTTTTTAAATTTAAAGATACATTAAGAATTAGTTTACTTTTAATTAATTTATTTAAATGTTATTTAATTTTAGTTAAAAAGTTACATGTTATTTTATTTATATTGTTCATTTAAGAGATCCTTTTATTTCAAAGTTGCTTTATTCATGTTAGTTAGGTAAAAAATTATTTATAATGGTCAAATAATTAATTTATAGTTGTTTGTTAGATATGTTGTATATGAGTTTTGCTATAATAATTAGAGGGTAGACTAGATTATGATTTGATATAAATAGAATCTTCTAAGTAGTTTATATTGCAATTTTATTTAGCTAAGATGTGCATAAATGAGAGTTAGGTGGATAAGATTTTGTAGATTGTAATTATTTGTTTCAGACCTGTTGTGAATAAATTTGTGGTTATCTTTTGCAATCAAAAGTTCATTTAGAGGTAGAAAGTCTTTGCAATCGATTTTTGTGTTTGAGATTTGAGTTGCAGTTGGAGGGGAGTTTCCCTTATGCATTACTTTTCTATCTTAAACAGATGATAAGTTATCACTTTATATCTCAAATCATAAGATTAAGACACATGTCATAATCTTATTCCATCATATGTTCAACTTGGACTATATATTACCAAGAGATCCTCTTTGTAAATTAATATTCATCTCATTATATCATTTGCATCCTTGATAGAATAGCATTATTCTTTCATTGCTGAGAATGCTTTCATGAAGTGCCTTGATCTTGGGTGGTTATAATATGTATCCTATCTTGCATAGTATAGAGAATTCTATAACCAACTCTAACAATTCCTACCTTGAAGCTCAAGTCGGATAGAGCTGGGAGGACAAAGGAACAAGTTTTGGGTATGGCTAGGTGATTGGCCCAAAAAATTAGAGAACAGGTAAAAGAGCCCACCAAAAGTTGAAGAATGCCTACACCCTTCCCTTCCCACAACCCCTTCATCACTCCTCAAGAAAACATAATGGTTATTAAAACTAATATCAATAATTTATTATGTTGTTATACGTACATTATCAATGGATTAACCAAAAAACAATGAAATATCAAATTAGAGTTACATTATAACAACTAAACAATTGAAATAGGAAGTAACAATGAACATATTATAATAAACTACAATGAAATTTGATTTTTATATTATGACCAAATAATACATATGCATAAATAGATATCAAGTTCAATGCATACTTAGGAAGATTTCATGACTTTGACTACCATTCGTAGTGAAATGTCCAAAGGAACGTATAATGTAATATCAAAGTTATAAATTTTATCACATATGTGTATGTATCAATATTGAGTTCAACTTTTACAGTAATGTCTAGAGTCAAATCCATAAAAGGCCTCTTTTGACTACTATTCTAAGATTACAAATAATCTATACAACATTAGTAAAAATAAAGAAGAAGTTCACCTTCAATCGCTCTTATAATGGCATATTTAGGTATGTACAATTAGTTGCACACTTTGTCAAAATTTAAAACTTTTAATAATCTTTCGTTTTAAAAGAGAAAATATAATAAAACTAATCAATGTCTGTCTTATAATGGTGGAAAATTGATGATCCAAAAAGGGGAAAAAGAAAGAAATCAATTTCTTTCTCAAGAATTTTAGTTTTTTTATTACTAAATTTACATATATAATTAAATGTTTACAAATTATGATTTTCATCTAACAACACTGCGTTTCAATGTATAGGAATCATAAGACTTTAAAAGAGATGCTACAAAGTTGAATGTGACTTACAAAGACAAAAAAGACAAAATTTGATCAATGCACAATGAATACTAATCTTAATTTCAAATTTAAGGGGAGTGAACAATTTAGCCACATTCAATTCTTTCATTTCATTTATATAACATTGGCATATAATTAGTTAGGTTCTTTAAAGAAATCTAATTGTTTGAAAAAAAAAATGAAGATAACTAATTTTATGATACAATAACTATTTTCACAAATCAAAATTCACATTTGTAGTCAAAATATGCATAAATTTATATTATTATGTAACTGATTAGGTAAAATTAAGATATATTTAAATTTTATTCTTAATTTCTTATTAACCTATCCATTGAATGTCATGTGAAGGTAAAGGTATGTATATTATTTAAAGACATCAAATTTCTACAATTCATAAGAGATTTGGAAGAGTTGTTTCTAGATTGTTCTATGCAATAGATTTTTTCATCATATATTATTGTAATAGCTTTTTGCATCATATGTAATACTTGTATATAATTATTTTAGTAAGGCCTTGGTGTATATTATTTTATTTTAATTATATAATGTTGTGTAATTTTTAATATATTTAATTAAAAAGGTTTGTCCAATCATAATTTCAAAGAGATAACCCAAAATAATGTCCATGCCTTAACTTATAAAAAAAATTAAAATTAAAATTAAAATAAAATTGTCCATAATGTTTTGTACTTTTTAATATATTTAGATAAAAATGTTTGTCCACTCATGATTTTGAAGAGAAAAAAAATAAAAAATTGTATGGGTGACGTAGGGCGGCGAGCTCTGTCTTTTAAAAGGCTCTTTCACTGCGAATGAATACCTACTGTCTCTCTCCATGGCAGGAACTTTAGTTGACTTAATGATTTCAAGTTGGCTTTCTGACTGTTCATATGTATAAATGCATTATAATAATTTCGACATACATTTTTATTTATAAGCTTTATTTAGTTTTATAATTTTATGGAATCTCTTAACAGATCATCTGAACAATGCATATATAACCGTCCTAAAATTTCGAACTGTATTTTACACAAAAAAATCGTTAAATACGGCAAGACGGCCATCAAATTTACACAAAAGTGATGGAATCCCCACCTCCTCCACTTGTGGTAGGAGAACCGATAATTTTACCGGGGAGGAAGCTACCTAAACAGTTTAAATTGGGGGGGATGGCGGCCGGGCTATTTACATCGAGCAACCCTTAAAAGAAAGAACGGAGATTGATTACTGTAATTTGGGGAGAGATGTCAGGAGTGAGCGTGGCGGAGGAATGGAGAGGCATCCACGGTAGCGACAACTGGGAGGGCATGCTCGATCCCCTTCATCTTGGCCTCCGCCAATCCATTCTCCTCTACGGCGATCTCATTCAGGCCACCTACGATGCCTTCATCAGCGACCCACATTCCAAATACTGCGGCAGCAGCAGATACGGCAAAAAAGACTTCTTTCAAAAGGTCGCCCTGGCCGCACCAGGCGACCAACAATGGGACTACCAAGTCACCCGCTTCCTCTACGCCACTGCCAGCGTGGACCTCCCGGGGGCTAATCTAGTGAAGTCTATGTCGAGAGAAGCATGGAGCAAAGAGTCCAACTGGATCGGCTACGTGGCAGTGGCCACGGATCAGGGAAAAGAACGCCTCGGGAGACGAGACATCGTGGTCGCATGGAGAGGCACCATTCGCGACCTCGAGTGGATCGACGTGTCTGACCCCGGCCACAAGTCCATCGCCCCTCTTTTGACCAAATCTCAAACCCCAGCCCAAGTCCGACACTGGTTTAACCTTGGCGAGAACGACGGCGACGAGGACGGGGATCCGAAGGTGATGAACGGCTGGTATGTGATCTACACTTCCACTGACCCTAAATCCCCCTTTGTGAAAACCAGCGCCAGGGACCAAGTCCTAGCGGAGATTAGGCGGCTGTTGGAGGTGTACAAGGACGAGACAGTGAGCATCACAACTGTCGGTCACAGCCTGGGCGCGGCCTTGGCCGTGCTCAGCGCATTCGACATGGTGGAGAACGTGGTCGCGGAAGTGAAACCGGACGTCCCGGTGACTGCCTTCGTGGTGGGGTCACCCGGAGTGGGCAACGCGGAGTTCAAGCGGCGCTTCGATTCGTTGCCGCAGCTGCGGTGTCTGCAGGTGGTGAATGAAATAGATTTGATTCCGCGGTATCCGAGCAGAGTCCTTCATTACGCCGAGATTGGGACCAGGCTGAAGATCGATACGCGCAAATCACCGTTTCTGAAGGAGTCGAAGAACCCGAGCGACTGGCATAATTTGCAGGCGCAGCTTCACATGGTGGCCGGTTGGCAGGGCGAGGATAAGCCATTTGAGCTTGCAGTGGAGCGGGGCGTGGCGCTGGTGAATAAGTCGTGCGATTTTCTGAAGGAGGATTGTCTGATTCCGGGGTCGTGGTGGGTGGAGAAGAACAAGGGAATGGTAAAGGACGACAAAGGTATGTGGGTTTTGGCCGACCTCAATGATGATGACGTCCCGAAGCCAGAGGAATAGGTAGTGCGTATGCCCCCACTAGTGTGGTGGGTAGCCTTTTTCGCCGCTTGTGCTGCTAGCAGTGTCAGATTTAACATCATTTCAATAATAGTATTATATGATTCATCGAGGTTCAAAATCCTTTTAAATTGGTAAATTTTGTTTGTTTAGTGCTTGAAGATAAGAAAGTTATATTATAAATGTTCGTATGTGGTAGGTTTTATTTGAAGTTTGTAATATGTACTTCTTACCATGTGAAATTTTCCAAGTTTTCGTCAAACAATATCATCATGGTAGGAACTACATACTTGTTTCATTGTCATGACCTCTTGTTGTGGGTTTTGATATGTAATGGTGGTTGTTTTGGTTTCATGTAATAGTTGTTGTATTGATCTCATGTTATTGGTCACTTTATATGTAGTTCATAATTGTTTTACACCGCAGATATCATGTGAAATTTTCCAAGTTTTCGTTAAATATGTAGTTCCTACCATGTGTAATAATGGGTTCATGTTGTGATAACAATGTATCAAGTATATTAGTATATACAAATACAACTTATATTAACAACTATTATAGATTGACATTGCAATAAATTACAAAGACAAGGAATCCTCTATACAAATAATAGCATATTTGAAGACCATCACAATAATATGTGAAAATGACATAATAAGAAGAGATTTTAAAATCGCATCAAACTAGTTGAGTTGACATTCTATAAGATAAATTTCACTCACCTTTATTTATTGAAAGAATGCAAAATACAATAGTGATTGCAATAAAGAAACTACAAGAATGGATGACTAAAGACTCAACAAGACTACAAACATGACATTACAGTTCAATATAAAGTGACCAATAACATGAGATCAATATAATAGCTATTACATGAAACCAAAACAACAACTATTACATAACAGAGCCCACAACAACAGGGGCCATGACAATGAAACAAGTATGTGCAAATATGTTTTAAATAAAGTTGCAATCAAAACAACTATACCTAAAAGTAAAACTGGGGCAAACAAATTTCTATTAAATTAGTCAAATGATCAAGTAAACATATTTTCAGTTTCTATTATGTACAATGTTCGAAGGTTTTGTCAAGGATATTTATGGCTAAATAGTGGGTTAACATTTTTGGTTGTTGTTGTTGTTGAAATTACAATATTAATAAATTGCAATATATATTCATGTATTATTGATGTTGTTATATTGACACAATGACATATCAAACATGTAATGTTAGCACATAAAAGTATAATTGTACTAGTGAAAGATTTCAACTATTAAGGATTCACATCATGACAAATGATAGAGGAGACATTGAATCCTCTATTCCAATCATATCGTATTTGAACACCTTCGCTACAATATGTGAAAATGACATAAGAAGAATAAATTACACAATTGTATCAAATTGGTGGAGTTGACCTTTTAGAAAATATAGCCCACTCCCCTTCATGATTACAAATTTCTATTAAATATTAGTCAAATTGTATTGTCCTATACCTGATTGATTTCATATACCCGAAGCCATCTTCCCTTTCTTGCTTTTTGACATTTGAAAAATGAGGCAAAATGTGTTTTGTCTACGATTTTATGTTATAACTATCGGGTATTCCATAGCTATTGGAACCCGATAGCTATAGGGTATACGATACCTATCAGATACTCGATACAGTTTGTGCTTTGGTGTTACCTTTGGCCAAGTGTATTGACACCGTGGCCTACTAAAATGTCAACACACTTTTCAATGCATTTTTGGACAAGTGAAAAATAATTTTTTTCACATCGCCACTTTTTGGCATACCATGATCCTACACATACCCTAAAGTACCAATTTAGATAAAGATGCAGAAAATTAGAAGTAAAAGATAGAAACAAATTGATATTGAGCAGAAAAGTACAGATCTAGAAAGTAGAACTCGAGACTTACTTGTGGGTGAAATCAGAGCTAAAAGTGGTAGGGATAGGCCGAAAGTCATCCTATACCCAGGTACACATTGCCAATAGTGTTCTCTACCCTACAACTTTGATTAAAACTTTTAGGGTTCTTTTGTCTATGTCTAATCTTTCTGATCTCGATCCTATGGCTCTGTAACCTATTCCTGGACACAAAAAAATGAGGAAGAAGGTTGAATAAGGGGGTTTTCCTCAGGCAAACACCTATTTAGGAATCAACCTTAAAATGAAATGAAATAAAAAAAAGCGTGCTACCATATAGAAAAGACTAGATCTAGAAAATGAAGTTTACCATATTGTGATGATGCAAATGCTTCTTGGAATGAGATCAATATGTTGATGCAATAGCTTTAATTAAACACTAAAAATATAAAAGGAAATCATGCAAGAAAAAACTTCATGAAATAGATGTTGAAATTCACCATGATGTTTGATTGAAGAGAAGAGAGAGAAGACTTTGAATGAAAGTACATGAATGTAGATTTCTTTCCTTGATAGAAAAATCCTTTGCTTGGTCTCCAAAAGGGGAACAAAGCTAGATATATGAAAGAAAATACCTTGATTGCTTGAGAGGAATGAATTCTTGAATGCTTGAAACTTGATGTCTCTTGATTTGTTTGATTTTCTTCCTTACACTTGATAGCTTAATTGATAATAATGGTTGTGTTGCCTCACTTTTCACCCCATACCTATGTTGTTAAAAGTGAAAGATCTTGAAGTCATAGTCATGTCTAGTCTGGTTAGTGTCTAGGTCTAAGTCCTTCATAGGTAGGCTATCCTTGTCGGGTTTCCTTTTCTCTTGCCCTCTCATTTATAAGCCGGGTGGGTTGGTTCAAAGTGTTGTCATGTTGGGTAAGTGATAGTTCCTAACCCGGCAAGGATGTCATGTTTTCATTAATGATCTTCTCAGATGAAGGATGATTGTGAAGCTGTGATCTCCAGGCATATACTGGGGATCTGATGAAAGTCTTCTCATATGACTGATGCAATAACAAGTCTGGCATTTGAAATTTAAGAGATTCACTCCATGGGGGGGTGTATACAATCCAGTTGATAAGACTTCTCTTGTCTTAATGTGTACACTGGTTATAAAATTAGAGCTTGCAAGTGGAAGGCTTTGATTATAATAAAATTCTGCAAATTTAGAAGATCTCAAGGAACATGAGTAATTTGATATGGTTCCGAAGTGTGATCAGAAGACACATTAGATACAATGATGGTGCATTCAAAAAGATTGCAGTTCGAAGTCAAAACAATGAAGATAATGCAAGGCAGAAAATGGCACAGTGACTACTCCATGCAAATTTCACACCCTCTGCATACATTTTCTGCCAAGAACATCCCTCTGCCAATAGTGCGGTCCACGTGTGCCAAAGACAAAGTGGTCGCATGATTGCATGAATTTAAAACATACTATGCGATCATGCGACAATGAAGCCTGCTGGGACCCACATACGCCAATAGCGCAAATGTGATAACATAAGCTGGGCAAGTTCATTTTGAGCGGTTGCATGATCGCAAGAGTTTAAAACATGCTATGCGATCATGCGAGATGAAGCCATGTGGAGTGGTGGGTCCGAAGGCATTTATACCGTGCGGCGTGCTAAAGGAGAATCAACGGAGGTCGCAAGATCGCAAGATTGAGAGAACTGTCTTGCGATCATGTGAGATCTCGCCACGTGTTCCGGTGGGCCCTATTTATCAGTGGGACCTGAGTTATGACATCGCATCGACGGTTCAAAACATTCCAAGGTTTCAATCCAACGATGGTCGGAATCGCGTAATAGAAAGATGCTCAAAAAATAGCAACAAGGTGCCACCTGTCTCAGCGGACCCACGGGCACCAATTATAGAGTGGTTGCATGATCGCATGAATTAAAATAATACCATGCGATCATGCGACAACATAAATCGGCGACGAGAATAAGCAAATGCGACAAGGCGAAATGGAAGCCCAGGCATGTAAGAAAAGTCAATGACAGGAAAGACTAAACGGATGGTGCTCTGTTGGAATCCATGTGTGCCAATAGTAAAGCAGTCGCATGATCGCAAGGAATAGAAAAATGTCTTGCGATCATGCGAAAAGGTAAATAGTTAATGCCAGTAGGTGTGCAGAAGTGGAAGGAATATGCTTCGAGGCAAAGCGGTATTTCACCATGTGGATTGACACCCATGCTTGGTATAAAAGAAAGAGGAGTGGTCACATGATCGCATGAATATAATAATAGCCTTACGATCATGTGACAAGGCAAAAAGTGATTGTCACCCGAGCTTGGCATAAAAAGAAATGTTATTATTTAAAAAGTTTATGAGATGCTCGATCTACGGCTTCCGCTTTGCCAGGATGATAGGGAAGATTCTAAGCGGTCGCATGATCGCAAGAAATAAAATAATCCCTTGCGATCATGCGAGATTGTGCCACGTGTCATTAGCTACAGTCCAACGCACATCAAATGGAGAATGACTAAAATATTATTGTTTCAACTTTTATTTAACATGTGCTCTAAGTTACTCGTGTGCTCAAATTTGACGGGACGAAAATGGGAGACTTGCTACTCCACTGCTACAGGTTCCGCACCTGTGATTTCTGCAAAGAACGTTTGAAAGTGATACAGTCTGTCATTTGCAGTATTGCGAGATGGATTTTTCAACAGTGGATCTGGTTTCTCAGTCACGATCAAGGGAAAAGTAACAGTTCAGATATGTCAAGCACAGTGTCTTATTGAATATTTTCATGGATCCAGTCATGCAACTATTCGTGTAGCATCTTCAAGTGTATGTTGTAGAAGTCTATTCATTTCACCTTCTCGAAGGCAAATTAGATGAAGAGACAAAGTCATCTGGCTTCCTTTGTTGTAATGTCAAAAGTAGCTGTCTCTAGTCTTTCCAAATTTTAGAATTTGAAACACTTCATATTCTCATGAAGGCCATATGATGTAATCTCTATATAAACTGATGAAAAAGTAAATACAAGGGTCGGCAAAATTGTTGATGTATCAGACTTGATATTGCGGAGCCAGTAAAGAGTGTTTTATATCAATAATTTTCTGTTCCATTAGTTAGTTAGCAGTGGTTTCTATGTTTCTTTCTTTTAAATCTGAATTGCAGGAAGAAAGGAAGGATGTTTCATTCTTTTTGTTACGAGGATATGAATTAACCAGAGTAGGATGTGCTTTGGGAGATTCAGGGGAAGACTCATTGGAAGTTCTTAATCATTGCGGTTACATTGTTGTAGATTGGTTAAACACTGAGTGTATGGATTCATAGTATGTGTGAGTTCTACAACTTGGTTCATAGATTAGAAAGATCTCCTTGCCTGGATTAAGTTCTGTTTAGGCTTAATTCGGTTTGCCTCTTCTGCTCTCGGGTTAAGAGCATACCCTGTGTTAGTTTTAGGACCAAAACATAATTCATTACATATCATTCCATAAGGGAGCTGTACCTTCCAATTCAGAGAAAAGCCAACAATCATAAAACGGCTTTTCAACTGTTGTATTCAGATATTGTTCATAGTTTGGGCATTAAGAGTTATTATCATAAGAAATAAGAAAGGACAAATCTGTTTACTAACAAATTTTTGGCGACTCTGCTAGGGAACACAAACAGTCATTTGATCAGTAAGCTACATCATCCTGGAGTGAATAAGATTCCTCAGGAGTACCAGAGAACAGGGTGCACGAGGTTCTACATTTGATACATTAGCAAAGCTTGGTTTTCCCATCCTAGAAGTTCCTAGAAAGAAAGGAGAAAGGAAAAGTCGGAGTAGGCCTTCTTCTCCTGTTAGAAATCAAAGCACTTCACAAAAAACTTGTCAAGTGTTAACACTTCACGGTACCACTACTCCCCCAATTGTTAATTTTCCACCATACTGTGCTAGGACTGTCATGGCTGCTCCATGGGCTGCTGCAGTAGGACCATTAGCACTAGCAGCTTATCATCCACTCCCTACTGGATCAAGAAAATTTTTTCCTAAGTTTTCTGGAGACGAAAAAGTCACCACTGATGAACATATTAAAGTCTTCTTTGCTGCTACTCATATTTTAGGGATGGCACATGAGGGCGTTGCTGTGAGATTATTTGTTGAGACTTTAACAGACAGTGCAGCGGATCGGTTTTATCATCTGGATGATGGTTCTATCACCAATTGGAATGCGATGAGAACAACATTTGAAGATCGTTTTAAGACAACAGAAGATGAGCATCATTTATTGACACAATTGACATCCATCAAAAAATAGCCTCAAATGAGCATGAGGGATTTTGTAGCTGCCTTTAATAAGATTGTTAGTAGAATCCCTATTGCAAATAGACCTACTGCTAGTAATCTTAAAATATTTTTCATAAGTGCAATGCCTCCGGATATCAATTATGAGTTGAGAAAGGCACATCCCACAGATTTAGTGGATGCACAAAAGAAAGCTATCGAATGTGAAGAAGATTTAATTTCAACAGGAAAATGGAAAAGAGAGTTACAAAATAAATGAAGTTCAAGTAGTACCTCGTCATTTGATGAAATGATTCAAAAATTGTCCAATGAATTGATTGCTATGAAAAGGCAATTACCAGGATTCAATAATTCTAATCAGCGTAATTTTCAGAATATGCCTGGAAGAAACATGGACAATAGATTTCCGCAACTTACAGGCCCTCAACCTAGGTTGCAGATTGAAGCCACACCAAAAAAAGGAAACATGTGCGTGTTTCATTTGACTACAAATCACACTAACGAGAATTTTCCAGAAATTGCCCGTATGATGCAATTATTGATCACCAATGAACTGAATATAGCAACTCCTGTTATAGAAGAGGATACATACTCAACTGGCGACTCTGGAAGTTTGTTTGTGGAGTATGAATCTGATTCTGAATCTAAAGGCGAATGCTATGCTACTATAGATGGAAACTCATATACGGTGCTCACCAGGAATCAAAAATTAAAGAACTAGTCTTTCAGCAATCCTCATAAAAGTGATCCTAGTCCTACGAGAATCAGTGCTGATACTGATCAGAAGGCGTCAAGCTCTCAGCCAGGTAAAGATAAATTATCTTTTGATGCTGTTCAATTCTATGAAGAATCTAAAATTCAGATTTCTTTTCTGGATTATTTAAAATCGCATCCTCCAGAATTTAAAAGATTAGTAGAACGGTGTAAAGGAAATGTTTTAGAATTAAATAATAGTGCTACTGTGGTAGAAGGGGATGAAACATTGACAACTAATTTGTTTAAAGAAGAAGAATCTATTGTGTTAGCAACGTCGCTTGAACAAAAACCTCCTCCCTTCTATGTTTCACTCTATGTTAATGGATGCAAATTAAGTAATTGTATAATAGATTCAGGCGCATCAAATAATGTCATGCCTTATTCTGTAGCTGAAGCTTTGAATCTTAATCTCACTAAGGTGTATGGGAAATGTTATTCGATGGATGCCAAACAAGTTCCTTTAATTGGTCAAATCAAAGATGCACAGGTGGCTTTGGCGTCTCATCCTGAAAAGAAATTGTTGATGACTATCCTGGTAGCTAACATTCCGGCAAGTTATGGGCTTCTCTTAAGTAGAGGTTTTTGTAGAGACCTAGGAGGGGAAATAAAGTTGGATTGGTCTCATGCTGTCATACCAATTGGGAATAAGAAAATCAGATTGGAGCCTGAGGAAAAGGCGAAGTATATAGTCATGAAATCAGATGATCCTAAGGTTCAAATACTTTATTAAGAACTAGAATTTGGTAATTACATACTGTTTAACGAAGAATCTCTAAATGAGGACAAGGATGAAGATGGTAATGAGAAGAAATCATGTGAATAAAAAGAGTTATCAGACTGGTGGGTTCTTGAATTTGATGGAAGTTGTTCTTCATCAAGATCCGGTGCAGGTGTTGTATTGATTCCTCCTCAAGGAGAACTTGAACCCATGGCATTTAAATTAGAATTTGGAAATACTAATAATACCGCTGAATACGAAGCCTTAATACTGGGAATAGCAGCAGCAAAAGAAAAAGGTGTTAAAGTGCTGAAAGCTTGAGGTGATGCAGAGCTCATAGTAAGGCAGGTTAGAGGACAATATTCAGTGAAGAATCATAGATTAAAAAAATATAGAAATAAAGTTTGGGATCAGATAGAAGGTCTGGATGCCTTTTCTATTGAAGCATACCAAGAGAGCTGAATACCAAAGCGAATTCATTGGCTGTCTCTGCATCTTTGTTGTTGCCTCATCCAGACTTTAAAAACAAGAAATATTAGATTGAAGTTGTATATCGAGCTACTGTCCCAGATAATATAGATTCATGGTAGGTGTTTGAGGATGACAAAAGCTTGCAATTGTTTCTTGAAAATGGCAAAATCAGTTCTGAATATCAGCATGAAAAAGAGGAAGAAAGTTCTAACCATGGAAAGCAATTTGATGAGGTTCAAGTACCAGGTGATATCATTCCTCCTTATTTTGTATCTTTAGAGAAGTTGTTTAATATGCATGATGCTTATGTAAAATAGAAAAGAGCTAGAAAAGGGCCTGATACTGGTGAATATGAAGGAGTAAATATTGGTGATGATAATAATCCCAAGATGATAAACATTGGTAAATGTTGTTCGCCTGAAGAAAAAGAAGCTGCCAAACTGCTCTTTCTAGAATACAGAGATGTTTTCACTTGGAGCTATGAAGATTTGAAAAGCTATGGAGATGGAAAAATAAAACATCAGATTCCTTTGAAGCCTAATGCAATGCTTTTCTAACATAAGCAAAGGAATTATAATCCTAAAGTTGCAGATGCTATATTCAGGGAGTTGGATAAAATGTTGAAAGCTCGGATTATCTATCCTATCCATCACTCCACATGTATAGCTAATATAGTGCCAGTGCGAAAGAAGAACGGAGAAATCAAAATTTGTGTTGATTTCTGAAATTTGAATCAGGCATCTCTTAAGGATAACTTTGCACTTCCTAATATGGATTACTTGCTGCAGACAGTGGCTAGATCAGAAATAATGTCTATGCTTGATGGATTCTCCAGTTACAATCAAGTTGAAGTTGAAGAAAAAGATCAGCATAAGATGGCATTTACTACACCATGGGGTACATTTGCATACCGCCGAATGCCTTTTGGGCTCATCAATGCTGGTGCCACCTTTCAGAGATGCATGAGTAAGACATTTGCTGATTTGAAGGATCAAATCATAGTAATATATTTAGATGATCTTACTGCATTTTCAAAGAAAAGAAATGATCACATTAAGGATTTGAGAAAAGTATTGCAGAGATGTCGAGATGATGGGATTTCCCTCAATCCAAAAAAGTCTGTATTATGTGTAACAGAAGGAAAACTCCTTGGCCATATAGTCTCTCAAGAAGGAATCAGAATTGATTCGGAGCATGTTGAAGCCATCAGAAGATTAAGTTTGCCAGTAAATAAAATGGAAGTTAAATAATTCTTTGGCCAAGTTAATTTCCTTAGGCGTTTTGTACCAGACTTTGCTGAAACAACTAAATGCATCATAGATATGATGAAAGGTGATTCAAATTTTAAATGGAGTGAAGAAGGTAAGCACGCTTTTCAAAATATTAAAAATGCCATTGCTCATGCTCCAGTATTATGTCATCCGGATTATAGCAGAGATTTTATTATTTATTGTTATGCATCCGAACATACTTTATCAGCTATAATTATGCAGAAAAATGATGAAGACATACAAGCTCCAATAGCTTTTATGAGTGTTCCTCTGAAAAATCATGAGTTAAAATATTCTCAGATTGAAAAACATGCATTTTCAGTGGTCAAGGCATTGAAAAACTTTAGATTTTACATCTTGCATTCACATTCTATAGTTTATGTGCCGGATGTAGCAGTTAAAAGTGTGTTGACGCAGCAAGAAGTGGGGTGCAATACCAAAGGATCATGGATAACAAAAACACAGGAATATGATATAGAAATTCTGCCCACTAAGTTGATAAAGGGGAATGCTCTGTGTAGAGCAATTGCAGAAGACAAAGCTGAAAAAGTGCTAGAAGAATCTGAAGAAAAATAATTGGTTTTAGCTGTGGGTCTTCGAGACACACGGTTTGAGGACATTGCTTACTTTCTAACATATGGAGAGTGTCCAGAGGGCCTAACGGCAAGACAAAAAAGAGATCTCAGGTTAAGGGCAGCCAAATTTGTGATTTGGGATGGAAAACTATTCAAAAAGGCAATAGACGACACTTTTCTTAGGTGTGTAGATAAGCAGCAGCAGGAAAAATTGTTGAAGACATTCCATGACGAGGCCTGTGGAGGACACTTTTCATCTTCAGTTACAGCCTTCAAAATATTGAGAAAGTGTTATTATTGGCCTGGTATGTTCAGAGATGCCTATGCATGGGTAGCCAAGTGTGAGAAATGCAGAATGTTCACTGGACGTCCTCAATTAGCTGCTCTTCCGTTGAAGCCTGTCATCATCGAAGAGCCTTTCCAACAGTGGGGCCTTGATTTCATTGGGCCAATCAATCCAGTATCTAGCGCTGGTCACCAGTATATAATAACTGCCACTGACTATTTCACCAAGTGGGTGGAAGCCAAGGCAACGAAGAAAACAACTTTTGAAGTGGTATGTGAATTCCTCAAAGAAAACATACTGGTTAGGTTTGGTGTTCCACTTAAGTTAGTAATGGACAATGCGGCCTATTTTTCTTCAGTTGAGATTACTAGTTTCTGTTTTGAATATGGAATCACTGTTAGCCATTCATCAGATTATTTACCACAAGGAAATGGCTAGGCCGAATCCAGTAACAAAAATCTGATCAATATTGTTAAGAAGTTAGTATCAGATAATCAGAATAACTGGCATAAAAAGATTCATGAGGCATTGTGGGCAGACAGGGTAACACCGAAAAGAGAAATTGGTATATCACCTTTTGAGCTTGTTTATGGGACCGAAGCAAATCTTCCTTTACCTTTGGAGCTGGCCACAAATAAACTAAGAACAGTAATTGAAGATGACATTTACAAAGATGGTTTGGAAAAGAGGATCCTCTATCTGAGAAAGCTGGAAGAGGAAAGAGCAGAGATAGTTGATCATATCACTCAACATCAGATGCGAGTGAAGGAGATCTTTGATAGAAAAGCACGGCCACGAAAATTCATGATTGGTGACAATGTGCTGCTATGGGATAAACGCAGTGCTCCTAGAGGAATGCATAAGAAGTTTGACAGCTTGTGGAAGGGGCCATTTGTGATTCATCAAGCATTGGAAAATAATTCTTTCAAGCTAGCTTATCATGATGGCGAGGTACTACCACTGACCTTCAATGGTCAGGATTTGAAGCTTTATCAAATGGCAAATTGAAAATAGGTAACCCCTGTATTGTACATAGTTGTGTTTGTTCTCTTGTGTTTCCTAGGTTAGCTGCTTTCCCTTGTTTCCTTTCCTTTGTTCTTGTTCCAGTTTTGTTGTGTTGCCGTCCTTTTTATTTACCCTATGAAACCAGAGATACAGGATTCATTTCTTAAACATGGGAATGTTTAAGTCCCCAGTCAGAGCCAGCTATTGCCTCACTTTTCACCCCATACCTATGTTGTTAAAAGTGAAAGATCTTGAAGTCATAGTCATGTCTGGTCTGGTTAGTGTCTAGGTCTAAGTCCTTCATAGGTAGGCTATCCTTGTCGGGTTTCCTTTTCTCTTGTCCTCTCATTTATAAGCCGGGTGGGTTGGTTCAAAGTGTTGTCATGTTGGGTAAGTGATAGTTCCTAACCTGACAAGGATGTCATGTTTTCATTAATGATCTTCTCAGATGAAGGATGATTGTGAAGCTGTGATCTCCAGGCATATACTGGGGATCTGATGAAAGTCTTCTCATATGACTGATGCAATAACAAGTCTGGCATTTTAAATTTAAGAGATTCACTCCATGGGGCAGTGTATACAATCTAGTTGATAAGACTTCTCTTGTCTTAATGTGTACACTGGTTATAAAAGTAGAGCTTGCAAGTGGAAGGCTTTGATTATAATAAAATTCTGCAAATTTAGAAGATCTCAAGGAACATGAGTAATCTAATATGGTTTCGAAGTGTGATCAGAAGACACATTAGATACAATGATTGTGCATTCAAAAAGATTGCAGTTCGAAGTCAAAACAATGAAGATAATGCAAGGCAAAAAATGGCACAGTGACTACTCCATGCGAATTTCACACCCTCTGCATACATTTTCCGCCAAGAACATCACTCTGCCAACAGTGCGGTCCACGTGTGCCAAAGACAAAGTGGTCGCATGATCGCATGAATTTAAAACATACTATGCGATCATGCGACAATGAAGCCTGCTGGGACCCACATACGCCAACAACGCAAATGCGATAACATAAGCTGGGCAAGTTCATTTTGAGCGGTCGCATGATCGCAAGAGTTTAAAACATGCTATGCGATCATGCGAGATGAAGCCACGTGGAGCGGTGGGTCCAAAGGCATTTATACCATGCGGCGTGCTAAAGGAGAATCAATGGAGGTCACAAGATCGCAAGACTAAGAGAACTGTCTTGTGATCATGCGAGATCTCACCACGTGTTCCGGTGGGCCCTATTTCTCAGCGGGACCTGAGTTATGACATCACATCAACGGTTCAAAACATCCCAAGGTTTCAATCCAACGATGGTCGAAATCGCACAATAGAAAGATGCTCGAAAAATAGCAACAAGGTGCCACCTGTCTCAGCGGACCCACGGGCACCAATTATAGAGCGGTCGCATGAATTAAAATAATACCATGTGATCATGCGACAACATAAATCGGCGATGAGAATAAGCAAATGCGACAAGGCGAAATGGAAGCCCGGGCATGTAAGAAACGTCAATGACATGAAAGACTAAACAGATGGTGCTTTGCTGGAATCCATGTGTGCCAATAGTAAAGCAGTCGCATGATCGCAAGGAATAAAAAAATGTCTTGCGATCATGCGAAAAGGTAAATAGTTAATGTCGGTAGGTGTGCAGAAGTGGAAGGAATATGCTTCGAGGCAAAGCGGGATTTCACCACGTGGATTGACACCCGAGCTTGGCATAAAAGAAAGAGGAGTGGTTGCATGATCGCATGAATATAATAACAGCCTTGCGATCATGTGACAAGGCAAAAAGTGATTGTCACCCGAGCTTGGCATAAAAAGAAATGTTATTATTTAAAAAGTTTATGAGATGCTCAATCTATGACTTTCGCTTTGCCGGGATGATAGGGAAGATTCTAAGCGGTCGCATGATTGCAAGAAATAAAATAATCCCTTGCGATCATGCGAGATTGTGCCATGTGTTGTCAGCTACAGTCCAGAGCACATCAAATGGAGAATGACTAAAATATTATTGTTTCAACTTTTATTTAACATGTGCTCTAAGTTACTCGTGTACTCAAATTTGATGGGAGGAAAATGGGAGACTTGCTACTCCACTGCTACGGGTTCCGCACCTGTGATTTCCGCAAAGAATGTTTGAAAGTGATACAGTCTGTCATTTGTGGTATCGCGAGATGGATTTTTCAACAGTGGATCGGGTTTCTTAGTCATGATCAAGGGAAAAGTAACAGTTCAGATATGTCAAGCACAATGTCTTATTGAATATTTTCATGGATCCAGTCATGCAACTGTTCGTGTAGCATCTTCAAGTGTATGTTGTAGAAGTCTGTTCATTTCACCTTCTCGAAGGCAAATTAGATGAAGAGACAAAGTCGTCTGGCTTCCTTTGTTGTAATGTCAAAAGCAGCTATCTCTAGTCTTTCCAAATTTTAGAATTTGAAACACTTCATATTCTCATGAAGGCCATATGATGTAATCTCTATATAAACTAATGAAAAAGTAAATACAAGGGTCGGCAAAATTGTTGATGTATCAGACTTGATATTGCGGAGCCAGTAAAGAGTGTTTTATATCAATAATTTTTTGTTCCATTAGTTAGTTAGCAGTGGTTTCTATGTTTCTTTCTTTTAAATCTAAATTGCAGGAAGAAAGGAAGGATGTTTCATTCTTTTTGTTATGAGGATATGAATTAACCAGAGTAGGATGTGCTTTGGGAGATTCAGGGGAAGACTCATTGGAAGTTCTTAATCATTGCAGTTACATTGTTGTAGATTGGTTAAACACAGAGTGTATGGATTCATAGTATGTGTGAGTTCTACAACTTGGTTCATAGATTAGAAATATCTCCTTGCCTGGATTAAGTTCTGTTTAGGCTTAATTCGGTTTGCCTCTTCTGCTTTCAGGTTAAGAGCATACCTTGTGTTAGTTTTAGGACCAAAACATAATTCATTACTTATCATTCCATAAGGGAGCTGTACCTTCCAATTCAGAGAAAAGCCAGCAATCATAAAGCGGCTTTTCAACTGTTGTATTCAGATATTGTTCATAGTTTGGGCATTAAGAGTTATTATCATAAGAAATAAGAAAGAACAAAGCTATTTACTAATAGGTCGCGCATGTGAAATCTTGGTCATGAACTGTAACAATAGATCTTGGATTGTAAAATGAGGAGAGATAGGGGGTTTATATGTACATCTCACATTTTGAGGAGTAAAAATTGAGCACATTGACTACGAGACTAGGTTTTCCTCCAAAAATCTAGCACAGACCCCCCGACCAAATTTAAGCTAAAATCCTCAAGGATAGAACACCAATGACATCTTGTACCTAGGAAAATAAGCCTAGATTTGAAATGGGTGCCAGAGGAGTATGGTATGTGCAAGATTTCAAAGTACAACTCAATCTAATGTTGGGTCAGATCACAAAGGCCACAAATAGGGCTATAGGGCCTAGGTGATGAAATGAATTATAGGATTGGAGGAAAAAAGGAGAAACACACTTAAAAATAAGGGTCGCCCTCAAGCTTAAGCAATATTGAAAGGAATGTATGACCCATATTTGAATTTAAGCATTCTTTAAGTGCCATACGAGGTCCTACCTATTGGAAAAATGGTCAATGCTTCCCTTAGGATTAGTGACAAGGCACTAATCACCTCCTTTAGATTCTATAAGTCTAGTTGTTGTATTGGGTATTGACATGTTGATATTTTGGTGCAACAACAACCACACTTGTAACAAGTGGTATCAGAGTTTGGTCATAGGTTCGAATCCCCTCGGGTAACGCTGAGGGGGAGATTATTGGCAAAATGGTCAACATTTCCCTCAAGATTTTTGACAAGGCCCCCGATTGATCGCCTCCTATGAATTCTATAAGTCTAGTGGTTATATCAAGAATTGACAGGTTGATCTTTTGGTGCAACGAAAACCACACTTGTAACACTACCATTGAAAACACACTAAAGTGGATCCAAAATAATCCTTAAATTATATATTTATAATTGGAAATGAGAAGCAATGTGATATATAGGTAAGTAATCACCTTCCACTTTGGTATTTGTGCATTAGGAACCTGAAAGAATGCCTCTAATAGGCTCAAGAGATGACTCAAGCACTAATTGAAAACAAGATATGTCCCCCCTTAAGTATAATGTAAATGAAATAAGATAGGAATGTCTAAGTGACGCAATTGATCTATTAGAAAAGGCACTAAAATCCATTGGAAACAAATCATAACAAAAACATAATGAGACATGAAACTAACATAAATGGAAATTAGATGAAGAAACAAACCCATGATAGAAATTTGAGTAGAAAGTGGTTGGGATAGGTCGAGTTTGGCAATGGGTACTCAGGATAGGTCAAGCTTGGCGACACTTCCCTGATATTTTTGGCAGAAACTTTCACAGAACCTACAAATATTTCCATTCTTCCCAGATATGAATCATTGGCTTCATAACTTGTTCCTACAAGAAAAAGGGAAATAATGTTGAAACAATGTTCCTCAGTCAAACCTCTATTAAGGAATCAACCTTGAAATGAAATAAAATAATAAAAAGCGTGTTGTCATGTGGAAAAGGCTAGATCTAGAACATGAAGCATATCATACCTTGTAGATGCAAATAACTCTTAAAATGCAATCAAGTATGTTGATGCAATATCTTTGACTAACAAAAAACCATAAAGGAAATCATAAAATAGACAAAATCTTATGGAATAGATGTTGTAATTCACCATAATGTGTGATTGAGGAGAAGAGAGAGAAGACTTGAATGATGATGGATGGATGTGGATCTCCTTCCTTGATAGAAAACTCATTTGCTTGGCCTCCAATAGGAAAAGAAGCTAGATCTATGGAAGAAAACACATTGAATGCTTGAGAATTATGATTTCTTATATGCTTGATTTGCTTTCTTACAATTGCCAATTTGAACACTTGATCACTAATAGTGAATGATGAATACTAAAAATAGATCATAGATCTAAAAATGAGGAGATACAAGGGGTTTACATACATTTAAAATCATTTAAGGGAGTTACAATTAAGAAGGTCGGCCACAAGACCAAAATTCCCCCCTAAACCCCGGCATGGGTCTCAAGCCAAATTTGGGCCCCATTCTCCTAGGACATGCCGCAAATGGAGACATGTCTCTGGGAGAATGAGTCTAGATTCGATCTGGGTGCCAGGAATGAAAGGTGAATGTGGGACTTCTAATGACAACTCATTTCGAGGTCAGAGAGGATCACAAAGGCCAAAAATAAGTGTATAGGACCTGGGTGAAGAAATGAATTAAGGGATTGGATGGAAAAGAGAGAAGCACACCTAGAAATAAGGGCCAACATAGAGTTAAAGTAAGATTGAAAGAAATAAAGGACCCATTTTTTAATTTATCTATCCTTTAAGTGCCACATGAGGTACTACCATAGAAAATATACTAAAGTAGGCACAAAATAGTCTTTAAATTGAACAAAAGTTAGGTGCTTATAACTTAGGACTATACAATACACAAATTAGGTTCTTACAATTTAAGACTATACATTTAGCCCCCACTTTAGCAGGAGTATGAGACACACACATTCTCACAACAAAGGAAGATAGGGAAAGAGATATAATCATTGGAAAAGTGCAAAGAGATAAGGCATCACCAAGTTTAAGGACACAAGCCCCCCAAAAAAGGATCTCAACTCAAAAATCCATGCATACGGGCATAAAAAATAAATCAAACAAAAGGAAAAACAAAGTCAAAAGACATAAAACACAAAGAGGGTTTAGTACTAAAAGCAAAACTCCAAATCAACTAGTAGAAGAGACCTCAATTGGAAATATCCCATCCATTGGTATCATATTTGGAAAGCTATTGCAAGAGCATAATTGACCACATAGAAAAGGAAAGAACATCATCAAAGATAACACAAAACTCCATGATCTAACCCACTAGCATAGCTATGAGAACATGGAAGGAGAGAGAGATCATGAATCCAATGGAGTAGCAAGTTGTGTTATGCTAGGTGATCCACTAGAAAAGAAGAAGAGGATAAGAGTAGAAAGTATAGAAATTTATTTTATGCTAGTTCCACTTATCCCAAAGAAGGAAGGGAAGAATTGATGGTCTAGCAAGTTGTGTTATGCTAGTTAATTCTACGTTGAAAATTTTCATACGAGGGAAGCTTTGAAATTTTGTGCTTAGGGGTAGTTTAAAAGCTTTTGTGCACATGGGTGGCTTAGGAGATCAGTCCTATAGAAATCATTGTCCCCATGTGGATCCATAAAAATGATCAAGCCTAAGGAAATGATTTTCTCCTTAGGGATCAAAAAAATAGAAAGGGATTAGTCTTAAGGAAAGCACTATCTCCTTAGGTATCAAATAAATAAAAAGCTACATAATATAGAAGAGAGGGCACATGTATACCCTCCTCCTTATGATGTGAACATAATTGGCATCATAAGGAAAAGAGAACAAGGATACCTACTTCCATTAAAAAGGATATTTCCTTAAAGAAAAAAATATATGCCATAACCAGGTAGCAAAGAGTGTTAGCTAAGAAAATAGATATTCGTGAAAGGATATCCACAAGTGGGAAGATACCCTTGAAAGAAAGAGATCCTGGTTAAAGACATCTACCATTAAGAGGATTTCTTGAAAAAAGACAAAATCTTCAAGACAAAGGGGAAGAGAACAAGAAAGTACCCTTTTAGCCCTCTATTGCTAGGTGAAAAAGGGGATTGTTGATGAAGGATGCCAATATTTAAAACCCAAAGTAAGGAAACCTATTTATGATGAACATAGTTTTACAAATAAAGAGGAGGTTGTGATCAAATATTCACACCTCTTGCATAAGAGAGAATCCTGAATCAAACAAATAATTCTTTATAAGAAAAAAAATGTCATATGATAAAAAAATGTTGTTATAGTAAGGAAAGTAGATCCTTATAAAAGGATTCAGAAGAAGACATGGAACCTTTCCCCCCAAGTGTGAGGGAGAAGGGGATATAATACATATTGTATACCATCAATGATAGTTCTCTAATAATAGACATGCACTTTTGATAAAAAAACAAGTTGAAAATTAGGATATAAGTCTCAAAGAGAAGATCCTAATGTAAGGGAAACAAATTTATGCAAGAAAGGACATCATATTATGAGAGAAACAAATCAACAAAGAGGAAAAGAAAATGAATGATTTTGCAAAATGGATAATGATGATCTCTTAGATGGAGAACTATTTTGCAGGAGACATATCCCTTTGAGGCATGAAAAAGATCATTAAGCAAAGACACAAATACTTTGCAAAGAATTTCATACCCAAAAGGAATGTAAAATTGTAAAATAATACAAATCCATAGAAAGGCGACAAAGAGAAAGATGGAAGAATGCCATATTATGAAAACTTAGTGGACAAATCCAATATATAGGATAAAGACTTCCAAGCAAGGAAGGGATTGTAAAGAAGGATATCGGCCCCATTAAAGGGGAGTGATCCTAAACAAACAAGTCCATGTTTGGAAGAACATCATAGCATAAAAGATATGACCACCGAAGAGATAATAGATCCTTTGGAAGGAGAATAAAAATGAGATAAAGACCTTGCCCCCTAAGTGAAGGGACAAGGAACACTTCCTATTATGATGCCCTTAATGTACATTATGTAAAGCAAAGAGCCCCTAATAATGTAATTAAGTTTCTAAAGTTACATAATGGAGAGAAACATAATAGAAAAGATGAAATGCTAAGGTACGTCTTTGATATCAAGAAAATGTAAATGATCCATTGTTAAACATAGAAGAGATCTATCAACCAAATCTTGCACAAATTATCTAAAATCCTCACAATCAACAGGAGAGTGTTTATTACTATGATGAAAGAAACATAAAAACTCACAATTGATATGTCTTTTATTTTTAAAGAAATTTCTATAAGGAAATTAGATTCGAGAATTGTATTTAATTCTCCAAAATATTCTTTGTTAAAAAAGGGGGTTTTCAGTCTGAAATTACTTTAGATTTTCCTATTAAATCAATGGTTTTTTTACTTTTGATTCACTCTTATCGAAATAAGAAAACATCGATTTTCCTCTTGTTTAAAAAAAATCATGGATTTTGTTGTTTTAAAAATATGGTGATTTTTTATTAACAAAATTTTTTTCTCAAATTTTTAAATAAAATTGAGTGCTTTAGTTTTTGGCAATTTTCTCAAAAGAAAAATTGTGGTGACTTTTGCTAACCCTATGATCTTTTTGTTAGCATTCCTGGAATGACATTTTGGAAAAAAATTGGTGATTTCTGGGTTTGCATCATTTGCACTTGCATGACAAGGTTTTCCAAAATTTTGGCACATTTTCTTTTGAAAATCATGGGTTTCGACATTAATTTTTTTGTCACACGACTTATTCTTAAATGGTAATTTATTTTGTAAAAAAGTTGTGGTTTCATAGCCACAATCTATGTAGAGTTTCTTGTAGATGTGTAAGGGCTTTTAGTTCACATAGTTAGGGTTCCTTGTATTATAGAGGAATAATTTGTACCTAAGTGACATGAAAAGGCTTTTGGGTCGTACTTAGGGTTTTTAGGATACACAACATTTTGGCAAAATTAATAAGTTGTTTTCTCAATTATTTTTACAAAACTATGGGCATTGTTGTATTTATGCAGTAGTTGCTGAGATGGTCTAAGTGATTAACATTTTGTAAATGATTGGCAATGCTAGTTTTCAGCAAACATGTGTTTAAAAGTCTTATTTTTTTTTGGCATGGCACATGTTATGGGGATACCACAAACTACTTACTATCATTTTGGAAAGGTTACAGTAGAAACTAATATGAACACAAAATTAGATTGATAAACAAATGAAATTTATTTCTTAGTACCATTTCTCAATTTCCTACTTGGGTTTTATAACTCCAATTAAATTTTCTTAACATTATTCCTCTTCTTTTATAAGTTGTGATATCATGAATCTTTGAAATTATAATGAATATGCACGGTGTCCCACCAATCTCAAATAGTTGAATTAAACGTTCTTCACATTCTTTTATTTCTATTCTAAAGTCTTGTGTGTAAGGAAATTGTAATCTTGGGCTGAATACACATGTTACTTTATGGATTCATTTGTTTGCCTATTTAGACCTATTTCTAGATTAATTTTAGAAACCATATTCAACAATAGTGCGCTCTTCAATGATGCAAACACATTGCAATAACTGCAAAAGTCCAAGTTCCAATTCATGTTTTGATATGTCATCTAGTTTCAACTGCAACTCTTCATCAATGCTGAATGCATCTGGTGATACAATTCATCATCTGCAATGAAAACCCAGTTCCACATGCAACATTGAGACTCATTTTTCTTTTTAGTGTACTAAAAATGAAACCAATGATTTTTCATTCAGTAATCATGAACATGTGGCATCAAATGTTTGCAATCATCTTGTAAAAAATATGCACATGATTGATGTTTTTCCATATCCAAGTTTATTGGACGACATAGTTCATAGTTACTTATCACCACAAAATCTTGTTCATTGTGAAAAATCTAGTGGCGATATAACAAGGGAGATCGTAGTGGCTCTGCAGGCTTGGTAAATGCTACCACTACTTCATACAATTGTAATATTGGTGCAACCAACGTGTTAGCATCAATTTTGGTTGGCTTCGAAAATGCAGACTCTAGTTGCCAACAAATGTACCAATACACTGCTCTAACCTCTAATCAAATTTCATTAATACAAATTTTCACGTTCATCAAATAACTATAAGAATAGTTTAAACATATAAATAGGTTATTGTAGATATATAGCTTATACAAACATTCATGTTCTCCTTACTAAATTGCTAACTTTTCCCTTTAAAAAAACTATAGGCAGTGGAAAGGTTGTTGATTCTTCTACGAAACCTTCTCCTATTACCTGTGAAGTTGACACCATGCACATCAGAAGGAATAAAATTGATTTCGTTTTACTAATGAACAATGTGCCTGATTTCTTGTACTACAATGCCAATGTTGCACCTGGGAACATATGCAATGCCACTGATTCCTTAACCGGTAAAGGTGAAAGCTTTAGCAATAGAGGACACAAACATTATCAAATATATCTAGAGATTGCAATAGAAGTTGAGAAACTCAAGATTAGGTTATTTGAATTGGAGGAAAGAGTTAATGCTATGATAGAGCGCATTGTAGAATTATGCATGTGCTACTCAACATGTAATCCATAGTATAATTAAACATGCTCATAATCCGTAAAAGTTTTGCCAAGAAAAATGTTTAAATTATGTACCATACTTTGTGCTCCTACTTTGATCATTCAAATCCGTTACTAAAGTCATAAGGGTGTGCATTAAAAAAAGTCAACACCGACTTATTATTTTGTAGGCAAAGAATATTGTAAAATCAAATTAATTATTATTTTGTTTGAACAAATTCGGCCAATACACATTCATTTTTATAATATTATCTATTACAATACAAAAATACTAGTGCCTATTTTATCACAACATTTGCAGGTTGAAGCAGAGCTCACAAATAAGAAAAAATATCGACTCTTCCTTTCAACAAATATTATGCTTACAACTTTGGTGCTAATTTAATTTGTCATTTTCTCTTATTATGATTTCATATTCTAGTTTTAGTATTGGAAAAGCACTATACATCGTTGTCACTACATCTTCAACATTTTACAATAGCGTACTATCCTTTTACCAATTATAGTTATGAAAAATGTGATTCTTTAAATTATTAAATAATTTTTTTTTGCTTATGCAAAATATAGGAATCATAGACAACACAAGTAAATTCTCACAATGTAATCAAATTCAACCACAATTAATATCATCTTAATTGGACATACTTTTAATGTATCGCATTTAAACTTTTGAAAACAATAAAAAAATGACAAAATATATTATAGACAATTTACTTTTGACATATGCTACTACAATACAACACTTTTTGTTTAAAATTTACACAAATAAAATGTGTAGCCTAACTATATTCCTCATGCAATTTGGAAAAAACTAGACACTATGTGGACCTTTGTTTAACCAAGAAATCCTCACTCATCAATATATTCTATAATAAAAATATTATATCTCTTTATACAAAATACATAATTTATTTTCAATAACATACTATTAACAAAATAGGTAAGTAGAGCACCTCACTTGAAAAATACTTCGACTTAGCTATACCTGTAAATATCCAAGGAAAACTTACTAAAAATACTTTGACTTAGCTATACCTGTAACTATCCTCAGAAAGCTTATTAAAAAATACTTCGACTTAGCTATACCTGTAACTATCTTCAGAAAGCTTACTAAAAATACTTCGACTTAGGTATACCTGTAAATATCCAAGAAAAACTTACTAAAAATACTGACTTAGCTATACCTGTAACTATCCTCATAAAGCTTACTAAAAAATACTTCAACTTAGGTATACCTGTAACTATCCTCAAAAAACTTATTTACTTATAACTATCCTCAAAAAACTTACTAAAAATACTTTGACTTAACTATATCTGTAACTATCCTAAAAAGCTTACTAAAAATACTTCAACTTAGCTATACCTGTAACGATCCTCAGAAAACATACTTGGCAAAGAGTTTATTCTGCCATTAACATTTCAACAAGCTCGCTCATGGAAGGCCTGCGATCCCTGTCCTGCTCCACGCATGCCAATGCCGTTTTCAGCACTCTTTCCATCTCCTTCTTCTCCTCCTCATTATCCACACCCATTTCCATTGCCAGCTTCCCATCCACCACCGCCTACATCCATCTTCCCCAATTCTTCACATTCTCAACAGCCCACTGCACAAAATTCATCCCCGATCCGGGCGCATTGAATTTCGCAGCTTGCTGCCCGCTCACCAACTCCAACAGAAGAATCCCAAAACTGTAAACATCTGCCTTTGCCGTGATGGGCAGATTCATTGTCCACACGGGCGCCAAATACCCACGCGTCCCACGAATTGTAGAGAATGTGAGCGCGCGATCTCTGCCATGACTGCTGTCCACAAGCTTCGCCAGTCCGAAGTCCGACACTTAGGCTCGAAACTGCTCGTCCAGAAGAATGTTCTGTGGCTTCACATCACAGTGCAGAATCCATTCCAGACACTCTTCGTGCAGATAAGCCAGTCCTTTGGCCGTACCCACCACAATCTGGAGCCGTTTCTTCCATTCCAAAACCATTGAACTGTTCTCGGTACTAAAGATGTGCTTATCCAGAGACCCATTCTCCACGTACTCAAACACCAGAAGCCTGTGCTTTCCCTCTGCACAGAACCCAAACATGAGAACCAAATTGATGTGATTTACCTTGCCAATCATACTGACCTCTGCCCAGAATTCATCTTCGCCCTGAGATACTCCTTCCAGTCGCTTCACGGCCACGACTTCATTCTCAGGAAGAAGACAGCCTTTATAAACAGTCCCAAACCCTCCTTTTCCCACGACGTCCTTGAAGTTGTTGGTCGCTTCTCTCAGTTCCGCAAATTTAAACTTCTTAAGTCCTGTGGGAACCGCAAAGTAGCCCTGACGACTGTAAACAATGGCATCGTCAAAGTTTCTGAAGACAAACCACCATCCCAGAGCTATGCAAACAATCTCTGCGACCCCAATTGCAGAAACAAAAGATAACATGGGAATAACCAGCTGGTTTCGTTTCCTTTTCTTTGCAGCAGCCATGGGCATGCTGGCATTTGGCTGGGCAGCGGGGGCGACTGTCTGAGATCGCGAACACTGCAGTACTGTGTCAGAGTGCAGCAAAGTCGACAGAGATGAGACGTTGGTAACTGAGTAAGTCGACTCCGCAGATATTTTGAGATACATGTCGTTTTTGACCCCAGGAGACTGATACCCACTGATAAGTAGAGACTTGGGGTAACATTGTCCCGTCCCAGTAAATCTATAACCAAAGCCCACACAGTCACAATCCTCTATACAAATTTCCCTGCACTTTTCAAACGACACTGCATATGCATACATGTGATTGTCAAAACCATAAAAATCCGTGAACAGAAGCTGCAAAAGCTTAAAACTGTTTGAATTGCAGGAGAATTTCTTAATCAACCGACAACCTTTGAACCAATCAGAATAATCTACCCTTTCATAACCCGGGGGGCACACACACTTGGGCTCTGGTGTATAAACACACACACCATTGGGTCCACATAAGCCATGAACTCTGCATTGCTCTGCAACTGCTGTCCAGGTAATAATCCACCTGTTATGCTCCCCATCCAGGCTATATAATCTGAGATTGCCATCAACATCCATGGTCAATCTTCTTTTTGGGCCTCTTCCATAATCTGAGGCATTGAAACTGAACTGGTCGCTGGCTTTGAACCCCCCCAAATCATCAAGGACTGCTGTGCGACTGATGTTATAAGTGGTTCTCTCATTATCAAATGGAGTCAACCAAGGTTTAGGCCAATACTTACTAGAGAGATTGGAACCTTGGTAAATGAGTGTGAGATAGTTCTCATCATTGAAGTAGAAACGATGGTACCCAGATTTGTAGGTGACATTATCCATTCTGGAGATCAGCTGCGCATTGTTCGTGAATCTCTGGCCTGGAAGAAGGGTGTCGGTGGGGGAATCAAAGCTTTGCCAAACTACTTTTCCAGAGGAAGTGCGTAGGACAAGGTTTCCTGTGTTAAGAAGAGCAGCTTCCTTGACAGAGAGACCCGTTGTGCCAGTCCTCCATGTGACAGTCCCGTCTGCATTGAAGAGGACAAAGTCCCCATCTTTTTGAAGATGGAGACGAGAATTCCTTCCGTTAACGGGTTGATCTCTGTTGGCCATCCACACAAGTGTTGTTGAATTAGAATACCATATGGCGAAACCATAGGCGTTGGTGCCGACGTCAAGGAAACCAGCACAGAATTTGCCATCGGTAGAGTTGAGTACAGTCCGCTTACTCGCGGGTGAGGCAGAGGAATATCCTAAACGCAGACTCTCTTGCCCATGGCAAGATATAAGGGAAACATGAAACAGCACAGACGTTAAGAAGAAATACAGTTTGAAGCAACAAAAGGAGTTAGATGCAGATTCCATTCTCATGCACAGATCAGAGCTGAATTGAAGCTTACTTATTTAGCCGTGTAGTTCTATTTGTGAGTCATCATGATTAGTTGTAAAGTCGTCTTTAAGTCAATTAATCTTCTTTTTTAATCGGCGTATGATGCATTTT
The DNA here is from genome assembly GCA_027943335.1 of Chamaecyparis obtusa. Classification (NCBI taxonomy): domain Eukaryota; kingdom Viridiplantae; phylum Streptophyta; class Pinopsida; order Cupressales; family Cupressaceae; genus Chamaecyparis; species Chamaecyparis obtusa. The sequence goes on from BSBK01004237.1 coordinate 356,910, forward strand.
CTATCCACAGCTGGATGCATATCTATCATTCTCTCACCGAGTAAACGTGACGTAGGGGGCGCATAAGGAAACGTGAGGTACGGGATGGAAAGGATAAAAGCTAGTGTTTAATTTAGAAAAGATTAGAAATGGCATCTTTGTGTAATGGGTATGTTGAAGAGATGTGGAAGTTCTATTATAGAATAAATTGGTCTATTGTTTCATACTTTTGTGCAATACAAAAGAGATCAATTGATAGGTGGTTTAGAAAATTATATTGTTTGTTCCAGTGCACATCCACTTACAAGGGTCCAAATGTGACTAAAATAGAATCTTTAAGTCAGGAAGATAATCATGTTCCGTGTTGATAATAATATTTGGACAAAATTGTATGATAGTTTTTGTCTGACTGTTGAATTATTCGTCATCGAGAAAATATAGATGGAAGGAGAGAGGAAAAGGAAGAATTAGAAATGACTCGTACATATACAACTATACAATCTATGGGGATACAACATTTGGGTTCATTTTCACTTGCTCCTTTTGATACTTTATGGAAATGAATCTTAATAGAGTTCTCTCTCCTATAAGACTCAAATCATCTTATTTTATTATGAGAATATTCATTAAAAACTAATATGGATGATTTCTTGTCCATGGTACTATGCATGATTATTCATTTGATGGAGATTCTTATTAATCTAGTGAGGCAATTTAATATTTGCTTAAAATAATATTATATGATCATCATTACTAGTAGAAATGTATGCACGTCTAGGTATCTAATTGAAGATGCATAATAATATCCTAATTTATACTTTGGTTTGCATAATCTTACCTCTCCAAGTGTGGTTTAAGGACGTTGACATCTTGTTTCATGTCATTGTGTCTTTTAATACATATTTATACATGTTACTTATATAAGATATCTTCTTGATCAACTAAGGGATGTTCACTATTTGGCTCACCAAGTCTTAAAATATATTAATGGTCAAAATAATTTTCAAACTAAATGGAGATGTATATATTCCTATCTTTTATTTGTTATTACATAAGCTCTATTTGAATGCAAGGAGAACCTTCATCATATACAAAGGATCCAAAAACAAGTTGTAAAGTTGAAACTATAACAAATACATCCATCTTCATAGCCTCCCAAATTATCTAAAAGAGAAGAAAGCAAGTTACAATTCTTCTGAGAAAAGAACACACAAGGTGCTTCTCATCTTCTATATGTAGAAAACAAGGACAATTTAATCTCTATCCACCAAAGAAGAATAAGAAAGTAAAATATAGTATTTCTATTATTTCGTCTTCTAAGGATATTGTCTCCACATGAACTCCAAATATAGGAAATATAAATATTCTAATTCATTAATAGATTATGTTTCAAAAATGTAAACTATAGATTAAAAAAGGTTTCGCACCTATTTTTCATACAACTTTATTAAAAAGTATATTTTGTCATAATGAAAATCATTTCCTAAAAAATGATTACAAACCATGAAATGGAAATGAATTTAATTCAAAGGAAATAAAGTGAGTTACAAGCCTTGTCCTCCACCATAAGAAAAGCAGAAACAAGGTGTTTCTCATCTTCTATATGTAGTAAAGCAAGGACAATTCTATTTCTCTTCACCAAAGAAGAATAAGAAAGTAAAATTTGGTATTTCTATTATTTTATCTTCTAAGCATATTATCTCCACATGAACTCCAAATGTAGGATTTGTAGAAATATTCGAGTTCACTAATAGATTATGTTTAAAAAATATAAACTATAGATTAAAAAAGATAGCACACCTACCTATCATAAAACTTTATTAAAAGCAATCTGCACACATATCTATCATACAACTTTATTGAAAATAGTCTCTTTTTTCATAATGAAATCAATTTCTTGAAAAATGACTACAAACCATAAAATTGAAATGAATTTCATTCAAAGTAAAGAACGAAAGTTACAATTCTTGTCCTCCACCATAAGAAAAGCAGAAACAGGGTGTTTCTCATCTTCTATATGTAGTAAAGCAAGGACAATTCTATTTCTCTTCACCAAAGAGGAATAAGAAAGTAAAATTTGGTATTTCTATTATTTTATCTTCTAAGCATATTGTCTTCACGTGAACTCCTAATGTAGGATTTGTAGAAATATTCTAGTTTACTAATAGATTACATGTTTAAAAAATATAAACTATAGATTAAAAAAGATAGCACACCTATCTATCATACAACTTTATTAAAAGCAACCTGCACACATATATATCATACAACATTATTAAAAATAATCTCTTTCTCATCTTCTATATGTAGTAAAGCAAGGACAATTTTATCTCGATTCACCAAAGAAGAATAAGAAAGTAAAATTCGGTATTTCTATTATTTCATCTTCTGAGGATATTGTCTCCAAATGAACTCCAAATATAGGAAAAACAAATATTCTAATTCACTAATAGATTATGTTTCAAAAATATAAACTATATATTAAAAAAGGTCACACACTTGTCTATCATACAACTTTATTAAAACAATCTCTTTTGTCATAGTGAAATTCATTTCCTAAAAAATGTTTCTCTAGTTCTTCGAATCTACTCATCCAACTCATTCAAAAATCATTGTAGCACTTTTATTTCAATAATTTAAAGATAAGTATCCATTTTTATGAGACATCACATTGAATTGAGGTGAGTGGTGCAGTTGGAAAACTTTTGGAGGTTTATTTGCGGTGTTAAAATGACACATTATGTGATTATTTATGATTTCTACATAATGTCAAATTTAACCAAATTCTAAATACCAATGTCTTCTATCTTGCAAATTTTAGACGTGCATTTTTTTTTGTTATTTCAATTGTCTTGTTTAATGTATTACGAACAAATGTTTTTGCCAAATTGTAAATCAAGTTCTAAAAGGTTCCTCTTTCACCATCGTCTTTGATTTGTGTCATAGTGGATGCCTGGATGCCTGATGCCAATAAACCTAATACTTATAAAATTACCAAGAAAGAAATTAAAGAATACAATTTTTTGCTCTTATATTATACTTAAATATAATTTATTTGATTTAAAGAGTAATATATAATAAAAAAGCAAATACGTGCAAAGAAGTAAATAACACAAATATAAAAACATGGAAAAATAGAAGAATGTAGAGGATGACTGTGCTCCACTTTCCTTAAAACCAAATAAGGACCAGAGTAGTGTGAGACCTATTTTTATTAAAGGTGGAAAAAAAGTAGTGCACAAACAAATGCATTGTCAAGGAAGCTTGAACATTATTACTGTAAACTTTCCAAAGTCATACAACTTAAAGTTTTAAAACTACAGAAAAGAACAAAGAGTCGTTAATACATGTCCATCAGTATAGACACAGGATATTACTCTTCTCAGATAAGCGAAGTTCCATAGTTCCTTGAATCTTTGCCAATCATAACTATAAATTGGCAGAGGATACAGAAGGAAAAACAGTGGGAAGAAATGAACTCAAGATTTTTTGAGGATGCCCAATTGGGAAATATCAATGCAAATCAAGACTGTATAGAGGATACTCCTAAGATTGGAGCAAGCCACTTTAACCAAATCAAAGTTGTGAAGGACGTGGTTGACTTTCTTGACACGTCCAAGCTTATCAGGACACGAGAAGGAAGGCAATACAATTTTACATGTTGCGACCAGTAAAAACCTAAAGCGGATAAGTGAGAAGAGAGGCCCATAATTAGGTAACCACCCCATGAACTAAGGTTCTTTCTTTGTCATATAAATGTTGATAGATTGAGGTCAAGTTGAATCAGTGGCTGATGACATAAAGAATGTTGTGTGTGATATGTTTGGAGGAAATAGCAGCTGCAAGGTGAAGACGCGATACATATCCATTTGAATTGAGTTAACTATTTCATGATCAACGACTGGGCAATTTGGATGTGTAAAGACTACACAAACTTGCTGGCACTTAAATTAGTATTTCATGGTGGTGGACCGCTGTGATGCATTCCTTCATAGTGGTGGAAGAGCAGAATAAACCAAACCTGAGTCGATGGATTGCAAGCAGTCATAAACATTATAAAAATTTAAAAATGATTAACGGACTGGATTACACTATCAACGATGACGAGATTAAAAAGGAGGGACAACAGAAACAGTCAGACAAAACAAGCATAAAAAAAGAGCAAATCACATGGAATAAAAATGGACCATTGTGATACATTCTATGGTCGTCATTGCTTTTATACAACTGAAAATCGTTGATGTTAAACATGAGGTTGTGCGTTTCATATAAGGAAACGCCTTTGACGTAATAAGATAAATTTATTTATGTTCAATAAAAGATCACAAAAGGGTCTAAGGGACTGTCGAACACAAGAAAAGGGGTCGGCCTATAGTAGAAACACCAAACATTGGTCGAAGAGAAGAAACAAAAATAAACAAATAACTTGGTGTAGGAGCACACCTAGGCTAACCTCCATGTTAGAGTTATTTTGGCTTGTACTTGACTCTAGCCAAGTCAAGAAGAGTAGAGTGGTTTGATTTTAGACCAAGTAGAAGGTCATTTGCTATGTAGACTAAGTGAGTTAGTCACTAGGACTAAGGTCACACAAATAGCCAATGTTAGTAGTCTTTAAATTTCCTAGTGTTAGAAGCTTAAGATGAGGTTAGAGTCTTTAATGTGTCTTAAGCACATTATGATGTTGTAAAGATGCCATAGGGTCATTAATGGTCTTGGATCCTCGAAATATTGGAGGTTATTAGTCCTAAGAAATAGGATGATGGCATAAGTGAAAGATGCCAAATGTTGCAAAGAAGTTGTCATGACAACATTTGCAATTATTGCAAATGTTGCATGCAACTCGGTTATCCTTGGATCCCCTTGAGTTTAGGAGGTGGAGATCGGCCAACAGGCCCTAAAAACATGGAGATGGCATCTACTATTAGCCAAGACTTGAATCTCGAGGTTACACATGCATTGTAATAGTTTTTTAGTATTGAATAGAGCTCTGCAACAGTGTTACAGTGAATATCTCATGTTTTTGTGATAACAGTCATATCTAATGGATTGAAAGTGCTAAGTTAGTGATTGCACAGTGTTCTTTAGGATATTTGAAGGCATTTTAATTTAGGAATCTAGTTGATTTGAGTAGTTCTATTATGTCGGTTAAATTGATTTTGTTTTAGAGTTCTCACTGGTTCTGTTATGACCAGTCCGAGCATTCATGGCTGCCCCATGAAATCTAACCATGGGAAAAACCTAAGGGTAGATGGAAATGCTAGGGGAGTCACTAATGTACATATGTTTAGGATTAGGAGTTGTCAAAGTTTGGAGAGCTATTTTTACCATTAGGCCCTAGGCGAGCAGACAAAGCCCGGTTAGAGGTCTAGGTTGTGAAGATTGAAGATATATTGCAGGTTAGAAAGGTACAGTATGAATCCAGTACTTTTTCAAGAAGGAGTTCATCATATCTAAGCATACTATGAAGATTGGGTTCATACCAATCACTTAAATTGAGTTTTGAGCAAGATTCACACTAGGATACAGTCAGTCCTAGAAAATAGGTCAATTAGCCCTGTTTGCCCTAGTTTATAGGAAGGTGGTGTACGGAGGCTTCCAAGACCTAAAAGTTGTAGAATCTTTAGTAAGAGCCATAAGAGTATCCAAATCCCTAATTGGTTTTGCAAGTTGTTTGAAGAATTTTAGCAAGAAAGGACAAAAGCCTCTGCAAAAGGCTACAAGGATTAGGCCTATTTTTAAGGTCTCTAAATGATGAACTATTGAAGCCGGTAATGATATGATTCAAGATCCTTCTAAAATAGATCAAATGGACCAAGTTATGAATGTTTTCACAAGGATGAAGACCCTTGCAATGAAGATTGGATTTTGTGAAGAATTGGCACTTAGAGCTTTCTTAGTGAGTGTGAAGAATTGTACTAAATCTAGGGTGTTAGTCTTTCAAGGTTAAGCACAAAGGATAAGAACTCTTAGAGAAGAATTAGGATTGGTCTTAGTTAATCACCTAAACCAATCAAGACCTAGAGGAGATTAGGTTCCTAGAAGAGACAAGCTAGGTCTCTTAATAGCAGTGCAAGCCTTGGAACACTCACATCATATTGGTATCAGAACTTGAATTGATCAGGCTTGTGGTGGATGTTGCAGCCTACTAAATCAGTGGGAGAGAATACACCAAGTGGATCAATGGAAGATAAAACCATGGTGACTAACTTTGAGTTAGCCAAGAAGGTTGAGGAACAAGAAGAATATAACAAGTTGCTAAGGGCAAGACTAGCTCAAATGGAGCAGCTCTTGGGTGAAGTCCAAGACAAAGCAAATAAGGTCAAAGAGAAAATTGACCAAAAGGAAGAAACAAAAGCAAGGGAGAAGGAATTAGATTTGGAGGAGGAAGCTCCAACACCTGACCCTATTCTTCCTGAAGAGCCATTCTTAAAAGCATTGAAGGCATTGAGTGGCAAAGCATTGGAAGGTGTGCCACTATTTAGTGGACAAATGGATCCAGATTTAGTTGTGGATTGGATAGACAACATTGAGAACCATTTTGAGTGTGATGGTATCTCAGAGGCACAAAAAGTTATGGTGGCCAAGTCTAGACTAAGAGGTTCAACTCTTACTTGGTGGAAGTTTGTGCAAACCAAGAGGGAAAAGGATGGAAAAGGTCCTATTGTGACATGGAAGGGTATGGTGACCAAAGTGAAGCAAACCTACCTTCCAGATGACTATGAAGTTCAAATGCATAGAAGGAGACACAATCTAAGACAAAAATATCTAGATGTCCAAGCCTACACCGAGGAGTTTCAAAAGCTATGTTTGAGATCTAAGGTAGTTGAAGAGGAAAGCATCAAGCTTGCAAGGTACTTGAATGGCCTCAAATGGTATATTCAAGAAGAGATGAGTCTAGTGAACTTCAAATGCATTCACCAATGCTATCAAATGGCCTTGAAGATAGAAGAGAAAAGTAGAAGGAAGCAAGAAACCTCCAAAGGTAAAAGTAAAGGCAAATATAGTAGAGGACAAAGAGGTGGCTATGGTGGGAGAAGTTCTGAATCAAGGACTCAAGGAGACATAAAATTCAGTGAGCAACAAGAAGGAAGCTCAAGTAGAGGTGGTAGAGGAAGAAGTTCTAAATCTAGCTCTAGAGGAAGGAATGGTGGACAAGGAGGAAGAGGAAACTACTTTGCCAATATGAAGTGCTACCATTGCAATCAAATGGGGCACCCTGCCTATAGATGTCCAGAGAAAGGTGGCTCTTCACAAGGAGGTGATAAGAGAGCTAACCAAGTTCAAGATGAGTCTAATACAACAAAGAAGCATGCTAAAGTACCATTGAATTCAGAGGAAGGAGAGAACCTCATGATAAGGAGAACTTTGTTCAAGGAGCCGGTGAAGGAAGAGCCAAGCCAAAGGAGGTCTTTGTTTAGGATAAAGTGCAAGATGATGGGGAAAGTATGTAGGGTCATCATTGACTCAGGCTCTATTGACAACATTGTGTCAGAGGAAGCAGTCAGCAAGCTAAAGTTGACAAGGATACCCCACACCAATCCTTACGAGGTCACTTGGCTCAATAAAGGCCAACATGTGTTAGTAAATGAGAAAGCATGGGTGGAATTCTCCATTGGAAGGTATAAAGACAAAGTGCTATGTGATGTGTTACCTATGGATGCATGCCATTTTCTCCTAGGTAGACCATGGAAATTTGATCGCTAAGCTATACATGATGGAGGAAAGAATTCTTATTCTTTCAAGAAGGACAATGTAACCTTCAAAATACAGTCACTATTGGAAGATGCTGAGGTGAAGACAATAGGTCCAAATGTACTTATGGTGGGTGAAAAGGAGTTCTTACAAGCCATGGAAGAGAGTGAAGGAGTTGGCTATGCATTGGTGTTAAGACCAAGAGAAGGAGATGAAGGCAAGGTGACTAAGAAGACAGAGTTACCAAAGGAGATTCAAGGCATGGTGCAGACTTACCAAGGTATTGTAAGTGATGGAAAACCATCAGCCTTACCCCCTAGAAGAGCCATAAGTCATAGGATAGATCTTATCCTAGGAGCTACCCTTCCTAACAAAGTAGCCTACAAGATGACCCCTCAAAAAAATGAAGAAATAGCAAGACAAATACCTACATGAGGAGAAGTTGATGATCAACTTGGAGAAGTGTGAGTTCATCAAAATAGAGCTAGTGTACCTTGGGTTTGTCCTATCACATGGAAATCTAAAAATGGACAAAAGTAAAGTGGAGGCTATCATGAATTGGCCCATTCCAAGGAAAACAACAGAGGTAAGGAGTTTTCATGGCCTTGCACAATATTATAAGAAACTCATAAGACAGTTTAGTGCAATTTGTGCTCCTATGTTAGATACTATCAAGGGAGGAATGAAAACCAAGTTTGTTTGGAATGAGCATGCTAACAAAAGCTTTGAATTGCTGAAGGAGAAGATAGCTACCCAACCTGTTTTAGTGTTTCCAAGCTTTGAGAAGCTTTTCACCATTGAGTGTGATGCTAGCAATGTGGCAATTGGGGCTATTCTAAGCCAAGAAGGCAGACCGGTGGCTTTCCATTCAGAGAATTTGAGTGAGGCCAAGAGGAAATACTCTTCATATGACCTTGAGATGTATGCATTGGTCCAAGCTCTAAGGAAGTGGAGTCACTACTTGCTTCCCAAGGAGTTCATTGTGTATTCAAACAATCAAGCACTTAGTTTCCTAAATTCACAAGAGAAGTTGAGTCACAAGCACATGAAGTGGGTTGAGTATCTACAAGCTAAGCTTACACCTTCAATATCAAGCACAAGAAAGGTGTCCTTAATAAGGTGGCAGATGCATTGTCAAGAAGAGCTCTCACAATTTAGGAAATTCAGTTGAAGAGCATGGGAATAGATTATTTCAAGGATCTATATGGTGATGATGAGGATTTTGTAGACATTTACAAGGAGATACATGAAACAATGAGGAAGACCTTGACAGAGAACACCATGAAACACAAAGCCAAGGTGGATGAATTGCAAGCAGTCATAAACATTATAAAAAATTAAAAATGATTAACAGACTGGATTACACTATCAATGATGATGAGATTAAAAAGAAGGGACAACAGAAATAGTCAGACAAAACAAGCACAAAAAAAGAGCAAATCACATGGAATAAAAATGGACCATTGTGATACATTCTATGGTCATCACTGCTTTTATACAACTAAAAATTGTTGATGTTAAACATGAGGTCGTGCATCTCATATAAGGAAATGCCTTCGGCGTAATAAGATAAATTTATTTATCTTCAATAAAAGATCACAAAAGGGTCCAAGGGACTGTCAAACACAAGAAAAGGGGTCAGCCCATAGTAGAAACACCAAACATTGGCTGAAGAGAAGAAACAAAAATAAACAAATAACTGAGCAAGAAGAGGAGGGAAAGAAAGAGGGGAAGGCAGCCCCCATTGGAAGCACCCCAACCCTTACTACAAAATTTGCATAGATGTGAAGAACCCTAACAATGAAGGATAAGCCATAGAACTAATAGGGGTTTCTCGACCTTCTTTGGACGCTTATAGGAAGGTGAAGAAACCTTCTACTGAAGAGAACCCTTTTGGGTATTCACAAGCCGATGATAGCTAGAGGGGAGACTAAGCTGATGGCTAGAGGGGGGACCAAGCTAGTGCTTGGTGCCATGTGTTGAGTAAATCCCAAGGAAGAAGGATGCGATGAGCTAACAAGAAGGCATGGTATCATGGTTTTATTGATGCAGAAGTGAGCGGTCTCAAAGTCTAACGACCTCCTACATATAAAGAGCAAGGCACCATTGGTCTATAAATCTAAAAAAAGTGGAGAGGGAATGGGTATCTCTGAAAAGGTAGTAGAATTTTCCTCTAATCTTGTAGTAGATAGGACAACGAAAAATGAAATGCTCCTCAATCTTTGCCTCATCAATAATATAATACTAGAAAATCCTACACTCCTTGGACAGCTGATGATCAGTCACAATGTAGAGTTGATGAGAACTCACCCTGAAGGAACTGAGGGGGATCCATAAGGAATGTGCCCAATGGTGGGATATGTAAGAAGGTTGAACAATGAGTCCATCCTTTAGCTCTAGAAAGTGATCATCATAGAATACCATCTTTGGGAGAAGACACCATGGGGGTTTACCCAAGTAGTGTGGATGAACTACCTACAAATGTCAGTTCTAATACCCTTGTTTACCTCTTGTCTAGACATAAGGAGATAGTGAGGGGCATCAAGAGAGTATTGGTAGGGAGGGAGATAGTCAATCTCAATCCCTCTAGACCCAAGAGGAGCCTAGGCCTCAACAACCCAACCACAAACCTTGCCCAAAGTAACATAAGTAGTAATGGACTCCGAAGAGCAGTAAACAAGGTATGGGTATCTATGATGTCCATCCCTAGATTCAAAAAATCCCCACATGAGATCGAAGATGGCCCCAAGTCTGAAAGGGTAAGCCCTAAACACTACAAGAATAATATTATGAGTAATGGACTGATTTCTTTTGATGATCTATCAAAGAAGGACTTGAACCTGTTCTACAGAAGCCCAATCAGACTCAAGTAAGGAAGGAACCCAAACCATAGAACCATAGAGAATAGTAGGTTGAATCAAATTGCCCATAAGTGTTAGCTTGGACACAATGTTCTAGAAGTGATGTTGGAAGCACTGTCTCTCAATATGGGCCAAAGAAGCATAATCCTTATTGATACATGGTTGGAGGGAAGGTCTCAAACTGAAGCAGGAGCTGAAGAAATTCACTCCAAGACATGTGTATGAAGAATAAATCTCAACCTCAACTTCTCAGAAGAAAAAATTAATGTGAGAGGTCTTACGACAATTAAAGACCATCACCTTATGAAGTGTATATTGTGAGTTAGTCTAGGGGTGGAGTACTTGTTCTTTTGAAAGGTGGTGTAATCTAGAAATGTAATGTAGAAGTGATCTCTAGGAAGTGTATGTTGTGAGTTGGTGTAGGGGTGGAAAACTTGTGCTCTTGAAAGATAAGTCACAAGTTCAAATCCTATAGATGGTATGTGCGCCTTGTTTTTAACATAATTAGGTGCCTCCTGCAAAGAGTATGAGGTAGTCTCATATTGTTGTCACCATATGTAGACCCAAAAGCACATGGATAGTATCATGGACTATACAAGGACCTTTTGTTTCCTTTCCTTTAATATCTCTATTCATAAACAACTCAACAATTACGTATTAAATCATAAAAAAATCTGCACAACTAATCTAATAGACATTCTTCTAATAATTATTTTTACCAATACTTATGCACACATGTCTTATAAATGTGAATTATAATCATCAATAAAGTTGTGAAATTCCTCCAATTAAATCTTAAAACTTTTAAATATTTGGTATACAAGTGAAAGACTATTGGTACGTGTGGAATATGTTAACTTGGGCTTTGAATTATCAGGTATTGTATATTTTAAAAGTAAATAGGGTATTATGTAGGCAAGATCATTGTAATTATTGGTACATAGTGACTATATATGTCCTATCCCCTATTAGTATCTATAGGGTAAGATAGAATATTTTAATGTATATACCTAGGGAAGAGCACAAGTTATTGCCCATGTTCAAATTATTGTTCACTCCATGCACACTTAACCCCCCAATTACTAACTTTAAAGAAGACATATAAATGATTATTAAAATCCCATTAAGATGTTTCACATGTACTAATAGCCACACAATTATACCTCTAGCAGTTGAAATTTTAATTTTTAATTGGAGGAGTTGAAGCATAACTTTATTGGTACCCATATTATATGATATTGGGGCATTTGTGCATAAGTATTGGGTAAAACATTTGTTAGAAGAAAATGTATTGGTTCTTGGTAGGATAAGTATTGGATTAGTTGTGCAAGTTTTTAAGTTGGTTGTAGTGCATGGTTATTGGGGCATCTTTAAATAGGTATCAGGTGACACTTTGAAATGACCACTTTTTGGCCCTTGCATGCATAACGAATTCTACAACATTCTTCTTTGTTAACCAAAAGCTGAATCAATAGCTATAATTAGTTAAGTCCTATACGATAAATAAAAAACATGTCAAAATATGATGTATCATTTAGGATCTATGGGTGTGCAAAGTTAGCTATAATGGCTACTGGTCCTCTTCCCCTAATACGTTTAAATTTTTTAATAATTTTAGTCAATGATCATATAGAACTAAAAACTTTTGCAACAATTCTATAGGTAATCTACATTTAATATTTTCTTTTAAATAATTATAAAAATGTCATTTATTTTTCTTTCTATTGGTTCATTGGAAATAATCAAAGCAAAAATCATTTTCTTTTTCCTTCTATGTTGTAAATTGCATGTCCTAACATATTTAATTCACAAAATCAGATTTTATTTGCATTAATTTCTTTAATGACACGAGCACTACTGCATACATCATAATAGTCATTTTCTATTATCAAGTAGCAAGATAAATTAATATGAAAATTAATTTTGACCTTAAATTGTATTTTTTGATCAGTTGATTTTGGAAACATTCATTGCAAACATTAAATTGTTCAATTTCAACTGAAAATTTGTAATACAATAAATATTTTTTTTGGGTTAAGTTATCAACTCTATTAATATTTTGAGTGAAAATGAATATTATTATCGATGTCATTAAATTTTGAGGCAACAAAATAAATTAATTTGAAAATTACTTCTACCTAGAATGAAACAAATTATAATTATTTTGTCATTGACTAATATTTTATACTTGTTGAATTCCATTGAGCAATATTTTATACAACTTGATATTAAAAAGACATATACAACTAAAATCTAGATGCAAATCTATACATTGCTCAAATATGTCACAAAACAAATTCAATCAATATTTATTTTATTGAAAACATATAAAATGTTTCGGGTTTCAGGTACCCGTTAGTACCTCTTTTACGTAATCAAAAACATATAAATCTTCCATAAAAATATCTTAAACAAAATCTATAAAATCCTTTCACCAAGCTTTTCAAGAAACTCAATAATTATTTTTAAATAATATGAAATAATTTTTTGTTTGTAATGTTTGTTGTTAATTAAAATTTTGAGGAGCGGGTCCAATTTGGTTATGGTGTATTTAGAAGGAAAGTTCACTAAAATTATGTTGAAACTTTTTGATAAGAACGATGAAGGAAAAGGCATGCAACATTTTTCATATATATATATATATATATATCATGTTTTATTTTCTAACTTGTGTAAACCTTATTATAATACATGAAGAATTGTTTCGACTATGGTATGAAATACAAGGTGGAGGAATATTTGGTTTTGACTAATCTACTAAAAGTATCCTCAAGCTTCTTGATAAGAACATTGAAGGAAAAAGTATATGACACTTTTCATATCTATATCATGTTGATAAAATATACGAACAAGCCATACTTATAAACACAAGGATGAATAGGTAAGAAGGTAGGAGTGCAATTCTAATTATTCCTCCAATCATGAAATAAGATTAGGACTCTATGAACAACTATTAAGCCACTTAGAGAGCCTACATGAAGTTAGAAAAATATCTAAACAACATGTAAGTGAAATTCAATGTCTTGTGAATACGACTCTACTAAATAAGCTAAAAGCTAGCTTAACTTGGTGATAACTTTTTTCTCCTAAGATAGTTGTGATGGAATATGGATGAAGTGACTGAGAGGGGGGGGTGAATCAGTCAACCATAAAACACTTCACAATTATTTCTTTCCAGATCCCTTAGGATATCTTAATGAATATTATCTGTTTAACACTCAGTAAATAGATTGCAGTAACTTGGTAGATGCAGAAAGTATTAGCAAAATTATCTTTTAGACATTTATCACCAATTGTATATGATTAAGATAACTATTAAGAACACAAGAGACACAGAATTTAACGTGGAAACCCAATATGGGAAAAACCACCAATGTATCTAGATACTGATTTTCACTTTTTTGAAGTGATGCCCAGTTAGAAGCCAACCCGGTAAAAGGTTACAAAACACACTGTTAGGTGTGACCTTGTTAGAGGATTTAATCACCCTGCTAGGAGTGGCCTGGTAAGAGGTCTTGAGAACAATTCAATGGAATTGTCACCTTGTTAGAGGATTTACAATATGGTTGTTAAACCAACTTGGTTAAGAGATTTAGAATTCACTGTTACAATGATAAAAAGGTAACAATGAAAATGACCTGTATAATAATGCAACTACCTTGTTGATTACAGATCTCTGTTCTCTATAAGTGAGATCCTTCCTGATCGAATATATCTCTGCTGCTCCTCAAGGATATCTGATCATCCTTCACAATTTCACACACACCTTTCCTGTCTTTCTTCTATATATCTTCTTCTATATTTCTTCTTTGTTTTTCACATTTGACCTTTTATTTATATTATTTTAGATTTGTCAAATCGGCATTACTTAGTATAACAGTTGGCTGAATTAAGCAAACTTTATTTGCAAAGATCCTTCAAGGGCCGACAGTGCTCGGTGACCATAATGAAATCTTCTACAATCTTTTGGAGACCGAGAGAACTCGGTAAACACTGATAATCCATTTTCTTCGATAACCAAGTGAACTCGGTAAATGCTGATTTTTCTTTGACAACCGAGTGAACTCGGTAAATGCTGATTTTCCTTTGATAACCGAGTGAACTCGGTAAACACTATTTTTAATGCCAGGCAGACCGACTGAGCTTGGTAGGTACTGATTGTTGTGGACTATGACATTGTGTGACATCAAAGACAATACATAATTTGAGTAGCAATTTTCTTCAGACAATTGTTTCCAACAATCTCCCTCTTTGGCATTGATGGCAACACAATATGTCATAGCATAAGAAATTTTGAAAGGATTAGCTCGGTTTAGATTCAAATCTCCCTCTGTCAGCAAACTTCCTTTTTCTTAAAAAATCTTCCTTCTGACTATTGAAAATTTCTTGAAGTAATAGCAAAGAAACTCCCTCTTTGACAACACATGCCAAAGACAATTCACATATTACCGGTGTAAACTAATGTACCTCAAGTACTGATTCATATGCAATGATTCCTTGAATATGCCGCATCAACTTGTTGATTTTCAATCATGTTCTGGTTGATGCATCACTAAAACTGTATTTAGTGAGCCTCGGATAGGGGAATGACCCCTAACTTACCTCTTAGATACACAAATGCATCCTTGGGTAATGGTTTGGTGAAAATGTCTGCAATCTGCTCTTTTGTATGAATATATTCTAATCTGATTTCCTTGTCCTGCACCAATTCTCTGACAAAGTGATATTTAATAGCAATGTGCTTGGTTTTGGAATGCATTACTGGATTCTTCGAAATGTTTATTGCACTAGTATTGTCACAAAATATAACAACTAGTTCTTTGATTTCAACCTTCATACCTTGTAATAACTGTTTAAACCAAAGAATATTTGAACAGTTTACTACAGCAGCAACATATTCTGCTTCAGCTGTGGATTGAGATGTGCAATTTTGCTTTTTACTGGTCCAGGATACTAGTCTTTTTCCAAGAAAAAATGCTCCACCACTTGTACTTTTTCTGTCATCAATGTTCCCTGCCCAATCAGCATCAGTAAACACTTTTAAGTCTAGATTGCCTCCAAATTTATACCACAAACCATATTCTTCAGTTCCTCTTAAGTACCTTAAGATTCTTTTGATTGCCATCATATGATTTCCTTAGGTTTTGCTGAGAATCTTGCTACTATACCGACTGCTAAGGCAATATCAGGTCTTGTCTGTACTACATACTGCAATTTTCCAATCATAGATCGGTATAAGGTCTGATCTACTTCTTTTGAATCATCATTTTTGGTAAGTTTCAGTCCAGTACACATGGGTGTACCAACTGGTTTTGAATCTTCCATACCAAACTTCTTAAGTATTTCCTTAATGTATTTAGATTGAGTAATGTATATACCATTCTTGCTTTGCTGAATTTGAAGACCAACAAAGAATTTTATTAAACCAAACATAGACATTTCAAATTCTTTGTTCATTTGCTCTGAAAATTCTTTGCACTGATCATCATTCCCTGTAAATATAGTATCATCTACAAATATTTCTGCCAATACAATTTTGTCATCCGGTCCTTCTTTAATATATAGATTGTTGTTATCATTGGCTCTTTTGAAATTAATCTGAATCAGATAGTTATGGAGTCTTTCATACCATGCTCTAGGAGCTTGTTTCAAACCATACAATGCTTTGTGTAACTTGCAGACCATGTCCTTTTTATCTGGATCAACAAAACCTTCAGGTTGTTCAATGTAGACTTCTTCATCAAGAATTCCATTGAGAAATGCAGATTTTATATCCATCAGATATACCTTAAATCCTTTATGTGCTGCATAAGCAAGTAGAGTTCTTACACCTTCTAATCTTGCAACAGGAGAAAAGGTTTCACCATAATCTATACCTTCTTCTTGATAATAACCTTTACATACCAATCTAGCTTTGTTTCTAGATACTTGACCATCTTCATTCAGCTTATTCCTGAATACCCATTTTGTTCCAATTACATTCTTATCTTTAGGTCTAGGTACAAGAGTCCATGTTTTGTTCTTTTGTATTTGTTCTAATTCTTCATTCATTGCTTCAATCCAACTTTCATTTTTCAATGCATCTTTGATATTTCTAGGTTCAAAATCAGTAAGTAGACATGTACCTTTTAGCTTACTTCTTGTCATAGTACCATCTGATTTGTTTCCAATATTATGCCTTCTGACATATTTGGCTAGTATAGGTTCCTTGCTTTTTGAATGATTCATGTTGTTGTCTTCTAGGATCTCTTCTTCAGGTTGCTCTGGCTCGGTAGATATTTGCTCAGTAACTTCAGGCTGAGACTCGGTTTGAATTTCTTCCTGTGACTCAGTTTGAACTTCTTCCTGTGACTCAGTTTGAACTTCTTCCTGTGACTCGGTTACTGTGCTAGGCTCGGTAGATATAGTTTCCTCATTGATAGTTGTGTCTAGCAATGTTTCAGGTTCAATGTAAATGAATCTCCTGTAGTTTTCAAGTTCCCTTTTGCTTTCTTCTTCAGTCTTTTTTGCAAAATCATCAAATTTTACATGTATACTTTCTATGACTTTGTGAGTAGACAAGTTCAGACATTTGTATGCCTTGCTTTTGCTAGAATATCCTAGGAATATTCCTTCATCACTTTTCACATCAAATTTATTTCTTCTGGATTCTTTTAAGATATAACACTTGCTACCAAATACTTTCATGTAACTTACATTGGGTTTATAGCCATACCATAACTCATAAGGAGTTTTGAATGTGTCTTTCTTCAATTATACTCGGTTCAAGGTATGAACTGCAGTGCTGATAGCTTCCTTCTAGTACTTTATGGTGATGTTCTTTTCTATCATTAAAGTCCTTGCACAATCCATAATAGATCTGTTTCTTCTTTCTGCTATTCCATTCTGCTCAGGAGTTCTAGGAGCTGATACCTGTCACTAATACATTTGGGGTGAAATTGCGACGGCAGACAAATGTCATGCGGTTTTGGCCTTTTTTTTTTTCAAATATAGCCCGACACCATCGCAATTGCGACGACAATACATTTGGCACTGTCACAATTACGACGTTGTCGGGATATAAGCGCAAAATTAAAAAGGAACGTTGTCATTTGTGTTTTCAACAACGTCGTAACCCTCCGCAAAATCACATCAAGATATAAGGGCAAAAAAAACAAGAACGTTGTCATTTGTGTTTTCAACAGCGCCGTAACCCTCCGTGAAATCACATCAGGATATAAGGGCAAAAAAAACAACAACGTTGTCATTTGTGTTTTCAACAGCGCCGTAACCCTCCGCGAAATCACAGCTACAATTTCTGAGTACGTTGGGTTTATTTTTCTTTTGTCATTATTATGTAATTTGGTATTCAGCTGTTAGAGAGCTAAAATACCCAGAAATGAGGACATATCTATGTTGAATTTATTGTTAGCGGCTTTGGTTATTTAGAAGTTTAATTTTATTTGTTCATCTTTCAAGCACAAACGTTTTGTGGACCGTAACGTCTTCATTGTTTTGGGTATGCAGTGAAACAACCCTAACTTGCAATTGCGATGTTGTCGGGATATAAGGGCAAAAAAAAAAAGGAACGTTGTCATTTGTGTTTTCAACAGCACCGTAACCCTCCGCAAAATCACATCGGGATATAAGGGCCAAAAAAACAAGAATGTTGTCATTTGTGTTTTCAACAGCGCCGAGAGAGATTCCCTCCGCGAAATCACAGCTACAATTTCTGAGTACGTTGGGTTTATTTTTCTTTTCTCATTATTATGTAATCTGGTATTCAGCTGTTAGAGAGCTAAAATACCCAGAAATGAGGACATATCTGTGTTGAATTTATTGTTAGCGGCTTTGGTTATTTAGAAGTTTAATTTTATTTGTTCATCTTTCAAGCACAAACATTTTGTGGACTGTAATGTCTTCATTTTTTCGGGTATGCAATGAAACAGCCCTAACTTGCGACTACCTTCACGGTACTTGTGTACATTATCATGTTGTCTTTACAATGACTGTCCTCATTCAAGTGGCAATTACACAAGGGACAGTCACTGTGAGATGTCCTCATTTGTGACAAGGACAGTCACACTTAGGACATCTCATAGTGATATTCCCTTGTGTAATTTCCACTTGAATGTATTGCTATTGAACCACATTAATGCTTTTCTTCTTCAACAAATGAGGACAGTCACTGTAAAGAAAACATGATAATGTACACAATTACCAAAAAATGATCTTGTTAATTGATGTAACACTTTGTCTTGCTCACTCCCTATCCTTCACTAGGGTCTCTTTAGGCCAATGTTTTGACTTGATAGGGTACTTAACTATCCCTACACTCTTTAGGTATCTCTACCCAAGATCCCACTCCTTCAACTAGTGCACACCAACAAGAAATACAACGAACTCTGCTCAATACCAATCTAGCTACTAGGACACTCCTAGTCTTGTCTTCACAAATTGAAACACATTCAACTAGAACTTTACTCCATGGAGAGGCTGGCCACTAGGACCTCTATTGGTTTCAATATTACTCCTTCACCTATACTTTTCATCAGTACTTCAATCCGGTTCATAAAACCATGCCAATTGCACCCAAAAATAGGCTGCTAGCAATTAGGCCTTTGTCAAGCCTTTTTGTTTATATTAAGCCACCTAAAGGGCTTAGGATTCAGATGCCCTTTATTGAGAACTCCAAGATATCTAAGGTCTTCTCCTCCTAGATTTTTTGTACACCAACTGCTACAGCCATGCCTGAAAACAAGTATTTTGACACAACTTGGACAGTCTGACTAAGAGTTTGTTTTCTTAGCAGCCAAAGAAACTCACCCAATCTTCTAATTTGACTTGGGGCTTCTTTAGATGTGTGTCTACCTCTCCATGAGATTTTAGTTGAAGCAACCAATGCATTCAACTTGTTGTAATCTTCTTGTAATGATTTGTCATCCCTAACTGTGCTCAACTGACTCACCTAGGACATCATTGCAAACATAGAAAATGAGCTTCCCAGGGCCCCTCCTTCCAAACATATAGTACATGGAGTCTCCTCACCCATTCCAAGAGCCCGTACAAAATTGACAATGGAATGATGAGCTAAGACTCCATTTGTTCAACCTGCCTGGTTCAAACCAATGATAGGGTACTTAACAAAAGAATTAACAAACTAGTTGGAATGCTTCAAAACTCAAAAAAAACACAACACAAAATAAAAAAACAACTTGTACTAACTTTTCCAATAGACACTGTGAGCTATCTAATCCATTAATCAACTGAAAACAAAGAAACAAAAAAACTCAAGAATTCACTAAAACCGTGTTACTCTACAAATCTTCTTAATTCCAAATTTTTTTCCCCCCAACCTTTTGCACAGATCGATGGAGGCCTCTTATAGTTGATCTGATGCCTAATTCAATGGTTTCATATAGTTACATAACCATCTTACTCGAAAATGCTCCCTTGCACAAATGTTGTCAATGTTGTGAATGACAACATTGACAACTTGTTACAACCTTTGAGATTTTGGTTCAAAACTTATTGTTCAAACACCATAAGACCCTAACCATGACTTAGTTAGGCTATTTAGACCTCACATAGGCCACTTCTACACTTCTTTGCCCAATTTGACCCCTAAATGCTTCATTCCCACTTTTACCACAATATTGGTAACTTGGGTACAAATTGGCACTTGCCTTCACAAAGGTCACACATGAGGACATCTCACAGTGATCGATTGTCCCTTGTGTAATTGCCACTTGAATGTATTGCTATTGAACCACATTAATGCTTTTCTTCTTCAACAAATGAGGACAGTCACTCTAAAGACAACATGATAATGTACACTCACTGTAAGGACAGTCACAAATGAGGACATCTCACAGTGACTGTCCCTTGTGTAATTGCCACTTGAATGTATTGCTATTGAACCACATTAATGCTTTTCTTCTTCAAAAAATGAGGACAGTCACTCTAAAGACAACATGATAATGTACACTCACTGTAAGGATAGTCACAAATGAGGACATCTCACAGTGACTGTCCCTTGTGTAATTGCTGCTTGAATTACACAAGGGACAGTCATTGTGAGATGTCCTCATTTGTGACAAGGACAGTCACACATGAGGACATCTCACAGTGATTGTCCCTTGTGTAATTGCCACTTGAATGTATTGCTATTGAACCACATTAATGCTTTTCTTCTTCAACAAATGAGGACAGTCACTCTAAAGACAACATGATAATGTACACTCACTGTAAGGACAGTCACAAATGAGGACATCTCACAGTGACTGTCCCTTGTGTAATTTCCGCTTGAATTACATAAGGGACAGTCATTGTGAGATGTCCTCATTTGTGACAAGGATAGTCACACATGAGGACATCTCACAGTGATTGTCCCTTGTGTAATTGTCACTTGAATGTATTGCTATTGAACCACATTAATGCTTTTCTTCTTCAACAAATGAGGACAGTCACTCTAAAGACAACATGATAATGTACACTCACTGTAAGGACAGTCACAAATGAGGACATCTCACAGTGACTGTCCCTTGTGTAATTGCCGCTTGAATTACACAAGGGACAGTCATTGTGAGATGTCCTCATTTGTGACAAGGACAGTCACACATGAGGACATCTCACAGTGATTGTCTATAATGTCCCCTTTTTGGCTAACTTGGAAAACAGGAACAATTACTCCACTTCTCAGACTTACTCTATCAGATACTTACAATTAAACTAAGTAATGGAGGTTACTTAAGATATCAACCACTATTTCAGATTCAATCACAATATGTGTGCAAGATGATATTGATACCAATATGTTTAATAGCACTGTCGGATATAATGATATGAAATATGCTATGAATATGATGTTTCCTATCACTTATAGTGATAGTATAATGATGCTATGTCTGATATAAACAATATCGATATACAATCAATAAGTATTGCTTACAGCAATGTATTTGCTGTGTCTGATATGATGATGTAATTATGCAAATGTGTAATATCGCTATGAGTGATATGTTGCTATTTCAGATTCTGAATTATATGCTTGCAACTTCAAATATTGATGCTATTTCTGACTATCCTTTCTATCTGTGCAATCATGGTGTTGTCTCTGATCTGCAATGATAAACTTGAAACCAAACTGCCAAAGGCAGATGCTCTATTGAGTATATCCAAATATGGATAAGTAAATAAAGTTCTAATGATGCCTTGAGTGACTGACGAGAATGCATTCTTATATTGTCTTTAACAAATGAAGAGATGCTATGAATGAGACGTGTCTTGTTTCTTCCTCCATGTCCCTTTGTTAATCACACCTTTCCATAATCCGACAGTTCACATAATATTATTTCATTATTTTCTGATCATAGATAACTCCCAGATTGACTCAATATCAAATCTTTTTATGAAGGTAATCTTCCCTAATTGGTAGTGCAACCAGTAGTTAACATCCATTGTGTTTGTATTAGTTTGGTCTAACTATCATTAGTATTTAGTCAATCGATATTAACTCTTGCCTTATCCCATATTGTTATGATTATATCCAATCTTTCTACTCTGATATAAGTCGATATCATTTTCTGATAATTGTCCATTTATTGGTTGATTGCTGGTAATGGAGTTTGATCTTCAAATTGACTTCCATTCCTGTTAATACTTAAGGATACATTGTACTTATTATCCATGACTGATGCCTCATTCATCAATAGCTTGTGATATAATCACTGATGCTTTTGTGTTTCTACAAGATGTGGTTTATCTCAGACAATCGACAATCTTTCAATCCTTTAGTCGATATCCTCCTATGTGGTGTCTATTGATATAGATAGTAGTATTCAATCTAGTTTATGTTATTGTCATGATAACATAGGAAGTGATGGTGCATATTTGCTAGCGGGTCTTCATGTTTGATATTGCTTTATCGGATATGTCATTGTCTAAACTTGTGCAATTAATGATTATTTATAATATATGAATGGTTATCCTTCTTGCTTATCAATACATCTTCTGAAACACATAGCGACCTATCCCTTATTCATATCATGTTGATCTTGACTTCATAGTATTTGGTTCATTAATCATCCTCTCATGGTATCGATGTGTAATGACTAGTGATTGTTGTATCACTTCTTCATTCCTCATCGTGATAGATAATGCAGATGTTTAATGTAGATGTATATCGATTACAGATATTCGATATTGCTTTAAACGTTATTACTATTATTATTATTATTAATGTTATTGTTATTATTAAATATTATAATTAATGATGTTAGTAATATTAATAATATTATAATAAATATTATTATAGTGATAACATATTGTTTTATATTGAGAGGTTTATTAATATTATTTATATATTAAAATTATTATATCAATAATTGATTTAATATTATTACTTAATATATTATTATAATATAATATATATAATTTATTAATAATTATTTATTATTAATTTATATTATAATTATGATCATAATTATATTATTTATTAATATTTTAATATTATTTAATTAACATGTTACTTATTATGCTAACTATATATTATTATTATCTTTTGATAATAATTATATATTATTGTTATATACCGTTAATAATAGATTATTATATATCATCTAATCATTTTATTATTATACTAAGTTCAATATGTCACGGCTCATGACATTGTCCCTTGTGTAATTGCCACTTGAATGTATTGCTATTGAACCACATTAATGCTTTTCTTCTTCAACAAATGAGGACAGTCACTCTAAAGACAACATGATAATGTACACTCATTGTAAGGACAGTCACAAATGAGGACATCTCACAGTGACTGTCCCTTGTGTAATTGCCACTTGAATTACACAAGGGACAGTCATTGTGAGATGTCCTCATTTGTGACAAGGACAGTCACACATGAGGACATCTCACAGTGATTGTCCCTTGTGTAATTTCCACTTGAATGTATTGCTATTGAACCACATTAATGCTTTTCTTCTTCAACAAATGAGGACAGTCACTCTAAAGACACCATGATAATGTACACTCACTGTAAGGACAGTCACAAATGAGGACATCTCATAGTGACTGTCCCTTGTGTAATTGCCACTTGAATGTATTGCTATTCAGCCACATTAATGCTTTTCTTCTTCAACAAATGAGGATAGTCACTCTAAGGACAACATGATAATGTACACTCACTGTAAGTGTACATTATCATGTTGTATTACAAATGGACCTTATGTTGGTCGGGATATAAGTGCAAAAAAAAAAAGGAACGTTGTCATTTGTGTTTTCAACAGCGCCGAGAGAGATTCCCTCCGCGAAATCAAGCGGGTTATCATTTGTGTTTTGAACAAAGCAGGTTGTCATTTGTGTTTTGAACAGCACCGAGAGAGATTCCCTCCGCGAAATCAAGCGGGTTGTCATTTGTGTTTTCAATAGCACCGAGAGAGATTCCCTCCGCAAAATCACAGCTACAATTTCTGAGTACGTTGGGTTTATTTTTCTTTTGTCATTATTATTTAATCTGGTATTCAGCTGTTAGAGAGCTAAAATACCCAGAAATGAGAACATATCTGTGTTGAATTTATTGTTAGCGGCTTTGGTTATTTAGAATGCTTCCCCACAATACTTAATTACACAAGGGACAGTCACTGTGAGATGTCCTCATTTGTGACAAGGACAGTCACACATGAGGACATCTCACAATGACTGTCCCTTGTGTAATTGCCACTTGAATGTATTGCTATTCAACCACATTTATGGGCCCGTTTGGACCACGACACACAGTAGCATCTACAGAGAAGAATATCCCAGGTGTAACAAGTTGTAAGAATATACCAACAGTTCTAAGAAGTTCCCTAGCACGTAGTAGCATCTACAGAGAAGAATATACAACATGAGGGCAGCCACTATAAAGACAACATGATAATGTACACTCATTGTATGTGTACATTATCATGTTGTCTTTACAGTGACTGACCTCATTCAAGTGGCAATTACACAAGGGACAGTCACTATGAGATGTCCTCATTTGTGACAAGGACAGTCACACATGAGGATATCTCACAGTGACTGTCCCTTGTGTAATTGCCACTTGAATGTATTGCTATTCAACCACATTTATGGGCCCATTTGGACCACGACACATAGTAGCATCTACAGAGAAGAATATCCTAGGTGTAACAAGTTGTAAGAATATACCAACAGTTCTAAGAAGTTCCCTAGCACATAGTAGCATCTTCTAATTGTCTATACCACTTCACAAGGTATTGTTTGCACACATTGTTTTTGGTTCTTTTGATGACCCTTGTTTTGAAATTGCTATTAGGCCTTGTAGCTTATATGTTTTGATTGCTGGAGAGCTTCTAAAGCTAAGCAAGAAGACCATTGCACGAGTTATAGCCACACGCTCAGGTTTGAAAATTGTATATTTTTTAATCTAATGTATATTTTAACTAGACTTTTAGCTTATTTTTGCTGTATATTTTAATCTAAAGGGAATCATGGATGTGAACTTGAAAGAATTTTGTACTTAGTTCTTATGGAGAGAATAGTAGTAGTTTACGGTCTAATATCAAATAGAGTTTTCCAATTACAGAAAGTTAATGAATTCTAATAGCTTATATGTTTTGATTGCTGGAGAGCTTCTAGAGCTAAGCAAGAAGACCATTGCACGAGTTATAGCCGTGCGCTCAGGTTTGAAAATTGTATATATTTTAATCCAATGTATATTTTAATCCTTTTGCCATGTCATGTAATATGTCTTGCCTTGTAGCTTATATGTTTTGAAATTGCTGTTAGGCCTTGTAGCTTATATGTTTTGATTGCTAGAGAGCTTCTAGAGCTAAGCAAGAAGACCATTGCACTAGTCGTAGCCGCGCGCTCAGGCATGAAAATTGTATATTTTTTAATCTAATGTATATTTTAACTAGACTTTTAAAATATTAAAGGATTTAACTAGGTCTAAGAAGATTTGTGTACTTTTGACAATTTTGCTTAGTCACTGAAAGTTGTAGACCGAAGTTTTCATAGCCCAATTTTTGCTTCCTGCGAAGAACAATCATGTCAGATAATATAAGTGAAGAACAAAATAGGGAGAAAATCGCTAGATTGTGGTCTAACTTGAAAAGAAAAGGTGATGGAAAATGTTATTGTCCCTGCAAAATTTGTAAGGGCTTAAACCGTAGAAGACTGCTAATCAAAACAGTTAAGAGACATTGTAGGGAGAATGGTCACATTGAAGGGGGGCATGACTATCATCCACTGGTAAGTCGTTCATTATATCATTTTAACAATTTATATACATATGAAATCACTTGATGATGAGTTGAAGATCATGGTTTATTTATGTTAATCAATTTTATATAGGTTGATCTCCCCAGGGAAGTACATGATATGGAGGAACATGGGGGTGCGAATATCCAAGGTGAAGATAATGATCCCATGGAAGATGACGATCATGCACCAGAAAACACAATTGAAGATGATGGTATAAATACATTGATCCATGACACATTTAGTCCAAGTGGATCTGATCATGATGATGATGATAGCCTCGATGTACCTCTACTTGAGAAGGCATACGAGCCCCTATACAAAGACTCCCAAACAACTCTTCTCTCTGCTGTATTGTTGTTGTTGAACTTGAAGGTTATGAATGGTTTATCCAACATAACAATGTCACGTATGTTAAGGTATGTCATATATGTCTTTATAGTTAACAAATGGTGAATAATGTACCACTAATATTGTTTATATTAACAACTTATATTTTTTTCTGTAGATTGATAGGCGAGTTTTTGTTACCACCATCAAATATTCTACCTCGCTCATATCGAGAATTATCTGCTATTATGAAAGATATTGGAATGGAGTATCAAGCAATACATGCTTGTCCCAATGATCATATTATATATTATAAAGAACATGAATTTGCAACACAATGCCCTGTATGTCATACGAGTAGATATCGAACAGATCGAATAACAAAAAAGGTGCCTCACAAGGTTCTTCGTTACATCCCCATTATTCCACGGATGCGACAATTATTCAGGTGTACTAGCTTGGCACAATTTATGGATTACCATGCACGCAATAGAAGTCAAGATGACATTATTCGAATCCCTACGGATGGTTTGACATTTATGCACATAGAGGAAAAGTGGCAACACTTCAAAGAAGAACCTCGTAATCTCAGGCTTTCATTGGCAGCGGATGGTGTCAATCCATTTGGAGAGATGAGATCTGTTTGCTCGGTGTGGCCTATTTTTGTTATCAACAATAACATTCCTCCGTGGATGTCAATAAAGAGGGAGCACATTATGTTGGCAATGATTGTTCCAGGTATTTTATCATTTGATAGTTATTAATTTACATGTACTTACAAATCTTACAGTAAAATGGTCACAATAATTATGTAATGTTACTATTCATTCAAGTAGGTAAATATCAAGTTAAAGATATGAATGTATATATTGAGCCTCTTATTGACGAGTTGGTGGAGTTATGGAACGGTGTCACTATGTATGACGTGTCTAGACCAATAGGACAAAGACAATTTCAATTCCATGCAATACTTGTATGGACAATACATGATGCCCCAGGGCTAACACATTTTTGTGGTATGTTATAGTAAATTCAAGTTGGGCATGATAATTCTAATTATAAAAATCAACATATTTAATAATCCAATTATATCATTATCTTGTAGGTCTTCAAACAAAGGAAAAATTTGCATGTCCAGTTTGTGGTCCAAAGATGAAATCTCGTCATTCAAAAAGTTTAGGAAAGCATGTGTTTGATGAGTACAGACACTTCCTCCACAGGAATCATAAGTATCAAAGTATGGAAAAATATCTTTTCAATGGGAAAGAAGAGACTACATCAAAGCCACGAAGAATGACACCTCGCCTATGGAAGTTGGAATATAGTAGAATTAATCGTCGAGGTAATGTCGTTCCACTTAATGGTTTATGTTTGTAATTTATATATTTCTATTTTGATTTTTGTTTACTAATTATGTAATTGATGATCGTGAAGGTCGTCAAGGCACTACTGACAACCTTCCAAAGGGACTAAAAAGCTATCCCAGACAATTTAGTAGGTTGCCCTACCAAGAGGACCTACAAATTGTGCATTTGTTTGATCTTATGCATGTTGGAAAGAATATAACAGAGACATTGTGGAAAATACTGGATGGAAGGCGTGACAAAGAAAAAATTGTCAAAATTTGTAATGACATTCATGAATCCAATCATGCACTGAAGAATTTCATTCACTCAAATAGCAATAGAGATCAGATTAATATAAGTGCCCTTCCTTGGTTATTAACGGAGCAGCAAAGTGATGCCATAAAAGAAGTCATACGAAAAATTTGATTTCCCACAGGATTTGCTGGGAACATAAGCAATCTCATATCAAAGAAAAGTGAATTTGGGCCAGGGCTCAAAACGCATGATTGGCATACTTTCATCAAGGTAAGTTATGTTCTTCTGTATTTACAATATATTCATAAACTACGTGTACTATTCATTATGTTATGTTAGAAAATAATGAAATGATTGGTTTATAATTACTGCAGTACGTGCTACCTCTATCTCTCCCAGAGCACTTCAACAATAACATCAAACAAGTGATATATGATCTTGGAAAATACATGAGGTAAGCAGTAATATCTGTTCAATTTGTTGTATATATTTATTATATTCGCGATTTGTTTTTCTTGCTATGTAATCTATTGTATATTATTTTGTAAAGTCTCGTATTTATATATATTTTTGTGACTTGAATCTCTTAATGTAGGTGGTTGTCATCTAAAGAAATCCATAAAGAAGATATAAACTATTGGAAGAGAAGAATTCCTCATTTACTGTGTGAAATGCAAAAGTGTCTACCTCCAACTTTTTTCAATGCACAAGAACACTACCTCATACACCAAGTTGAGGAGATTGAATTGTGTGGACCTGCACACACTAGGTCAATGTGGATGGTTGAGAGGCACTTGAAATCTTTGAAGGCTTTGGTTTGACAAAGAGCACATCCTGAGGGTTCTATGGTAGAGGGATACATGGTATACCAGACTATGGTGTACATTACTGAATATCTTCCTAAGTTTGCTTCAAATATCCATGTAGATCACATTTGGGATCTCGACCCTTTTAAAAAATTCAAAGGGGAGTACTTGATGGGGAAAGGTAGATTGAGGAAAGTGACAGGTAATAAATTATAAGATGTTATTGTAATAAATTATTTCTTAATCTTCAAAATAAATCGGTTGTAAGTCGTCTATTTTTTTTTTGTACAGTTGCTCGAGAGTGGGATGCACTACATTTGTATATTGCAAACAATCTTGATTGGATGACGGTATGGATTGAACGATGTCAACATTTTGGTCACACATTAACATGGGAAGGTGTATCTTCATTGTTTAAAGAAGCTCATTGTAATGGAGATTCTAATGTTACGCAAAGGGAAATAGATTTAGCATATGGTTTAAGAGATTTCCAGGTACGTACAAAATTATTAATCACCCGTATGTTTATCAACTCACGATATAATAATTTTGACATGTTTCACATATTATTGCAGGTTAAACACCACAAGGGTATGTTCTGTAATGGTCAAAAATTTCGCGTCAAAGTGTTGGATGACACAAAGAAAACTTATGATTCTGAAATAACTGCAGTCTTTCAAGTGACTAATATTTCATCTAGAAATGACTTAGATTCTCAAGAGTCTAAAAATCAATACTATGGCATTTTGGATGATATACTTGAGTGCGACTTTAGTTCCTTCAAATTAGTACTCTTCGTTGTCAAATGGTACAGGCTACGACTTAATCCAAATGATCCTAATAGAACTGTTATTGAACATGATAATGGATTTACAATGGTTAATACAAGGTCATTTGAGCCAGTTGGGGATGAGCCCTATGTTCTTCCAAGCCAATGTGAGCAGGTATTTTACTCAGAGGTTTCACATAAACCGGGTTGGTCATTTGTTGTTAGACATGAACCGAGAGGAAGGCCGATAAAGTATAATGCGATGGAAGAAGAAGATACCGAAGAAGTAGAAGATGATGTAGATGATGATCACGATCGACAATTATTGGATGATGTTCCTGAGACAAATTTTCATGAAGAAGAAGAAGAAGATGATGACGATGATGCTGCTACTGATGATGATGATGAAGATGATGTTGATGTTGATGATGATGATGTTGATGATGACGACAACGACGACAATGACGATGACGACGACGACGATGATGACGATGATGACGAGGATGATGATGATGATGATGATGATGATGATGATGATGATGAGGATGATGATGATGAAATTTAAAGGTATGCCATCAATCCTTAATGTATTTAATATTCATTTCTTGATAGAAATATATTTGTCTTAAATGGTTACATAGTTTATTCATTATCTATTTAAAAGCTACAAGTTTCAACTACAAACGAGGCTACTATCATGGGGGTGGTACATACTATTAAACCAACTTCTAATCAATGACTCCAACATACCATTTAGTTATTAAATTTTTGGCTAACATTTTTATACTTGATCTTTGACACAGGGGCACAATATGGAGCAACCGCCCGAAGGTGATGGTGACGATATTCCTAGCTCATCTACACATGAGCAGGTAAAACTCATTGTAATTGTGCAAACTAGATAGAAGCAAAATGTTATTTTTTTTAATGTTATTTTCTTCATTGTTTTGGAGTAATTTTGATAATACTAATACTATTGTTGTCATAGAGGGCCGGTGGTCGGAGAGAGGGAAAGCAACCTGCAGTCCCTCAGGAGTCCCCCCTTGTGGACCCTTTTTTTATTGATTTAGCAGAGACCGATGACCCGATCGGTTCCATTAAAAAGCTGCTAAAGAAAATTGGGAAAGAACTTCTACGTTTGGTATCCATACATCCTCAGACTCAGGAAATAAAAGACAGGGCAGCTGAGTTGTTGCGCACTTCTGAAAACTTTAAAGTAAGTATTAATGAAATTTTTAATTATTACAAGAGTTCAATAATGGTTTTTATGTTATGCTCTTTTATGACATTAATTAAAATATGGATGCATTGTCTTTACAGAGTTATTTGCGTAATTTTGAACTCCATTCCCATGATGAGGCCGGTACTACAAGTGGTTCAAGTAGATCACATGTTCCATTCCCCACTTGTGTTTTCCACTGAATATATATAGGAATGATCATAATCATTGACAATACATGCTCGAACAATATTTTTTTTTAATGCTCTAACAATCTTGTCCATGCTAGTCCACGCGTTCTATATTTATGCATGCTCTAACAATTTTATTCTTCAGCTCCTTTCCATGATGATATGACAACGCTTCCTCCATCCAGGACAGCCACAAATGTCTTGCCGACTGCCATGTCAACAACACACAGCCTAAATGCACCAACTGTTGCACCATCTACTGGTACACAAATCCCTCTTTTTCTCTCTTTTGTTATGTGTTTAAGTGTTATGTGTTTACGATGTAGATCCCTTGATTGTGTTTGTTCCATGGGTGCTCTGCACCAATTTATTTCCCTTGAAGTATTATTTCTTGGAGGCATTTGATAATGGTTTTCATTTTTTGCAATAGGAGATGCAACAAGTCGCGATGCAACATCATTTCCTGGATGTTCCCGTGTTCCTAGTATGGGAACGGTGAAGGATTGCGTATTGATCATCAGCGACGATGAAGGCATTCCCTTAAAAGTAGCCAAAGTTCCAGGTACTTTAAAGTTATTATTATTCTATAGTGATATAATAGTAATTTAGTTTTTGATCACTCTTCATCGACTAATGATCCCATGATTATTTTGTAGGGAATGATATTTTTTGGCGAAAACTTGGTGACGAGTGTTTGCGGATATTCGGGCCCACCCTACGTACATGGTGGAACATCATATCCTAACTAAAACCCCAAACCACTATTTTGATTTCATATCATTGCTAGAATAGTTTTCCTTTTCATCAATTTCTTGAACTATATTAAAGGTAGCTTCTCTTCATTTATGAGTCTAACATGTTTTTTTTTACTTAAAAGGTGGAATAACCAAGATAAAAAGTTGAAGGATGATCTTGTACATAGTATGACCCAGCTTTTTGGACCTCGTGCATTCGAGAGAAACAAGCTCCTTGAAAAAGCTGGTTTATGTTTGAGGTATATTAGGGACCAGTACAGGAAATATTTAGAGGTTAACCCAAGGCACGAGCGTCCGCCCTGTGTTCTTGAGGCTGAGTGGCAGGCTTTGATTTAGGATGGAAAGTATAAAGCCGACATGAAAAAAGGAATTACGCCAGTAGAGAGTAGAGCAAGGTATGTGATACTTTTGAGAATGTAATTATGTACTAATTAACCTCTAAAATTTTCCTGTAATTATGTACTAATTAACCTCTAAATTTTTCCTGTACTGGTCTCTAACATATTTCAAACTTTTCATAGATTTCCTGACACATCAAAGGCAACAAAGGCAAGATTAGAAAAGCACGGGACACACAAGCTCGGCTCTGGTGGTTTTTCCAAACTTCAAGCACGAGTTGTAAGTATTAGTAAATGAAAACTTGTATCAATTTTTTTATATATTGCAAGGAAATTTTTTTTGATCAAACAATGCAAGTAAAATTCACCATACCAAGCAAAAATGTAGGGGTCAGAGTTCAATAGATGCCTCAAAGAAGAGGACAAGAGAATTGGCTTCCAACAAGGCTATAGAGCCGTGGCTGAATGACTACGAGCTGAAATCAGTGTGCAAGGTTCAAATAATGATGCATCTGAGCCACAGGTAAATAAGCTAAATGAAATTTATTTCAAATTGAATACTTTACCAATTAGTCTATTTGATGTTAAGTTCTAATATAAAGTGAATATATCTGTTTTAAGAAAGCAATGATAACAATGTGTAGGATATTGGAATGCAGCCTGACAATCCTTCTACACAATCTATGCATAATGAAGGTTCGCATGATGTGCATCCTAGTGGTGGAGGTATACATTTGCTATTAAATTTTTTATATGTAATTACAATTGGTGTTTGGATTAATGTAACATTTTGTATAGCAACTGTAGAGGATCGAGGGGTCGGTGCTCATGAGCATGTTGAGGTTGAGTCTAGACAAAATGATGTGGCCAAATCAGGTAATTAAAGAGCGCCACAGTTATGTTCTTTAAAATAATTAAATACTTGTAACAATTATAATTAAATATTTTAAATTTAACTCTTTTATTTGTTATTGTAGAGGACCCCCCTTTGCAGCAGCATAGGAATTTGAGATCATCAAGAACAGAGAACAAAACAATTGATGAGGGGGGTATTGATGATAACACTGATGCTCCTCTTAGAGCTTACATAGAAAAAAAAATTAGAAAGAGAAAAAAGAAATGATTGTCATCTAAATACCTTAATTGATAATGACTGAATTTTATGTCTCAATGAATTTAATTATGTGCTAATGAATGTTCATGAATTATGTGTTTATTTTCATATTGATGAATGTTGCGTGTTAATGAATCTAATGTGTTAATGAATGTTATCATGTGATATTGATTGAATGTTACATTTTATTAATAATTGAAAGAATGAATGAATGTTAGATGTTAACGGGGAATGTAGAGTGATGTTAGGGGGAGGGGGGGGGGCCAAATGAGCTTCCACCTTCACATGGTTGGCCCTGTTTAGTAGAGAATATTAAACTATATTCTCGAAACAAAGTGAAGCTCAATAAGATACTAAATGAGTCAAAATGGTTATCAAGGTCCTCTATCCATAAGATACTTGTAGTCAAAATGGTTATTAATAAGATACTTGTAGTCAAAATGGTTATCTAGGTCCTCTATCCATTCCATAAGTTCTTCACCATTCAAACTTCCTCCATAACAAGGAATGTGCTCTAGGTTAGTCATGAAGCCTAGCATGGACTCTCTGTCAGATAGAGCCACTATTTCAGAGCCTTTTCTGTGCATTTCCTTCAAGCACTGTACAGTGTACGGATGTGAAAGGGAGGGCAGACCAGTGTGGAAGTTAGAGTATTTATATCTTATGCATTGAGAGTTTATTTGGTAGATTCAAGACACCTTATATCAAAGTTATTCCCTTTTCTTATTTGTTGTTCTGTCAAACCCTCATTTTTTGGGTTATTGCATTCAAATGGCCTTAACTTGCAAATAAACCATAGGATATCCTCTGTTCTTTGTAAAATGCAAGTTAAGGGGGTTTATTTTCATATTTTAAAAGCTTTGGAACAGGATACTAAGCCAGAGAATTTCGAAAGCAAGCCCTAGGTCAAGAATCTCAATGTTCTTGACTAGGAGTTGATGGATTATGCAAGATCAGAGGGTAGCGGCAAGTAAAGGACCTCAAACCTTGTTGAATCTAGATCTTTAGAGCATGGTGGACATCTTCAAACTCTGATCTTGGTTTCATGCACCCATTTTCAATGCCTTGTTTTGGAACCCACACCCAAAGGCATGCATTAGGTCTGCGGACTCAATAAGGACATTGATATGCTGGAGTGGAGTCAGGGTCTGGGAGTTGGAGGATTGTTAGAACATCAAAAAGGGTACTCAAAAAACATATAAGTTCATAAGGTCCTTTGTCAAATTGAAGAGTTATTGCTGCAGAACAAGTTTTGGAGACCTACTAGAGTCACTAGGTCTATTTGGACCCGTTTGGACCACGACACACAGTAGCATCTACAGAGAAGAAGTTTGGTATGCAATGGTCTTGAAACCTCCTGAGAAATTCTTGGTATGCATTTGTGTGGTGCAAAAGATTCGTTGAAAGAGAAAAAGAAGAAAAGAATAGAAATGATTTTTTTTCTTTTTATGTCATATACTGTAGCCAGCTACTTATAACTTGCAAAAATTATTATAACCATTTGAAATTGAAACTTAGTTTAATGTGAAACTGAGAACTGCTTTATTAGAGCTTTCTGTGATTTAGATTCAGACATCAAGAACATTGTTTGCCTAATATTGTGATTAATGTTTATTTATTAATATCTCATACTGACAAACAATTGATAATTGTAGGGAAAACGTCATTGGGGGTCTTTGAGGATCCACCAGAAGCCAAGGAGAAAATGTATTCAAATGCTAAAGATGGTGTAACAGTCCTTACAGCTGTTGAACCTTGCTGTGTAGATCATCTCCGATTCTCCAAGTTCAACAGTACTGTGGTATTCCTTTGGATACTTCTAATGGTAAATTTCAGACATCAAGTTCTTTTCGTATGAAACTACTACATTTGTAATCTGTAGTTTTAAACTTTTAGTTTATAAATGTTCATCAGCTTTAGTTCGTATGCTGCCATTTCAAGTATGATTAATGAAGTTACCTTTATCATAGGATGAAAGTGACCAGTCAGCATACTGGTACGAAGCTGGCAGCATTGATACGGTGACTAGGGCATCGTTTAATGGTGGTATTGTGTTTTCCCGTGTTTAGGGCATCGACCTTTTGAAGCATTGCCTTCATCTTTCTTAAGTCTGATTTTTAAGTTTGTTTATCTCTCTCGACGCTGTTGAAAATACAAATGACAACGTTCTTGTTTATTTTTCCCTTATATCCCGATGTGATTTCGCGGAGGGTTACGGCGCTATTGAAAACACAAATGAAAACACAAATCCCTTGTGTAATTGCCACTTGAAGGAGGACAGTCACTATAAAGACAACATGATAATGTACACTTACAGTGAGTGTACATTATCATGTTGTCTTTAGAGTGACTATCCTCATTTGTTGAAGAAGAAAAGCATTAATGTGGCTGAATAGCAATACATTCAAGTGGCAATCACACAAGGGACAGTCACTGTGAGATGTCCTCATTTGTGACTGTCCTTACAGTGAGTGTACATTATCATGTTGTCTTTAGAGTGACTGCCCTCATTTGTTGAAGAAGAAAAGCATTAATGTGGTTCAATAGCAATACATTCAAGTGGCAATTACATAAGGGACAATCGATCACTGTGAGATGTCCTCATGTGTGACTATCCTTGTCACAAATGAGGACATCTCACAATGACTGTCCCTTCTGTCATTGCCACTTGAATGAGGATAGTCACTGTAAAGACAACATGATAATGTACACATACAATGAGTGTACATTATCATGTTGTCTTTACAGTGGCTGCCCTCATGTTGTATATTCTTCTCTGTAGATGCTACTATGTGCTAGGGAACTTCTTAGAACTGTTGGTATATTCTTACAACTTGTTACACCTGGGATATTCTTCTCTGTAGATGCTATTGTGTGCCGTGGTCCAAACAGGCCCATAAATGTGGTTGAATAGCAATACATTCAAGTGGCAATTACACAAGGGACAGTCACTGTGAGATGTCCTCATGTGTGACTGTCCTTGTCACAAATGAGGACATCTCACAGCGACTGTCCCTTGTGTAATTGCCACTTGAAGGAAAAAAGCATTAATGTGGTTCAATAGCAATGTATTCAAGCGGCAATTACACAAGGGATAATCACTCTGAGATTTCCTCATTTGTGACTATCCTTACAGTGAGTGTACATTATCATGTTGTCTTTACAGTGACTGTCCTCATTTGTTGAAGGAAAAAAGCATTAATGTGGTTCAATAGTGATGCAGAGTAGTCAGGGCTTTTAGAATATACAAATATACATCCTTAACTCTCATTCCACCAAGGAAGAAGGAATTCCAATGGTTGAAACGTGAGTTAAGGTCTTTACATTAGTCAAACCCTGAAAATGAGGGTTTGTAAACAATGCACAAAAAATTTGAAATAACTTAGATATAAAACAAAGAGAATCAATCAAACCAACTTCCAAAGCATCAGATGTCACTATTACAACTTCCAGGCAAATTTTATCATCCAACCACCATCTGTATAGCCATACAGAGTTCATTTTTCACCAAAAATGCACTAAAACAGGGTTATTTTTATTTTTTATGAAAGCAAAATGATTACAATACTGGTTCTCTGTCTGTCTTTGACCATTTGAAGCCTAAAATAGGCTCTCCAAACGTTGGTTCAACCATCTAGGTGGTTAGAACAGTTTATCCAACAAATGTCAACTTTGCTAAGCAACTTTTAAAGTTGCATTACAACTTTGCAAACAACTTTGCCGAGAAGGTTAAAAATGTGTTGTGAAACTTTAGGAACCTTATTAAAGTTATTTTGGACCTTCAAACTTCTTAACAACATCTAAAAGACACCTAATAAACACTTACTATGCTCATTTCATCCAAGGACTCAAAAGATGCCCAAGGTTTATAAGTCACCAAGGGGTCTTGTGTCCAACAAGTGGATGTTTATAAGGAGATAAAATCAATCCTTAATATTTATTACAAACCAAGAAAACATCTAAAACTCCTATTCTAATTTATTGTCATTCAAAAAGACTCTGATTTGTCAATCAAAAGGACCTTTCACCAGTCAATCCTTCAAAGCTCCAAGGTGAAAATCTTATGTTCCAATTGATAGGATTTGACTCCTTGGCTTCATGGAAACTTCCTTCAATCATGGTGTCTTTGGCTTGCATTAGGGATGCCCTTGCATCAAATAGCAATGCATTCAAGTGGCAATTACACAAGGGACAGTACATGCCCATTAAAGTTGGTGTTTTGTTATCTAGCATGACAATGGAGATAACATACTCTGTGTCAATTTTACTGATCAAATTTCCCTCCGCCAAGCAAAGCAACAATCTGGGTATGATAAGGTGAAATTTTGTAGTCCTTTTGGGTATGATAACAGTTCCAGTTTCCAATAAGATGGTTCATTTTTATAATCTAGCTTCAATTTCTCTTGTGAAAATCTTTTTTTCATTTTATGGGTGGTAAAATATAATTATTATGCTAGAGGTGTGTACTTATGGATGATAATGAAACAAAATGATAAGATTTAAGACTCTTGTTTTTTTTTAAATAGCAATTTAAGTTTCCTTCTATTATAAATTACTGTTTTTCTATTTTTTAATGTATCTTTCCAGATCTTTTATATCAATTTTATTTATGAAATATAAATATATTAATAATGTTTTAGTGTTTTTAGGATTAGTTTATATCAATTCTATGTATCATCATTCGTCATTCAATTGTCAGTATTATTAATTTAGACTGTGCAATTGTAGAACTACTCGAATATGGGTTGGATGGATACTCAAGCAGGGGAACCCTCCTCAAATATCTCAAGCAGTGAACTTGGAAAAATGTGTCCTGAAGGAACCCTTTCCATCAGAGAGATAAAAGTACAAACAAGTAAAAGAAGCAGGCTCTGCAAATATGTTTTTGAGAAGAAAAATGATAGATTATTCGAGTATGGTTCATGAGGTATATCTAAAAAGACATTTTTTTTCTTATTATAATAAAAGAGGAAGTTGTGAATGTCAAAGTTGAGTGAAACAAAAATTATTTTCATCAAATTTTGTTAGGCTTGCTTTTGGGAATAGTTTCTTACAATATTGCTATTAAGATTTTTATTGTGTAGTTTTTAGATTAGGTTTATAAAATTATATTTCATGAGTAGTGATTCATATTAATCAATTAACGATACTTTTGGAAGGTATTTTCAATGTGTCAAATTTTGATATTTTTACAAGAATTAGATTGTGTAATTTTTTTAATTAAAGTCATTGACTCATATTTCATAAATAATAGTTCTCATGAATCCATCTCTTATAAGATTGAATAGTCTATTTAGGAAGTATTTCTGATAGTATGTCAAATTATGATATTACTATTACCATTAGATTGCATGGCTTTGAAGTCAACCTCGTTGACCCATATTCTTCTCTGTAGATGCTACTATGTGCTAGGGAACTTCTTAGAACTGTTGGTATATTCTTACAACTTGTTACACCTGGGATATTCTTCTCTGTAGATGCTACTATGTGCCGCGGTCCAAACGGGCCCATAAATGTGGTTGAATAGCAATACATTCAAGTGGCAATTACACAAGGGACAGTCACTATGAGATGTCCTCATGTGTGACTGTCCTTGTCACAAATGACGACATCTCACAGTGACTGTCCCTTGTGTAATTTCCACTTGAATGAGGACAGTCACTGTAAAGACAACATGATAATGTACACATACAATGAGTGTACATTATCATGTTGTCTTTACAGTGGCTGCCCTCATGTTGTATATTCTTCTCTGTAGATGCTACTATGTGCTAGGGAACTTCTTAGAACTGTTGGTATATTCTTACAACTTGTTACACCTGGGATATTCTTCTTTGTAGATGCTACTGTGTGCTGTGGTCCAAACGGGCCCATAAATGTGGTTGAATAGCAATACATTCAAGTGGAAATTACATAAGGGACAGTCACTGTGAGATGTCCTCATGTGTGACTGTCCTTGTCACAAATGAGGACATCTCACAGTGACTGTCCCATTGTGTAATTGCCACTTGAATGAGGACAGTCACTGTAAAGACAACATGATAATGTACACAAGTACTGTGAAGGTAGTTGCAAGTTAGGGCTGTTTCATTGCATACCCGAAACAATGAAGATGTTACGGTCCACAAAATGTTTGTGCTTGAAAGATGAACAAATAAAATTAAACTTCTAAATAACCAAAGCCGCTAACAATAAATTCAACACAGATATGTCCTCATTTCTGGGTATTTTAGCTCTGTAACAGCTGAATACCAGATTACATAATAATGACAAAAGAAAAATAAACCCAACGTACTAAGAAATTGTAGCTGTGATTTCGCAGAGGGAATCTCTCTCGGCACTGTTGAAAATACAAATGACAACGTTTCTCTACATTATCATGTTGCCTTTACAGTGACTGTCCCTTGTGTAATTGCCACTTGAAGGAGGACAGTCACTGTAAAGACAACATGATAATGTACACTTACAGCCCATGTACATTATCATGTTGTCTTTAGAGTGACTATCCTCATTTGTTGAAGAAGAAAAGCATTAATGTGGCTGAATAGCAATACATTCAAGTGGCAATTACACAAGGGACAGTCACTGTGAGATGTCCTCATTTGTGACTATCCTTACAGTGAGTGTACATTATCATGTTGTCTTTATAGTGACTGTCCTCATTTGTTGAAGGAAAAAAGCATTAATGTGGTTCATTAGCAATGTATTCCCAGCATCTGTACCTGCATCTCTCTTATATACTACAAGTTGCTTGCCATCAGAAATTGCAGTTCCCTCACGTGACATTGATGGTGAAGTGTTCTTTTCAAAACCATCATCTGTGGTTACCAATGCTCCTATTTTAGGCAATAAGTTTGTTGCATTCCATGAGCCATTGGTCAAGTTTCTTCTATGAGCTTCTAATGCCTCAAAATCTAAGCAGCGCCTACGCATGCCTCGTTGTGGTTGATTATCATTCTGTACATGAATTATAATGAGTAATCAGTTTTGGGCCTTGGAATCTTGTATGTAACATGCACAGGCATTTCATGGCTAAATGAATCTATTTTAAAAGCATCAACTTTTCTTACATGATGCTGGATACATAAGTAGAACAAGCGTATATCAAATTGGAAGCAATCAGAACTCCACAATGACATATTATTTAGAGTAGTCTTCAGTTTAAGTAATAATGCATATATTGACACTGTAAAGACAACATGATAATGTACACTCACTGTAAAGACAACATGATAATGTACACTCACTGTAAGGACAGTCACAAATGAGGACATCTCATAGTGACTATCCCTAGTGTAATTGCCACTTGAATGTATTGCTATTCAGCCACATTAATGCTTTTCTTCTTCAACAAATGAGGATAGTCACTCTAAAGAAAACATGATAATGTACACTCAAATGTGAGTGTACATTATCATGTTGTCTTTAGAGTGACTATCCTCATTTGTTGAAGAAGAAAAGCATTAATGTGGCTGAATAGCAATACATTCAAGTGGCAATTACACAAGGGATGTGAGTGTACATTATCATGTTGTCTTTAGAGTGACTATCCTCATTTGTTGAAGAAGAAAAGCATTAATGTGGCTGAATAGCAATACATTCAAGTGGCAATTACACAAGGGACAGTCACTGTGAGATGTCCTCATTTGTGACTGTCCTTACAGTGAGTGTACATTATCATGTTGTCTTTACAGTGGCTGTCCTCATTTGTTGAAAGAAAAAAGCATTAATGTGGTTCATTAGCAATGTATTAAATAAATTTTTTTTTTTTAATCCACCCACGGGCGTCGCAATTACGATGGGAACCCGTCGTAATGCGATGCAGGCGCCCGTCGCAATTGCGACGGCCCTCCGAAGCCATGCGATGGGGGGGCCACGCCCATGCCGCTAACAAATCTTAGCCACATTGCGACGGGAGGGTGCCGCAATTGCGACGGCTACCCATAGACGTCGCAATTTGCGACTAAAAAACAACGACGTCTATGGGTGTTGCTATTGCGACACATAGCCATCGCAATTGTGACACATAGCCATCGCAAAATGCCCCCAAATGTATTAGTGTGTCTTTTGATTCCTCTTTCAATGCAAAAGTTGTTAAATTCATGGGAGATGAATTCACCACTTCTGTCTGATCTTAAGCATTTCAATCTTTTCCCTATTTCCTTTTCCACTCTTGCCAAGTACCATTTGAACTTTTCAAATGCTTTTGACTTTTCTCTTAAATACATAACAGTCATCATTCTAGAATAATCATCAACGAAAAGGATAAAGAATTTATCTCCAGTATAGCTTTCTATTCCAATAGGTCCACATAAATCAGTATGCACAATTTCCAAAATCTCTTTAGACTGATAGTTCTTACTCTTAAAACTAGTCTTACTCATTTTGCCAATCTGACAATTCTTACATAGACCAGTATCAGGTTTCTTCAAAGTAGGAATGCCTCTTACCTTCTTGAATTTGCTTATTTTCATCATGTTATCAAAATTCACATGACATAACCTTTTGTGCCATAGCCAACTTTCTTCAATTTGAGCAATAAAACATGAATATTCACTGAGATCAAGATAAAATAAGTTACCTTTTGTTTGTTTGCCTGATCCAATGAGTTTTCCTTTTCCATCTAGCAGTCTTGCTTGACTATTCATGAATTCAACCTTGAAACCAGTGTTGATTAGCTGTGCTACACTTAGAAGATTATGTTTTAGTCCTTCAACCCAATAAGCATTATCACATATGAGTTCTTTGGTTAATGAGATTCTTCCTTTTCCTTTTATACAACAAGGTTCATTGTTTCCAAATCTTACATTGCCACTATCACAGTCTTCTAGGTATTCAAATTTTGTCTTGTCACCAGTCATGTGATGTGAACATCCACTGTCTATTATCCATATATCATCTTTGCTTATATGAGAAATAAGTGCCATCTTATCTTCATCATCATTAGATTCATCTTTTATAGCAATAAAGATAATTTCTTCTTCACTATCATCAGAATCTTTAGCCATAAAACATGTTTTCTTACCTTTGTCCTTGAATGATTTGAAAATCTTTTTGCCATAGTACTTGTGACCTCTCTTCTCTTCCTTGGCTTGCTTGTTTGGGCACCTAGCTGCAATATGTCCAATTTCTTCACATGAAAAATAGATTAAAGGAGTTTTACCTTTATATTTACCTTTCCCTTTAGAGTACTTCTTTGCAAGTAGTGCTTCTACAATTTCAAGATCACTATCAGAACTTTCTTCTGATACTTCTTCACTTTCTGACTGAACTTCTTTAATTTTCTTGTTCTTCCTTAGTGAAACCTTGGCCTCAAATGCTGACTCAATATTTTTGGAATTTGGAACATAGTTGTCATAGTTGTCTAATTCAAAGGTTGTCAATCTTCCAACTAAAGCATCCAAAGTTATATTGTGGTTTGTTTCACATCTTCTTTCTTGAATAGCTGATACTCTAATTGCATAGATAGGGAGTAATGTTCTGAGTACCTTGCTTATAACAGTTTCATCAGAGATTGTTCCTCCAGAAGCTCTAATTGCACTAACACTTGCTTTGATCCTTTCAACATATTTTGCAATGTTTTCATCTTCTTTCATATTCATCTTGTCAAACTGTCCTCTTAGGCTTTCTGCTTTGGCTCGTTTCACATTTGCATCACCACCATATATTTTCTTCAGTGTGATCCACATTTCATATGCAGTAGTGCATTCTTTAATTTCATCAAATTCTTCATAGCTGAGAGCTGATGCAATGTCTATCATCATGGTGTTATGACACTTTTTCTCTGCAATGTCTTCAACAGTTAATGCGCCAGTAGGAACTATGTATTCTTCATCAATGTATTTGCATCCTGAATCACCAATGGAAGCCAGATGAAGTCTCATGAGACCTTGCCATGCTGAAAAGTTATCTTTATTGAGCTTTGGAATTTCTCTCTTGTAAGACATCCTGATCTTTAGCTTAGGTCCTTGAAACCCTTCCTGCAAGCACCAAAAGCTCTGATAACAATTGATGGAATATGGATGAAGTGACTGAGAGGGGGGGGGTGAATCAGTCAACCATAAAACACTTCACAATTATTTCTTTCGAGATCCCTTAGGATATCTTATGAATATTATCTGTTTAACACTCGGTAAATAGATTGCAGTAACTTGGTAGATGCAGAAAGTATTAGCAAAATTATCTTTTAGACATTTATCACCAATTGTATATGATTAAGATAACTATTAAGAACACAAGAGACATAGAATTTAACGTGGAAACCCAATATGGGAAAAACCACCAATGTATCTAGATACTGATTTTCACTTTTCTGAAGTGATGCCCGGTTAGAAGCCAACCCGGTAAAAGGTTACAAAACACATTGTTAGGTGTGACCTTGTTAGAGGATTTAATCACCCTGCTAGAAGTGGCCTGGTAAGAGGTCTTGAGAACAATTCAATGGAATTGTCACCTTGTTAGAGGATTTACAATATGGTTGTTAAACCAACTCGGTTAAGAGATTTAGAATTCACTGTTACAATGATAAAAAGGTAACAATGAAAATGACCTGTATAATAATGCAACTGCCTTGCTGATTACAGATCTCTGTTCTGTATAAGTGAGATCCTTCCTGATCGAATATATCTCTGCTGCTCCTCAAGGATATCTAATCATCCTTCACAATTTCGCACACACCTTTCCTGTCTTTCTTCTATATATCTTCTTCTATATTTCTTCTTTATTTTTCACATTTGACCTTTTATTTATATTATTTTAGATTTGTCAAATCGGCATTACTTAGTATAATAGTCGGCTGAATTAAGCAAACTTTATTTGCAAAGATCCTTCAAGGGCCGACAGTGCTTGGTGACCATAATGAAATCTTCTACAATCTTTTGGAGACCGAGAGAACTTGGTAAACACTGATAATCCTTTTTCTTCGATAACCGAGTGAACTCGGTAAATGCTGATTTTTCTTTGACAACCGAGTGAACTCGGTAAATGCTGATTTTCCTTTGATAACCGAGTGAACTCGGTAAACACTATTTTTAATGCCAGGTAGACCGACTGAGCTCGATAGGTACTGATTGTTGCGGACTATGACATTGTGTGACATCAAAGACAATACATAATTTGAGTAGCAATTTTCTTCAGACAATTGTTTCCAACAAGTTGTTTGTATCATATTGTATCCTCAAACACATTTATATAAATTTTCTCTTATGCTAGTAAGTAGCTCCCATTTGTGATCTTATTTTCCTTTTTAAAGGTTGTTTGAGATCATTGAAAAATCACTCAAGTTTACTTTATTTCACTATGGTATCATAATTCGACAATTTTTTCATTTTTTTGAGCTTTTCCTAAGAATTAAGAGTAGGAGTTTGATGAGGAAGCCAATGTAGATGACTATTAGTATTGCTAGGTGTGAAAATATCAGAGAAATCAAGGAAGGCTAGCTTCCATGGTGGTTTGATTTTCTAGTCTTCCACGTGAATGTTCCATCTACATTGAATAAGACCAAGTCCCCATGTTTTTGAAGATGGAGACAAGAATTCCTTCCATTAACGAGTTGATATCCGTTGGCCATCCACACAAGTGTGGTTGTATTAGAGTCCATATGGTGAAATGAAAAGGATATTGAAAGCGAAAAGTAAATAGCAGACACAAGTGTAATAAACAAATACACAACACCAATATTTATCCTGGTTCACCACAAAATGTGGCTACATCCAGACTACAGAGTATTGTATTAATATCAAAAGATTATTTACAAATTATCAGGAGAAACATATATAAGGGCTCCAATATTATTACATAATGAAGAGTCTTTGAATTGAAGAGTCATAATAAAAGGGAAATAAAGAT
This sequence comes from Chamaecyparis obtusa, assembly GCA_027943335.1. NCBI lineage: Eukaryota > Viridiplantae > Streptophyta > Pinopsida > Cupressales > Cupressaceae > Chamaecyparis > Chamaecyparis obtusa. The sequence continues at coordinate 401,658 of BSBK01004237.1, forward strand.
TATGACTGTCGGCCTTCACTTCTCAACAAACTCCCACTTGAAGGACAACCAATGCTGCAACTGATCACCCAATACCCTACTTAAATGTTGACTTATCTTTTCTTCACAAGCCCAAGAGAAGTCCTTACACATTCAAACTTCTCTTTTGCGACAACCTTTGTGAATATGTCTGCTGGATTGATCTTGGTATCAATCTTAACAACTTTCAGCTTTCCTTCTTTAACTGCATGATGAACAAAGTTAGCATGTGCGTCAACGTGCTTAGAGTGACACTGTGATGAATGATTATGAGCCATAAAAATAGCGTTACGGCTATCAAAAAATATATTATACTCATTTTGATGAACTTTCAAGTCACCAAGAAATCACTGGAGCCAAATCATTTCCATTTCACCTTCAGAAAGAGCCAAGTATTCAGCCTCAGCTGAAGAAAGAGCAATACAATGCTGCAACCTTGAAGCCCAACTGATGGTAGCTCCTGCAAACATGAAGGTATATCCAGTGGTAGACCTTCGTTTATCCAAGTCTCCAACATGATCAGAATCATTGTAACCTTGCAATTGAACCTTATTTCCTCCAAAGCATAATGCATACTCTGAAGTTCCTTTTAGATACCTTAGTATCCACTTAACTACTTCCCAATGAGCCTTCCCAAGATTGCTCATGAGTCTTCTCACAACTCCCATTGCATGAGCAATGTTGGGGTGAGTAGAAACCATTGCATACATAATGCTTCCAATTGCAGATTTATAAGGAATTTTCTCCATCAAGTCCTTTTCTTCTTGTGTTTTTGGACACAATTAAGAACTTAAGAGGAAATTACCAGCAAGAGGGAGAGGAGCAACTTTACCATCAGCCATGCCAAACCTCTCAACAACTTTATCAATGTATTGTTTTTGAGATAATGTAATTTCTTTCTTCTTCCCGTCTCTTGTGATCATAATGCCAAGAATCTTCTTGGCTGCCTCTAAGTCCTTCATGTCAAACTTTCTTGCCAATTTCTCCTTTAACTCATTAACTATTCTTTTATTTGTGCCAACAACTAACATGTCATCGACATAGAGAAGGAGAATGAAAAACTCACCATTAGGACATTTCTTGAAGTAGACACATGGGTCTGATTCACATCTCATGAAATTGTTTTTAGTCATGAAGCGATCAAATTTTATATACCACTTTCTTGGGGCTTGCTTGAGGCCATACAAACTCTGATTTAGCTTGGAATAAAGACACTCTTGTCCCTTCTTGATGAATCCTTAAGGCTGCTCCATATATAACTCTTCTTCTACATCACCATGTAGGAATGTGATCTTTACATCAATTTGTTCCAACTCAAGATCCCACACTACTACTAATCCCAAGACTGTTCGGATAGTTGTCATTTTGACAACCGGTGAGAAGATTTCATTAAAATCTATCCCTTTTTTTTTATCAAACCCCTTTACCACCAATATGGCCTTGAAGCATTTTCTGCCTTCATCTTCTTTTTTTAACTGGTATACCCACTTATTCCTAAGTGGTCTTTGATTTGGGAAGAGAGACCAAGTCCCAAGTTTGATTTTTAAGTAAAGAATCCATCTCCTCATGCATCGCTATTTTCTATTTATCACTGTTGACATCTTTGAGAGCAGCTTTAAATATTGATGGTTCTGAAAATTTTGAAATAAGAATTGAAGGCTCTACTTCTTCAGTGAACAATAACTCATAATCAAAGTATTTAGCTAGCATTTTCCTTTGTCTAGTAGATCTCCTTAATTGGGGTTCTACACTTTCTAATTGATCTTGAACTAGTTCAAATGGAGAACCAAAGATTGAAGTTCTTTTAATTCCCTATCTCTCAGTTTCATTGCATCCTCCAAATTCTTCTATGCTTTGTCCAAAATCCTTTGCAATCTTAGAAGATGCAAAATTGTTGTGTCTCAGTCCCAAATCGTAAACTCCCTGAGTGTTCTGCTCAAAGACACCTTGCGTGGGATCAAATTCATTTAAGAAATTGGTAAGCGGTGTTATGTGGGATCCAATTCTTTGAGATTTTCATGTGCTTTGATCCCTGAGATTGTCGTGAGTGCTCTGAGGGGTATCATGTTCCCTGAGACTATCGTGAGTGTAATCCCTGAGACTACCATGACTTGGGAGGGAGTTAGCTTCATTGTGATTTTCTATAGGAGTCCAAATGAAGTGGTCTGCGGTAGAGCCAAGACCATGTGGGGTCAAGGAAACCTAACTCCCAAGCACAATGTCAACTTCATGTTGTGTTATGTGAGACTTCTATGTACCTTGCTCCCTGCCATGAGTGTTCTGCCTTGTGCCATGAGTAGGGGATTCAGAGGAATAGACTTCGTTGGAGTCAAAACCGTGTAGGGTGATGACAGTTTGATTGCCACTGCATGAGTTCCAGTCATGTAAATTATCATTGGCCAAGCTTCCTGATGCTAAACTTTGTGACAGTTGAGGCATAGGAGATAGAACAAAGATGGGAGAATTTGATGTGGGATTAACATGTGAGTAGATGGGAGAATTTTTATTTCCATTGTCCATCATCTCAAATAGGGGAATATATTCACTGATAGGAGTTTCATCTTTAGAATGAGGAAATGTCTTCTCATTAAAAACTACATCGCTACTCCTTATGATTTTCTTATCAGATAGAATCCAAATTCTGAAGCCAAACTATTCTTCTCCATATCCAATGAATATACAAGGCTGTGATTTAGGATCCAGTTTGCTTTGCTTCTCCTTAGGGACATGTATGAAAGCCTAACAGCCAAAGACTTTAAGATGAGAGTATGAAACTCTTCTTCCTTTCCATTCCTCTTCCAAAATTTTTAAGTTCAACCTTGATGAAGGACTTTGATTTATTAAATAGACTTATTTATTACATGCTTCAACCCAAAATTCTTTTCCCAAACCTGCATTGGAAAGCATACACCGAGCTTTCTCAAATATTGTCCTATTAAGCCTTTCCGCTGCCCCATTTTCTTGAGGGGTGTAGGGGAGAACTTTCACCCTATGAATACCATTATCTACACAATAATTATCAAATTCTAGTGAACAAAACTCCCCTCCATTATCCATTTTCAAGCATTTAATCTTGTCACCTCTTTGGTTTTCAACAAGATCTTTGAAAACTTTGAACTTAGAAAATACTTTAGATTTATTTGCCATCATGTATATCCAAACTTTCTAGGTACAATCATCAAGGAAAGCAACATAATATTTAGCACCTTCTAAGGAGCTTACCTCAGGAGGACCAAAGACATCTGAGTGCAAAAGTTCCAATGGTTTTTCCTTCATGTCATGCCCATCTTTCAAGAAGTTGACCCACTTTTTCTTGTCGTAAAGACAATGTTCACAAAAATCCAAGTTTACTGATTGGAGACCCGGTGGTTGATCCCTTTTGAGAATTACCTCTAGTCCTTTCTTGCTCATGTGGCCTAATCTTTGATGCCAAAGTGCCGCATCGCTACCCACAACTGTCATAGCAGCACCTACTTTGGTAGGCTTTTCAAAGAGATATAGACTACCAAATTTATTGCCCTTGGAAATGATCCTTGAACCCTTGGTAACTTTCCAAGTGTCTGGCTGAAAGTGTGGATGATATCCTTGTGCAAAGAGTTGACTAACAAAAATCAGATTTCACCTCAACTTGGGAACATGGCGAACATCCTTTAACAACCAATGGCCACTGTCTTCTAGATGCAACATAATGTCACCTTTGCCAACTATCTCACAAGACTTATTATCTCCAAAAAACACTTCTCCAAATTGTCCTTCATGATAATTTGTGAAACAATCTGTACATGAAGTGGCATGGAAGGAGGCTTTAGAATCTATCACCCAAAAATCTGATTTTGTGTCGCTTGTAGAAAGAATTAAAGAAGTTTAATCTATCTCATAGGTTGTATTAGCTTCACTATTCCTCACTTTTTCTTGTGCTTTCTTGTAAGCCTGACAATTTCATTTTGAGTGGCTAGGTTTACCACAAAACCAACACTCTCCATTTCTACCTCTTGACTTTGATCAATTGGGTGATCTAGATTTTCTTTGATTGTAATTATTATTACTACTTCTATGATGGCTTCTTCCCCTTCTCTCAGTGCTGAACATGGTAAGAGCATCACCAGATGGGGTGTCTTTGTTACTTCTTCTCATAGCTTCACTAAGAAAAGTGGCAACCACTTCATCGTAGACCAACTTCTTCTTTGTGGAATTTGAAGTGCTAACAATTGTAACTACGGGATCCCAACTATTGAGTAAAGAACACAACAAGATGATGGCTTTGGGTTCTGTTATACACTGTATTTTCACCCTTAGTTCAAGCTCTTGTAGTCTTGATAATCCAGTATAACATGGGACTCATCTCAAGGTTGTGGGACCTTTTGCTAACCAAGATGAGACCTCCAAATTCTAGGCTGGTTCCTCTTGGATAGTCACCCAGATTTTCTCTTGGACAGGGAAGTAAACTTTGAGGGGAAAAGGGTTAGAAGGAGTGCATGAAAGGAAATGACTGAAAGCAAATCTATCCTACTAGGTGATGCACCGAAACTAGGGTTCAGATCTTAGTATAGAGGAATGAAATCAATGAGAGGCTTAGGTCTGGGAGATCACAGCTTACTGAATAGGCTTGCATGAGTATTTCATAAGAGGGCCAAAAATTAGACACAAATTATGACCTGCAAGCAGACATTCTCTCCTATAACTCGGTGTAGGATTGAGACAAGATTGTTAGGGGCTAAAATATACCCACAAAGCATCTAAATTGGATCAACACAATAACACACATAGTTACAGAAAGTAAGAGGAATCAAGGAAACTAAGACATCATTGAAAAACATGCATCCATAAACCTCAATCCAATAAGAGATAAGCCAAACAGGAAAGCATAAGGATAGGAAAAAATGTCACAGAATACTTTGCAATATCTATATTATCAATGAGAACTTACAAGATGTGAAAAACTAGAGAGCAAAAATGCTATAGATAGTTCTCCAAGGAAAGACTTTTCTCTTTTTACAAAATGTCAATTCTAAGCTCAAAAGCTCCAAAAAAAAATAATATACAACCTTGCACGCAGGCAAGAATCAAAAATATCTCAACTAGGGCTACAGAGGTTTAAAATAAAATATCCAACCCTAAATCAATCCAATCTGGCCATAAATGTACACAAAAATACCCTAGCAGATCAGATATATTTTGTTTGCGTGTTCATTTCATGTTTATTCCTACAAAAATTTGGCCGCCATGATCCATCTACCTTCCTGCAACTCAAGCTCGCCATAACTGCAAAAATCTGATACTGTGAGATATTTGAATTTAAAATGGTCATAGGTGGCGCATTAATTTCCCATCAACGGTTAGTATTCAAAAATTGATCTTACTTTAAAGCATGACCGTCAGATCCTTCCTCTTTACCTGGGCTCGGCACTTGACTGCAAAACTAACTTGACATTTACCTCAGGTTCCAATTTTCTTTCAGTTGCGGAATCGTTTAATACTTTAGCTGACCCCGGTTAAGTCTGGCGAACGTGAGATACCCTTTGGTTGCTGAGTCACTAGATATATCCTAACCCTGGGCCCCTCTACCACGCAAGACACCTCGGGTCTATTCATTACACTGCAAACTTAACCCTGGTCTCACCTCGGGTTTACTTCCCCATATTCGCCAAGTTGCGTTATCCTTTCCTTAACCTCGGGCTTATTCAGTGACTACGCAAAAACCATCTAACCGCGCAACCACGCTCTTTCTTTACCAACCCTGGGCCCATAGACCATTGCACCATTTTGAAAAAATCAACGGTTGCATGATCACATGAGCTGAAAGTCCTTCATGCGATCATGTGACAACCTTGAGAAAACATGGCTCTTCGCCACCAATGACACCTCGGGCCTGCATAGAACAGGTACCTACCAAACTTACCACGTGGTCCAATCAGAACTGAACACACAGCGAAGTCAAAGACCCACTGACCGTTTGTTGCATGGTCACATGTGGTCAAGGGGCCGCATGCAATCATGTGACCAACCACATGACGCCACTCGATAACCGCTTACCGCTTGTCTTGATAGCCAATCCTTTGCTTACCATTTGTTGCATGATCGCATGAGGCCAGGAAGGCCCATGCGATCATGCGACCGACTGCATGATGCCAACTAATGACCGCTACCGCTTGGAGTTGGCTGCTGAATCCTAACCGCCGATCGCCAATACCGCATCAATGGTTGTCGCATGATCTCATGGGATTGGAAGATCCCATGAGATCATGTGACAGCCGTCGGATCTTCCGCACTGGCACGGCCTTAGGCACTGGGACCCGCCTGATCGGAGTTGCGCGCTTAGGGCCAAAAACACAGAAGGGGTGTCGAAAACACAGAGGGTTTTCGAGTGAAGGTCAAAAACACACTGAATTTTTAGAGTGGATAGGTCGAAAACACACCGAACTTTCAGACCAAAAGGCAGAAACATCCCGAGCCTGCAGAGAGGAGGTCGAAAACACACTGGGTTTTCGACACTTGAGTAGAAAACACCAACATTAAAAGGCAAAAAACACAAAGAGTTTCGACACTCGAGCATTTCACTTGGAAAATAGGGCTATGGCCGAAAATGAACGAGAGGGAAATTTTGGGCAACAGGTTCATCATCTTGTTTCATACCAACCGAGGTTTCTTGACATAATAAAGTGTTCAAATCATTTATATGATTTGACATGGCAGTCCCTTCCTTCATTTTCAGCTTGTAGAGTCTCTTCATAATGAAGATTTTGTTTGCAGCTGATGTCGTCTCATACATGCTCTGAAGTTTGTCCCAAACTTCTTTTGTTGTCTTTTCATTCAAGACATTGAACAAGACATTTTGTGATAGTGAAAGAAAGATTGATGCCATCACCTTATCATCAATCTTCTTCCAATCTTCATCCACCATCATAGTTGGTTTCTTAGATTTTCCTTCAATTGTGATTGCTAAATCTTGTTTGATCAGCAAGGAACGCAGCTGCACTTTCCAAAGGTTGAAGTTCTTTCTTGTGAATTTCTCCACGTTTGTATCCTTCATCTTTCTGGAAATTCAACCTCGATTTCCAATCTGCACAACTTGTGCTCTGATACCAATTGAAAGGATATTGAAAGAAAAAAATAAACAGCAGGCACAAGTGTAATAAACAAATACACAACACCAGTATTTATCCCGGTTCAACAAAAAATCTGGCTACATCCAGACTATAGAGTATTGTATTAATATCAAAAAATTATTTACAAATGAGAAGAAGCAGCATATATAAGGGCTCCAAGATTATTACATAATGAAGAGTCTTCCAATTGAAGAGTCATAATAAAAGGGAAATAAAGATTATGACTATTGGCCTTCACTTCTCAATAGAAACCATACGTGTTGGTGCTGACAGCATGAAAACTAGGAGAAAATGTGTCATCGGTAGAATTAAGGACAGTCGGCTTACTTACAGGTGAGGCAGAGGAATATCTTAAGCTCAGACTCTCTTTCCCATAGGAAGATATAAGGGAAGCATGAAACATCAGATAATTTAATGAGAAAGACAATTTGAAGTAATAAAAGGAGTTCGATACAAATTCCATTCTCAAACTCAGATCATAGCCGAATTGAAGCCAAGTTATATAGCGGTGTAGTTCTATTTGCAGTGAGAAACCATCAGTCGTTGTAAAGTCATCTTTAAGTCAGCTATCATCTTTTTTTCACACGGCGTATAGTCATCTTAAATTCAACCATCATCTTTTTACACACGGTGGATGATGCATTTTATATCCACACCTGGATGCCTATCTATCATTCAATCATGAAGTAAATGTGAGGTTACTGGATGTGTACGCATTTTTTGTGTACATTAAGGGTAGTGTCTTCTAATATCTATTCGTTAGCCTTTGCATTAGGAGAGAGGAGTCAGAACATGAGCACTTCAGGGGTTCATGTGGTCGTTAAGTGGACCCCAGATTCAAATTTTTAAATTGGCTACTTAGATCACTGGGTCAACATCCCTAAATCAAAATTTCTTTGCATGATTTGATGATTTTCCACGTGTTTCAAACCCATTTGTCCAATATGTCTATTTAGTGGCATTTCGGTGCATGACCAAGACATGCACGACCCACACCTAAAACATGTACAATTTATTGTTAGAACTGGACATGGTGGTCACATGACATTCACCACATGGACACCCAATCCACTACTCTCACCTCCATTACTTCCTTCCAACACCTTAGACTTGATTAGGCATTGGCATTTACTACACGTCATCTCTCCTTACATCCACCTTATGCGTTTTATAATTTGAAGGAAAATCCATTCAATATGCATGAATCCTTATGGATCGAGCCTTGTTTTTTCCCTTTCTATGTCACCCATTCTAGAGAATTTGATGGTTTTGGGACCAAAATGTAGTCAATTGGGGACTCTGCAACATCCACTCTTGAGAGAAGGTGTTTTATGTTTTCACCAACAATACCATAGTCTTTGCATGTATCAAATTATGTTTTTGTTTGCATTGTTTTTTATAACTGGTATGGATTGTATTGCACTATTTTAGGGAATGCATTGAATAATTTCACATCTACTTCCTCCTATTGTTGTTTTGTAAGTATGTATTCAAGAGGCAATGATAGTGAGACATTCAAAGTTTGTTGTCCAATCCTTTACGAAGACCATTTGGAGGAATTATACCTTGCATTCTCTCAGCTCATGTTCGATATAGGTGATATTTTTATCCTCACCAAGGCCACCAAAGACCTTTCAAGGCTATCAAATCTTGTTTTTCCTTTCATTTTTATCTTTTTTCTAACTCTAATGTGGATTGTTTTTGTTTTTGTTTCTTCATGCAATTTTTTAGAGTGTTTGTGTTTATGAGCTCAACTTACTGCATGTTCATAAACACTTATAAGTTTATAAAGGAATCATACTCTTGTGTTCTAGCTTCATTAGCATGCTCTTAGTCCTATAAAGTCAATATTTTGGTCTTTTCAAGCATCATTGTTGGTATCTGGCTTATTGGTCTAATTATAATCAACTTTAAGGCTTTAAATTAAGTTGTTATGGGTTTCATGATCCAATTTCATTATTTAATAGTTTAAATTTAATTGTTATTTGGTTTCTAATTTTGCTAGTTTTGTTACTATACAGTTTTCAATTTTAAAGGGTTTTCATTTTACTGTACTATACAATTTTAGGGATTCAATTTTACTGTTAAGGGTTTCCAATTTCATTTCTAATGTTAGGGATGATGGGTTCCAATTTCAATCTTTATGGGTTTACAATGTCACTGTTACTATCAAAGGGTTTCCATTTTGCAATTACTTTAGGGTTTAAGGGTTTGGAGTTCCCACATTGGACTCTTTCTATTGAGACAACAATAGAAAGAGTCTCAAATTCTCTGCTAATTCTTCCTCTCTTTCCAAGACTAGATTTGCCTGCATGCACTCTTCAACATTTCTTCGCATCCTCCAAGCGAGAGTGTTTAACTAATTAATGATATCTAGGTAAGTGCACCAAGATGTTGGTCAATTAAGTGGCCACATGCCCAAAAAAAGAGAAAATTTTCATAACTCGCTCGAGTTCTAAAAAATTCAAAATCACTCTTGGCTTGGTGTTATCGAGCCTTAAAAAGCCATTAAAAAATGGTTAAAGTTTCTCATACCCATGCAGGTTATGAGAAACCAAAAATTTCTCATAACCTGTACGGGTTATGAAAAACTTTATATATTTTTTTACGCCACGGGTTTGGGCCATTTTTAATGCCCCAAAACATCCAACAACAAAAAAAACCCAAATTACCTCAGAACCCAAGCATGTTCTTCTTTACATAACATTTTTTTGGCATTTATATCAATTTTTGACAATGCCACTACGTCAAAGAGGTAAGATTTCATTTTTTCATTGTTTTTGTTTTGCATTTTGATTAATGTAAGGTTTTTTAATTGATTTAAGTTTTTTTGTATTAATTTGATGTCAGATTCTACAAACAAACCTCAAAAATGAAAGGGACAACAAAGAACTCCTCCTACACAACCAACATAAGAAAACCTCACAGATATTGCACCACCATATTCATAAAACCCTCATGATGCTTCTCCACAACCACAAATCCCTCAAGGCATTGATCCAAAACCAAAAAACCCTAAAAATATTGCTCATGAATAACCACCACCACCCTGAAACCCTCTGCCTCCTTTAGTAGATTGTGTATAGGCCACACATGATGATCTTATGAATTACCTGACACAAAAAACTAACCAAATATCTATATTAGTGAATAGGTTGAGGTCCTCTACCCGAGAGCACCACTCATCCCTCATGACAACCATAGAAACTATGGCCAAAGTGCAAATGAGGTATCTAGATAGGTTACAAAATGGGAATTATGGAGGGATAAATGTCAAGTATTTTATGCGGATGGGTTGTCATATGATCAAGTGAAAAGAAAGGGAATACTTAAAGATGACATATGCACTCTTTTCATTGATCCTAACACTAATAACACCATGCTTACTGATACAAAATACTTTCCTATACATTGGTGTGTTCATGCTAGGATGAAACTAGCTTTTTGGGATGGGTGGTATATGGTCTTTGACCAACCACCTTGTAATAATTGAGAGGTGCCTCTATATTTTTTGATATTGGATATGTATTCCATATCAGATACTAAGTTTGGCCTAGGTGTTTGCTTTAGCTAGGTGTACTAACACCTAGGCAAACTAAAAAGTAAACATGAAATTTTCATGTTTTGGGGCAGATGAAATAATTAATGTTTTTTCTGTTTCTTGAAACTTAGCCCAATTACTTAAATACTAAAATGAATAGTAAAGAAAATAAGACAATCAACCATAACACATAACACAAGATATGTTTATGGGGAAACCTTGGCCAGAGGAAAACCCCGGTGGGAATTAGCACCCACAAATGATTGTACTAGTCTTATGAACTTGTTAGAGTTCCTTTGCCCTGTTAGGAGTAGTCATTACAATGATGAGTAAAATGAATCTGTTAGGATTCTTGAAGAACAAAACCTTGTTAGGGGTGGATGGCTCACTTCCAGCAATCATTGCTCAATAAAGAAGGCTACAACCTCCTGGTTATTAGATACACACTATATTTGGAAGGGTGAACTAATGTTTTGACACTGCTATCTGATCAATTCCTTTTGTGTGCTGTTGCTCTAACTTCTTTTAGAGATTTATCTCATACTGACTGAACTTGCATACTTCTTCTCTTCTATATATATTTTTTCTTATCATCCATGCTCTCTCATATTTAAATACAAAAGTGTATGTCATATATATACATGCTGAATGGGCGCAACCAAAACTGTATATTATGTCGGTCTAAAACCTAACACATACAATGCTTCCAATATAATTGGCTCAAGTCTGTTTACAAAAAATGATAATAACTTGTTTTCATTACTATTACAATAGGTGCATAGACTTTACAAAACAAGATGATACACGCTAAACAAAAAAACTTCATGTTGGCTACATGCTCTATTCTGTACTATTGTTGAACTGCCAATGTCACTTAGACTTGCTGTAACTTCTTGATACTATCATATCTTATCATGCGTTCTTAGACTTAGCATAATAGCATACTCAAAATCTTATATCCAAGGGCACATACCAAAACTTGATCATGCACGTGTGTCGATGCTCTGATTATTAGGTGCTTCATTGTCTACACTGTCTTCCATACTTAGCCAAAATATGATCTTCAAAGTTTGTGCACTGAATATCAAAACTTCATATGACTTTGTTTCCATAATGACAACACAAAAATAGTCATATATTCTTAGTAAAGTCAACTTGCCAAAAATCTCCCCCTTTGTCATTAATGGCAACAAAGGAATATGGCAAAGTTGCTAAACTTAACTTTACACAAAAACTTGAGCTATCATATAATCTTACCCTTCTCTGCATATTGTACATCATATACTATTCTATCTCCCTTATACCATATACACTACTCCCCCTTTGACATTAATGACAAAGGTGCCAAAAATGAAACTCTAAATGTTTACAGAGTATATACATCAGGATATGCAATTTGAAGGTTCTTGATTTCTCGCTACAAAAATACCTTTAGTGCATCAACTATCTAAAGATGGGCTCATAATGCATATGTGAGCTTCTCCATCTTTTCTAAATCCATGCAAGGGCCTTGATCATAAGTTACTATTGTAGCATCTATGTGCTTGATGTTTTGATTTAGTACATCTAGTGAGGGCGCTAGTGCATTTCTTAGCTGTGCTTGTCTAGCCCTTATCTTTGCAATCTCTTTTTCTACCTTCTCTAATTTGTCTATCTATCCTTGATAAACATTATTGCACATATTTATGTCTTGAGAGGGATCTTCAACTAATTTTCTTACTGCTACCATCAAAGACTCTACTTCTTGAATCTTCTTAGAGTGGTTTGAAGTGAGTTTATCCTTGTTCATGCAGTTAGCTATCATCTTTCTTCATTTTGCTACTAACTCTTTCAGCATTGCTTGACCAATCTTAAGAGAGTTTAGATCACATGAGAAATTGCCTATCAAATCATTTAGCCTTTTCTTAGTGTAATTCTCTTCAGCATTTTTTGTCACCGAGTCTTCTAGACTTGAAAAGTTTTCTTTGAATCTTGACAAAGTGCTACTAACATCATCCACTGAGTGAAAATTAACCAATTTCTTATCCTTAGGCAATAAATTATTCAATATGCTAACTAATTCCACAAATAGAGGATTCCTCATTACTTGTTTTTCTTTGGCTTTCTCCATAACCATCACACTTATCTTAATTAGATCCTCTTCTCCCCATGAATCTAAACTTGTTGTATCAGGAGTCAAACTTGACAACAATGATATTTAGGATTTAGGAGTAAGAAATAAGTATGTGCTTTGACTTATATCCATACTTTTACTCTTTATCTTTACTGGGATCTCAACAGAAGGCTCTTCTTTAAGTTCATCTTCCTTCTCATTTTCTTGTCCTGCTATATCTTCAATTAGGACTTATTCTTATTGCATAGGTGTTTCTTCACCACATAGGATCTCAGCTTCTTCAGTACTCAAAAATGCTTCTTCAAACTTATTTAGATCATTATCTGTTGCCCCCATGGATATTTCAACATCATCAATCACAATTGTTTCATCTTTTATTTTTACTGCTTCAGTAGATATTATAACCTTGGGTGTAGAATCCCGTGGACCTATAAAAGGTGCATTAGGGATCTCTGATTCTTTTTCTTTCTTAGAGAAATTGGGTTGTAGGCACAGTAGGAGGGTACATGTGTTTGTCCAAAAACACTTTCTCAAATGCTTTCTCTGTCTCCTTCTCAATCAACTCATAATCTTTGTTCATTATGTGTAGAGTTATGATTTTTGATCTTAGATGAGGCTTTGCCAAATCTAACAGAAATATCTTCTCTTCTAGTGAACAAACAAGGAGGTTGTCATCCAAAGTCTTTTCTCTAATTGTCATATCCTCCTCTATAGCTTGTCTTTTCAATGAATCAAGTATATTCCATACATCATTAGGGATGACTGTCTTAAGTTCCAAAATTGAATTTTTGAACTTAAGCATATGCTTGATAATCATAAAATGAATTTTTGATTTATCAATCTCATGATATTTGTCATAGAATTTTGCAATCTGATCTATCCTACATCAACAACTCTAGTTCTTCAAACTTCCAAATTTAGTTTGAATCCTACCTCAAGAGGTGCTTGAGTGTTCTTCACTTTGCTTCTGGTTGTCCTTGAGGATGGGTGGCTTGCGCTGGTTTGCTTCTCCCTTCTAGACACCTTGCTTGGCTCAAGAGGTGGAGTGGATTCTAGATCAACTGTGATAGAAGGCATGAAGGTGCTTTCTCTTGTCTTATTCTTCTTCTCCTTCAGATCAACAAATTTTTCTATTTTGATTTCTATAGATGAGGGTGTGCTCTCAAGTTGCATAGCAATCCTGGCTTCCCTTGCTTTGTCTATGTCTTCTTGGGTGACACCATGAATTTTTAGAATATTAGAGGTAATTCAAGATGCTTTTCTCTTAGTTGTTGCACTGTATAAAACATAATCAATTTGTCTTCTCTTCTCTTCATATGTGCCCCATCTAGGTTCATTAGTATCCTTAGGTGCAGATAGGAGGACTTGTGCATAGCCTTCCAAAATATGCTCCTCTACTTCATAACCAAGTGGATGAATCCAATTTGTTCTAGGATAAACAGCTTCCATGTAGTATCTATTTCCACCATGAAGCATATAGTGTCCTTGTATTTATTTGCTATCTTCTCAAGTATTCTGTACCTTCTTTGCATCTTGATTTTGAATTTTTTAATTTCTAGATCCATATAATCCTTTAAGGTGCTCTTAGATGTTGCCTTAAATGAAATTTGAGGCAAGGTAGGTATGCTTTTGTCAAGATAGAGATCATAAACCTTACCAACTATATGAAATTACATCTATATAATCAATGAACCAAATTTGAATATTTTTCTCTTATCATGCTTTATAGCTCTTATGTTGTCTAACAACTATGCGTGCAAGATCTCACAAAGGTTAAACTCTCCATTTTCTTTTACTATCCTTATTGCTACTAGAATTGTAGCTGTGGATACACTGTTCACTCTATTTGCATGCTAGAACTTGTATCGAAGGATCATAGCCATGAGTTTAATGTCTTTCTCCTCTATGGGCTCAATAGTCATGCCACGCTTATCACTCCTGGACTTACATGCCTACTCAACCTATTTTTTGACATCATTTCCTATTGGAAGAATGGCACCAGTCTTAGAAAGTCTAGTCATCTCATGAATGCGATCAGTTGTGATACGAACAAGGATTTCACCAATCCAAAACAAATCATCATGAATCCTACTTAGTAAGATCTTAATCCATTCCAACTCATAGAATTCATACGCAGTCACATACTCTATGATAGGGTTATCTGTGAGGTGAGAGAATTTATCCTTGAATGTAAAATTTGGATAAACCATAGTTTCCATGTGTGACCTTATTATGTCTAATCCTACAGACTCTTTCTTCCAATAGATGTAGGCGTGAATCTCTTCGACATGTACGACTCCTATCAGAGTCTTGGAAAATGCCCCTTCAAAATAATCGAACACTGACTGGAATGGATTCTTTTTAAACACATATCTCTTCCTTTCTATGACATCAAAGACTACTGGAGTTTCCATTACTTACTTGCTTCAACGCTCAAATAGGGTTCCAAGATATTTCTGAAATGATACATCTGAGCTAGGGTTTTGCCAATAGTTTAACTCCTTTTCACTGATGAAATGACTTCAATCCTTCAATACTTGTTGCTTTGATCTCCTGTGCTTTCCAAGGCCTTGATCTCAAATATAAAAGTGAGGATAATAGATCTTTGGTGACTAATAAATCAAATTTCTACAATTAATGCTCACCATTGTACACGGGTTACAACAGTGAATTCTAATCTTAGTTCTTGTTGTCAATCAGGTTGTGTGATCTTTCATACTACATCAACTAGAAACCAAACAACTAAAACCAAAGGCACATACTCTGAGGGTGAGTATACCATCCGTGTAGGGGTCTAGAGATTATCTAGCTCCCCCTATGACCATGAGGGTCATTTATCCAGAAGTAGAAGGTGCGTCCATTGTGGATGCATCCACTACTTTGTCAGCAACATTATCCTTCTTTACTTCCATCCAAATCTTGCTCGCATCTTCTGTAGCTTTCACAAACTTGACTTCTCCAGATTCATCCAATATCAATCCTTGAGACTTATTAGGTCTTTCTTGTCTTTGCGCTTGCGATCTGTAAAACTTTGAGATGTGTCTGACCTTGTTACAAGAGTAACAAATAACTGGAGGCCTTGTATTCCTAGGTGCATTGATGTGAGTTACCATACTTTATTGTTTAGTTGTGTGACCATTGCAATTGCATATCTAACATGTAATGTTATGTGGTTAATTTCTCTGATTCTAACTTTTTTTATTTGATCTACATTGAATAGCTCTATGACCAACCTTATATTGCATGAATAACAATAACCATTGAAGGGTCTTACCTCTTTACAATCTCTTGCTATATGTCCATGCTTGTTATAGGCATAACAAGTTCTGTTTATTGGCTTGTGTTCATCTTTAGATGGTTCTACTTTAGTTTCAACATGATTTCAGTCTTCTTGGCTTCTGTAGATTCTTCTTGTGCTTTCATTCTTTCTTGCATTGCATTGGTTTGAACTTGAGCTTCATTGTATCCAATACCACTAGTATCTCCTTTTAACTTCTGCACATAGATCTGAGAATCTAATAGATCATTACTTGTGTGTAATTTTTCAATATGATTCTTTTCTTCTATCAACTCAGATTCTATCTTTTTCTTGATGTTTTCTAACTCCAATATTTTTAGGTTTTCTTGCATAAGTTCTTCATCCAACTATTTGTTTTCCTTGATCTATTCTTCATAGGCCATCTTGCTATCAGTTAACTATTCATTCAAATCTTGAATCTGATCCTTCAGAGATGTGTTTTCTTCATTCATCTTTTTGACCATTTTTTTCAAATCATTTGTTGAACAATATTTCAAATCTTTTCTCAGTTTCTTGATGAATACTTGTGAACCACTGACCTTCATTTTCAGTTCTTCAATTTCTTTTTCAAATCTATCAAGATCTTCAAGAGCTACTTCAAGATTTTTCTTCAGATGTTTCACTTTTGTTGTATCCATGATCTCCTCAAGTGGTTAAATTTATCTTAGAGGACCAAAGCTCTAATACCAATTGTTAATAATGGGAACACTGAGAGGTGGGGGGGGGGGGGGGTGAATCAGTGTTCTACAATTAATGTTTTTCTATTTCTTGAAATGTAGCCCAATTACTTAAATACTGAAATGAATAGTAGGGAAAATAAAACAATCAACCATAACACATAACAAAAGATATGTTTATGGGAAAGCCTTGGCCAGAGGAAAACCCTAATGGGAATTAGCACCTACGAATGATTGCACTAGTCTTATGAACTTGTTAGAGTTCCTTTGCCTTGTTAGGAGAAGTCATTACAATGCTAAGTATAATGACTCTGTTAGGAGTCTTGAAGAACAAAAACCTGTTAGGGGTGGATGGTTCATTGCCAGAGTTCACTACTCAATAAAGAAGGCTACAACCTCATGGTTATTAGATACACACTATATCTAGAAGGGTGAACTATTGTTTTGACACTGTTGTCTAATCAGTTCCTTTTGTGTGCTATTTCTCTAACTTCTTTTAGAGCTTTATCTCATACTAACTGAACTCACACACTTCTTCTCTTCTATATATCTTTTTTCTTATCATCCATGCTCTCTCATCTTTAAATACAAAAGTACATGTCATATATATACATGTTGAATGGGCTCAACCAAAACTAAATACTGTGTCAGCCTAAAACCTAACACATACAACACTTCCAATATAATTGGCTCAAGCATGTTTACATACAATGATAATAACATGTTTTCATTACTATTACAATAGGTGCATAGTCTTTACAACACAAGATGATACATGCTAAACAAAAAACTTCATGTAGGCTGCATGCTATGTTTTGTACTGCCAATGTCACTTAGACTTGTTGTAACTTCTTGATACTATCATATCTGATTAGTCATTCTTAGAATTAGCATAATAGCATGCTAAAAAGATTATATCCAAGGGTGCACACCAAAACTTGATCATACACATGTGCGTCGATGCTTTGATTATCAGGTGCTTCATTGTTTGCACTGTCTTCCATACTTAGCCAAAATATGATCTTCAAAGTTTTTGTGCTGATTATCAAAACTTCATATGAATTTGTTTCCATAATGAAAACACAGAACTAGTCATATATTCTTAGTAAATTCAACTTGCCAACACACCCATCCTAGTACTACTCCAACTTGAGTGCACTTAACTATGAAGTTTCCTCCATGGTTAATTGCACTTTTCTTGTAACCCCATTTCCCAAACCTTCAAAAAGTGTTTTGTATTATAAACCATTCATTAGAAATCCCCTTAATCTCATCAATTGATATGTAGGATATATTTTCTCCAGCAAGTCAAATTGTGATGTTTCTATTAGGATTCAAGTATGTAGTAATTTGAGGCAAACTCATTGACCCATGATTCATGAGTAGTAGTTCAAAAGAACCCATCTCTCATGAGAATGAATGGAACACTTAGCACTCATTGCATCTAGGTGATGCTCATAGAGGTGAAGCACCAGGACTTCTCAGGAGATCACCCATCCCATTACTACTCAGCTCAAGTGTACTTAACTACAGAGTTTCCTCCATGGTTAAGTCCACTCTACTTGCAACCCCATTTACACAACCTTTAGCCAATTTTCTACCTTATGAACCATTCATTAGAAATCCCCTTAATCTCATCAATTGATAAGTATGATATATTTCCACAACAAGTCAAATTGTGATATTTCTATCAGGATTCAACTATGTAGTAATTTGAGTCAAACTCATTGAACTATTATTCATGACTAGTGGTTCAAAAGAACTCATCTCTCATGAGATTGAATGGAACACTTAACACTCATTGCATCTTGGTGATGCTCATAGAGGTGAATCACTGGGACTTCTTAGGAGGTCACCCATCCTAGTACTACTTCAAATTGAGTGTGCTTGACTATAGATTTTCCTCCATGGTTAAGCCCACCCTTCTTGCAACCTCATTTGAAAAACCTTCAACAAGTGTTGTGCCTTATGAACCATTAATTAGAAATCCCCTTAAGCTCATTAATTGATAATTTGGAGATATTTTTTGGAGTACGGTACCACGAAGAGGGGGGGAGGGTGAATCAGTGGTATACCAATTTCAATTGAACTTATAAACTTTGGAGAAACTTAAAAATAATTGTGAGATGTAAAGAACTTTTTCCCATAATCAATCATAATGAATGTGACTAGAAATATCATTTCAAAAATAGTGACACATTATGGAGTCAAATAAAATGAGCAACTAGAAATATAGAGAATACTTTTTATTAGACACATGAGGCATTCAAGAGTTATATGAAAGCATTTATCATAGTAGAGTAGATTGTAAACCTAAATGACATAACAAAAATAGGTGCATCATAGAAACAAAACAACACATAAACTCATGACATAATATTTCCTGAGTAGAAACCCTCCCGTGGAATGAAACCACTTGAAATTGCATCACTGGCTTATCCAAAAAATGGTTTTTAAAAATGCCTCACTAGCTATGTTGTCTCATTGACAAAGATGCCTCATTGGCTAATATATGTGTCTCACTGACATAAATGCCTCACCGACCTTCTCAACATCTTTTTGGACTTACAATGCCTCACTTTACAATAGTTGATTTATACAGAGTCAGGATATCTAAACAAGAATAGTAATCCAATACAATACATCATTGGATACAAATAATGCTTTGCATCAAACAATGCATCATATTAAATTAGGACAACTATCCTCAACCAAATATTTCTAATTATGTAACTAATGTGCACAGTAAAAAAAGAATGTTTCATGAAAATCTAAAATCTCTCTTTGTACACAGATAATGTGCCCATTGATATGTTTATATAATATTCCTCACTGTCCAATTGAAAAATACAAATGCCATATAAAACTGATTTACAAGTTATTCAAACTGTCTGATTATGCTCAAAATTTGATTGTCATTACCTTAAGAAATCCTTTTTGAAATGTGTATGTTTGTCTCTATTTTTCACATAATGAATTAGAGTAACTGAATCCTTAATCATAGTTCAATTATATGCCTCATTCTAAGACTATAAATAACTTTTCTAAACAATACTTATAACAAGACCTTGATTGTTGCTAAGGATAAAATATAGTAGAGCACAAACAAATACACTTTACTAAACACTAGAAGCCCTTGATTAGGGTTAATCATAAAATGAATCAAATCCTTCAAGAATATATGGAATATATAGTTTAGACAAAAACCTCATTCTAAGAACTCAACATGAAAGAATCACAAACTATATGCTTGATGTTTTAGTAGAAAGACCCTTAATATCCGATAAAAAATTTAGACACCAACTATACATCATAACAACAAAATAACCTTATAATAAGCCTTACAAAGATCAAAGTAATACCAAAGTGTCAAGTATATGTCAAACTTGGGTTAGACTAAATACCCCATAGTCACAAGAGTTTGAAAAGTGAGTAACAACCATATCTTGGGCAACTAGAGTTTAATAGAGTTAATGAAGAATTTGTTTATCTTTAAAGACCTTAGACACACAATGATAAATTATACCCATAAGAAACAAAGACCACATAAACCCTAGTAAGCTTGGGTATAAGGCAGTAATACAAGAGATTACAAATTCCTGTATAAGGAAACACTATACAATTTAAGAAACATAGCTAAACTTATTTCTATAAACTTTAAAAATTAAACTCTTAAGCAACATAGACAATTAAACAAATATCTCTTAACAAAAACCTTTAAACACTTGAAAATAAGAATCAAGAGAGCTCGAGAAATACCACAAAGAAAACAATCACTTGTTACATAAGGTCTTGCAAACAAACTCTTAAAATCCCACATGATCTGCAACCCAATCTCCTTCACATCATTTCAAAACTTCTCTCAATTGACTGTCAAAGTCTCATATGTTTTCACCTTCACTCAAAACTGTCATGATAAACCAAAAATTATGTCCTAGCTTGAGCTATAGTAAGCTCTTCGAGCTTTTGATTTTTCCAAAATGAATACCTTTACAAAGGTATATGCTGATATGTATGACATGTCATTTCATGCCTTATCAATATTAATGATCCAATTAATGTCCAATGACACAACCTTAGCACCATGGTGCTAAGTGTTGTGTTTTACTTGACACTTTAAGTTCCTAACCAGGACCAACCCAAAGGCTTTCTTATTAAACCATTTCAAACATATATTTCCTTCTCCAATGACACCAAATCATTGATATAATTATTACAATCTCAAAAAAAAATTTGCAACTTAAGGAGTGATGTAATTCTATAAATTACATTCATAATCTGACTATCAAGGCATAAAGATTGAATTGATCTATTCAAGTAACAAACTGAACCAACTTTCTAAATGTGTCAATTTCATCAACACCATAAATCAAGTGCCTCATCACTCTGAAAAACTAAATGTTATGTCATATAATCAAAACAAGTATCATGATCCCAAAGAATCAATAGCATGTAATCAAATGATCCAACCATATTGAATTAAAATGTAAACACCATTTATTGACATCAAGTGCAAATGCCTTCACATGAGTCAAACCAATATGATCAAGTCATAGATGATACAAATTAAATAATCAATGCAATGCCATTGCACTTGTCAAACTGAGTGTATTGAATATTCCATGTCAATGCAATGCCACTGAATGTATCATGTAACAAAAAACATATGATAAATGAATGATCATCAAATGAGCATTAAATGAGCATATCCAAATGAGTAACAATGAGTAACCAATTGATCTTGTGTAGTTGTATCAATGATCATATTCATACTAACAAGTTAGTGTGTTTGGCATCAAGGACAACATAAGGAGAGGAGAAACAATATTTTCCACAATAAGTTAAATTGTGATATTTATATCAAGATTCAACTGTGTATTAATTTGAGTCAAACTCATTGACCCATGATTCATGAGTAGTGGCTCACAAAAACTCATCTCTCATAAGAATGAATGGAACACTTATCACTCATTACATCTAGGTGATGCTTGCAGAGGTGAAGCACCAGGACTTCTCGAGAGGTCACCCATCCTAGTGCTACTCTAGCTTGAGTGTGCTTAACTACAAAGTTTCCTCCATGTTTAAGCCTCACTTTTCTTACAACCCCATTTTAAAAACCTTCAACAATTGTTTTGCATCACCTAAATGGAAGGACTGCTAAGTGTTCCATTCATTCTCATGAGAGATGGGTTCTTGTGAACCCATGGTTAAGCCCACTCCGCTTGCAACCCCATTTGCAAAACCTTCAGCAAGTGTTGTGCATCACCTAGATGCATTGAGTGGTAAGTGTTCCATTCATTCTCATGAGAGATGGGTTCTTGCGAACCCATGATTAAGCCCACTTTGTTTACAACCTCATTTGCAAAACCTTCAACAAGTGTTGAGCATCACCTAGATGTAATGAGTGCTAAGTGTTCCATTCATTCTCATGAGAGATGTGCTCTTGTGAACCACTAGTCATGAATCATGGGTCAATGAGTTTGACTCAAATTACTACACATTTGAATCGTGATAGAAATATCACAATTTGACTTGCTGTAAAAAATTATCTCCTACTGATCCGAAAAATTGAACCCATTAGATATATTATTATTCATATTCCTATATACCAAAAACTAATAATCCTCATAATGTCAAATATAAATCATACCAAAAATAGTGATAGATGTACATCCAACACTTTAGTTGTACCTCATGATTAACTAACAAATACATCTATTACTCTCTTTGTTGATGGATGAAAATACACCTTGTATGTCATAACATGTTAATTTCGATGGTGGTAATGTTCTCCCTTTTAGGTGTCTTCTTTAGTCTATTAGATATTTTTATCTATTTTTATATTTTTTATGTAATTTATTTTTTATAATTATTACATTATTAGTCCCTGCCTTATAAGGCAAAGACTAATGTTTTCACATCTCCAAAAGAAATTAAATTTTGCATGGAAATCGGTGTCAAAAAAATTATTATATAGTTTTTATATATTTTTTTAAATTTTTCTATTAAAATGATTTTTTCCTCTCATTTATAATTTTTCCCATTGGTTGATAGGAAATTTCCTAGGGTTTTGATATTTTTTCTAAAACATATTTTTAAAAAACATCGTTACCCAATCAAGTGCGAGAATTTACCCTAATTCTTTCCTCGATAATATACATTTGCACTATATTCGGCATGTTTTTATTGACGGTGCAGGTGCATAGTACACGGTGGGTACAAGTGGTTTAATGAGACATTTAAGAGTGCAAGTGGCATTGATAAAATCGATGTTAAAACATAGAGCTAACCTCAAATTCGGTGCATTCATTTTAGCTTCAACTATACAAGTGATTTTCTTGTGGTCTCTATTGTTACATTCTGCTTGATGTCGTTCATCTGCATAATCATCTAGGAAGCATGGTATAGGTTTCTTAACGATGTTTTTCATATGCACAATCGTCTGGGAAGTGTGGTATAGATTTCTTAACAATGTTTTGATTTTGCATTCAAATAATTTCAATAACAATAAATGACTGTAGGGTTTAGTTTCAATTGAAGGGTTCAATTTTCTGCTGTGCTGATTGAAATTATTGAAATCATTTTGTGCTAATTGAAATTATTGAAATCATTTTGACCTATTGAATCAGCAGTCGGTTTAAGTAATTATTGAAATCATTTTGTTCTAATTGAAATTATTGAAATCATTTTGATCTATTGAATCTGTAGTCAGTTTAAGTAATGTAAATGCAATTTTTAAAAAAAACCAGCAATTTATTTTTATCTATTGTTCGATTCAATAAGGGCTTGTTTTGTTTTTTTGGTGGTGCAAAACATGGATTTCTTTGTTCTTATTATTATCATTCGCCCGAGTTTTTGAAATTTCTAATTAATTTTTGGTTAGTTTGAAGTTGTGGTTTTGATTGAGTGATTACTTGAAGACATTCTTCCTGTGGTATTGATCCACCGAACAGTGATAGACTTTCCATACCAAACTTCATGAATATCAATGGAGTTTTTTACCTAGGACTTCAGTTGTTGGGCTCTTATGATCACATTTGTGAAGTACCTCCACAAGCGGCACTGTGCTGCAAATGAAACTCTGATAGCACATATTTCCCGCTCTCTACACATTACCAAATTGAAAGAATAGAGCCGCAATGAAGATTTAATCAAGTTCAAACCTAGAATTGAAAAAAACATATTTTAAATTTTCCCCCGAGGAAGAAAGAAAAAAAAATCTTTAACCCAAATCTTTATCGTAGCCATTCAAAGAAAATAGAGAGAACCTGAAACTGTTAATATTAGGGCTTCAAAAATTTGAGATATCCCATTTTGATATAGGAGAAAATTTTGGGGTTGAAGGGGGTGAAAATTCCACCAAAGCCATGCCATCGTCATCATTGATATCCATGAAATTTGTGTTCTCGCGCTTGAATTTTCACATTCTCTCTTTCCAATTGTATGACATTTTTCAACCAAACCCACAAACAACTAAAAAAAATTATATCTCAAGTCCTCTTCATCTGTAACACATTACTTAAAAAATCGTGAGGAAGAAATCAAATTGGGTTTGCGGGGCACTCATGCTTCTTCATAATTTAAATAATTTCTCAACTTTTTTTCATAGAAAATATTTATAATGGCAAAATGTTCTCTGCCCTCACATGGTGCAGGTCACCCTGTATTTTTTGTGAGCGGGAGAAGGCAAAGCATCACTATAGACATATACATAGGGTATATTTTACATTATGAGAATCATCCTATACATACGCTATGTGTATCTGTATATAGAAGTATCTTATAAGGGTATCCAAGTGCTAAATTCTGAGACACAATTGACCCGTGGAGAAATATTTGATGTGTGGAAGAATATGAGCAACCTTACGCCATTGATGTGGCAAAAGATGGGAAGGTTTTTATGTTAGGCTATAAACAAATTGTATGTTTGGAGTGATGCAAATTTCTGAATTATCAAAGGAATATTGATTTAATAAACATAAAAGATTAGGGAAATTCCCTCTCATAGCTCATTGGTTGAAGGTTTTACTATTGCAGTCCCTGTCGCCTATATTTTTATTGTTAGTTTTTGTTTCTAATCCTATTTGTTGGTTCCCCTTCTCTTTCTACTTGTAGGTTTACACTATGATTGACAAACTAATGTCACCGACTCTATCACCACTCCAAAGTCTGTAAGGAAAAGGGCCAATTAACAAGGATCAACAAGGATCCTCCTACACTTTAAGCCTAGATGCTTAGGCGGGTGTACCTTTGACTCACTTCTTCAAAGGAGTCACAAAATATTATACAACTATACCCTTTACAAACTGGTTTTAAAGATTTTATCATTTAAATGTGTGATTGATGATGATGGATTGCTTCTAGAGAATGGATCAATGCCTTAACCTAGGGCATAGAGTCACTCAATAACATTTATCAATTGAAAATCCTAACTCAAATGCTCTTGAACTCAGAATAAGTGCTTTGCCTATTATCCCTCTCACTCCCAAACCTGATCATCAAATTCCTATCTAACCATGAACTCACTGAAACTACCTTAAAGACTTTAATTCTAACTTTGATAGGAACTCAAAGATAATTCCACAATATTGTTTGTCTACCATATGCTAACTCACTTTGTGACATTAACATATATGAGCCCAATATCAAAACAAGAAGACAAACATAAATCTGAGATTGGAATTCAAGTGTATTCTCATTAAAATCTGCAGAATCTATACATTACCAAAACAACACAATGCTAGGAAACAAACCCAAAATCTAGGCTCTCCTTGTTCAGTCTTTTACATTGACTATCAACATAACATCACCAACCACAAAAATAAAACTTCTTTCAATATATACCACTAGTCATCTTGGAATCCCCAAAGTCAGGATGCAACAAGCTATGGATGACTAGGGTAGAAGTTAGGGTTTTCACCCACCATACCAACTAAATTCAATCAAAAATTTATTACATTGGACAAAAACCAAGCAACCTGGAGAAAATAGATCCTAGAATGATCTCCATTTATGATAAATTTTAGTGCAATGTACTCAAGATCATGAATTCACCATGTTTATCAATCTGATCAACCACTTGCAACAAGCCTCGAGCAACTGCCTCACAGTACAAATCTTCTGCAATCAATCATCGAACTCTTTGGACCACACCGTGACAGTTGACAAAATCACATCTACCCGATCCAGCCACTCAAGCATTCAATTCCAGTCCTTTTGTCACTGAAACCCTTTAAATATTTGAATCTGGAAGAAACGACTACTTTATGGTGCCAGACAACATATTGACAGCCAGCGTTCAAATCTGGATCAACTTTATATCGTCACCGTCAAATAATTTCACTTTCCCGGGTTCATAACTTAACTCTATAGGAATCCTGGTTTACATTTATCCTTTCGTTGCGAGATCACCAAACATCTCATTAACCTCAAGTTATACTTAGTGATTACACGACTGCAGGAAACCCTTAACTTTTCTTTCATCTAGCAATTATGCGACTATAGACCATCTTCTCAGTCGTCGAATAAACTTTCTTCTTTCCTCGACTTGGCGACCACACAGTTCCTTCAATCTCTCAATCTGGCGATTTGGCGACAAGCAAGAGAGTCTCGTAGTCACGGAAAATTTTTGACTTTTCAACTTTCTTTCTAAGACTTCACGACCATCGTTGATCTTCTTTTTTTCTCCATCCTACAGTCCACATCAAGTCACGAGAACATCCTTGCCTTAACTGTTTGATTCAGCGACCATGAGACTAACCGTGTCACTGAATCATTGGAGGTTAGGCACTTAATCATCAAGAACCGGAGACCACACGACCATACAGTCGCTAGATCACAGAATACATACTTAACCGCTAAATTCAAGAGACTGCAAGACAACCCTCAGTCGCCAGATCATTGAATACCTTTTATAAAATCTAAGCATACTGAGATCAATGGCTGTTGTTATACCACAAGCTTAAAAATCATGCACTTCATCCCAGTGGTATAACGACAACCACAGGACTGATTCGAGCTTTACCCTTTGGAAGATCTGACCCCACTGACAAATTCCACATCACCAAACTAGTGGCGAATCAAGAGCAGGCACATCATAATATCCGGCAACAGGTCCCACCTTTCATTCTGCAACCATCTAGAAGATCAAACGGTCGTCGCTATACCGCAAGGTTAAACCTCATGCATCTTATATCAACGGTATAGTGATAACCGTGAGACTATGTCGATCTTTAACACCTCTCAGACCGAAGACCTCAGGCCCACTAACAACTGCCAACTCACTTCCTGGCAACCAAAAGTCATCGGGCATCTTAGCCAATGGGAAACACGCATGTCAGTGCCACCTGGCAAATGAACCCACAATAATCTTTCTTTATTTGACTCCAGCAAGCACTTAACTCCTAGCCATTCAGCGAACACGTGACTAAAGCATTTTCCAAGTCGTAAGACAAATTTTTTAACTGGGGTATGGTCCAAAGATCATGCGACTAAGGGAAACTCCAAGTTGTGGCAACATTTCTTTACCTTGAGTTAGATCTGGAGACTCAGCGCCAACCACACAATCAACATCTCATCAACGGTCCTCGCTCAATCTCTGAACCCTTCGCTTAACTCACCTTTTATCATGCGATCTAGCGACCAAAAGGAAAACCTTACCCGCCACTAAACTGTGGTCAGACCTGGAGAATAAGCGACTGAGTATTCTCACGATCATTGAATGAAGGCTTAACCATGGGTTTCATTATGAGAATACAAGACTATGTAGTCGCTTAATCACCAAAAGAACTTAACCTCCCCCAAGACCTAACTGCCGACCATCTGGAGAATGCGCAACTGAGGAGACATGAAACCACCCGCTAGGTCACCAGATGCCATTCCTAACTACTGAGATCACGCGACAAACTACCCGCTAGGTCGCTAGGTGTTAATGGGGAACTGCCAGGAAACAAGAGACCTTGTGACAACAACAAAATTGAAGTCGCTGAATAGAATTACTAACCACCTGGAAACTTAGAGAATTGGCAACTAACTGGGAGGGAAAAGTGCACATGCGTTATAAATCACTTAAGTGGCCCAAAAAGGTAATGAAGAATTAGAATAGGGCCTAGATAAATTAGGGTTTTTCCTTCCAATGGCTAGAAATATGAATATATGAACTAGGGTTTAAAGGCTAAAGACATAGAAAAACATTGCAGAGACTAGGGAAAGATTTATAGCCACATAAAATTCTTGCAGGTACTAACACTATCTTCATACTTGAATTTATTTTTGTTTTCAAGTAGTTGCCTCTCATACATTTTCCAGATCTAATTTGGTTGTATCCTTTGCTTTGTAACTTGAATGTGGTGGTCAAAACTTGGTTGTGCCATTCATTTTGTTTTTTGACCCAAAATTAACAATCAATCCTTCCATGTGGTAGAAAGTTTGGCTTGTTGAAACTCTTGTCATGCACAATTGCTCTTTTTAGATTTTAAATTTAGAAAATTGTAAGAAACAATTGTAAATCGAATCTCTCCTTAGTTAAGGCTACCTGTTAGCATTTATCTCAAAATAATATTTCATTGTAGCAAATACATATTCCACTGGC
>BSBK01004237.1:435000-837500 GCA_027943335.1 Chamaecyparis obtusa
TCTGTCGTCTTTGTTGCACTCTGACACACTGCAGTGTTGGCGATCTCAGGCAGTCGCCCCCGCTGTCCAGCCAAATGTCAGCACGCCCATGGCTGCTGCAAAGAAGAGGAAACGAAGTCAGCTGATTATTCCCATGGCGTCTTTTGTTTCTGTAATTGGGATCACAGAGATTGTTTGCATAGCTCTGGGATGGTGGTTTATGTTCAAAAACTTCGACGATGCCATTGTTTACAGTCGTCAGGGCTACTTTGCTGTTCCCACAGGACTCAAGAAGTTTACATTTGCGGAACTGAGAGAAGCGACCAAGAATTTCAAAGACGTCGTGGGAAAAGGAGGTTTTGGGACTGTTTACAAGGGATGTCTTCTTCCTGAGAATAAGGTCGTGGCAGTGAAGCGACTGGAAGGAGTGTCTCAGGGCGAAGATGAATTCTGGGCAGAGGTCAGCATGATTGGCAAAGTAAATCACATCAATTTGGTTCGCATGTTTGGATTTTGCGCAGAGGGGAAGCACAGACTTCTGGTTTTTGAGTACGTGGAGAATGGGTCTCTAGATAAGCACATCTTCACCGAGAACAGTTCAATAGTTTTGGAGTGGAAGAAACGGCTCCAGATTGCGGTAGGTACGGCCAAAGGATTGGCTTATCTGCACGAAGAGTGTCTGGAATGGATTCTGCACTGTGATGTGAAGCCACAGAACATTCTTCTGGACGAGCAGTTTCGAGCCAAAGTGTCGGACTTCGGACTGGCGAAGCTTGTGGACAGCGGTCATGGCAGAGATCGCGCGCTCACATTCTCTACAATTCGAGGGACGCGTGGGTATTTGGCGCCCGAGTGGACAATGAATCTGCCCATCACGGCTAAAGCAGATGTTTACAGTTTTGGCATTCTGCTGTTGGAATTGGTGAGCGGACGAGAAGCTGCGAAATTCAATGTGGGTGGAAGGGCGGTTAATTTAGTGGAATGGGCGCGTGAGAATGTGAAAGGAGGGGGATGGATGGAGACGGTGGTGGACTGGAAGCTGGCAATGGCAATGGCGTGTGAGGGGGACAAGGAGGAGATGGAAAGAGTGTTGAACACGGCATTGGCATGTGTGGAGCAGGACAGGGATCGCAGGCCTTCAATGAGCGAGCTCGTCGAGATGTTGATGGCAGAGTAAGCCCGTGCATTTATATCATTCAAACTTTACCGAGTAATTTCTCTCACGATAATTGCCTATAGCTTAAGTCAGAGCATATATAAGAGGAGCTCTAATCATTTTATTTGTAGTATACTTATAGTAGGTGTTTTCCACATTGTAGTCGTGTATAGTACAATTATTTATAGATTAAAAAATAGGTAGGATTAATTTTAATAATCTTCATTTGTAATATAGTAGGTGTCTTATGCAATGAGTATAGGGTAGTTCTATATTAATATAAACATTTATAGACTCAAAAATAAATGATTAGTATCGTACATTATAAAAGTTTCTTTATTTTTCTTTCCTTTCCTTTCTTTTCTCTTTTGCCTATATTTCTGAAAAGTTATTTAGTATGCGTGTGCATCTCTTCATCTGGAATGTTTAAAGGTTTATCTTTGTTATTTTAAAAAACTTTTACAATAACAATAGTCATAATAATTGTTTATAATATAATAATTTGAAAATTATTTTTATATATCTGTATAAGAGATATATAGTTTATATTAGTGAGTGAGTTAAACTATTTGTTTGTTAGTGATTATCAGTGGGAAGGTAAGGAGATCAATTTGTTTATGTTTATCAAAATTAGTATTGTGGAATGCATAAACAAAAGTCATAGTAAAGAAACTATACGATAAATTAAGTATTTTGAATTAGCTAAATTCTCTAGGAAATACTTTTTTCATCCTTTGTAGTGGCAAGCGAGGAGGACAAGGAGATGGAAAGAGTATTGAACACAACATTGGCATTTGTAGAGCATTGATAGTTATCTATAGGTAAGTCAAAGTATATTTCAAGAAAGGAGCTCTACTCATCTATTATGCCTATATTAGAAAAAGTTATTTTGTATGCCTACATATCTCTCTATCTGCAGTTTTTAAGGGTTTATCTTTGTTATTTTAAAAACATTTTAAAGTAAACATGATAGTAGTTATTGTTTATAGGAAGTTAACTTGAAAATTATTTTTGCATAAGAGAAACATTATTCTTATAGATTATATTAGTGAGTGAGTTAAATGAATTATTTGTTATTGCCAATAGGAAAGTAATGAGATCAATTAAATTATGTTTATTAAAATTAGTATTGTTGAATGCATAAACAAAAGTCATAGTAAAAGTGTTATAGGATAAATTAGGTATATTGAATTAGCTGAATTTTCTAGGAAATAAGTTTTCTTCTTGCGAACACTCCTGTTATATTCATATTATAATGAATAATGGTGACTATATAGTTGAACATATACATCTTCAATATTGGGGTAGTTCAATTATTTCATGTTGATTTGTAAATGGACGATATGGAAAAGTGTATGTATTTACTTTGTTCTTTATCTCACTCAAGTAAGATAATTTAGTAATAGTACGCAAAGGTTATTCTAAATTAAATAGTGCAGATGTAGTAGCATCCTTGTAATTAGAATAAATGATAAAAAAATCTTTACAGACTACTAATAAAAGGATGCCTTGGTAGTAAGAGGTCGTTCATGTTGAAGAAATAAGAAGAATTTAAAAGAAAAAATGTTAGGAGACATGAGATCAAAATCTAGTAATGCTAGACATATAAGTTGAAGAAAGTGATGGAACTATGGTAATAATAGGGAACTATGTAAAGGGTTGAATATTGAAAAAGGTTGTGAAGGATGAGTAATCTAAAACATGTTTCTTCTATAGAATCAAATACCCTAGCTAAAGGTTTGGCGAATATATATTGTTTGCAACAAACTTATATGGAGGAGTTAAAACCCTTACTAGAACCCTATTCTTTTTTGGTTTGGCAAAATATCTAATTTTATTTTTAACAAAATTATGCAAATTTAATGTCATGGTACTAATAATGAGAATCAGTTCATGAACATTATTCAAACTTGATATAAGAATTGTAAGAAGTGGATCTAAGATGTTCTCAAAGTAAATAATATCACAAAGTAGGCTCCTACAATTCATATAGAAAAGACAATTTGATATGACATTAATGAATGATGTCCATTTGAGAGAAATATCTTCTAGATATAAAAACCAAAGGTATGGTTAAAGGAGGCTTTTATTTTAGGCTTTAGACTTTATTTTTATGGATATCATGTATTTAGAAAGAAAATTCATGTCAAGTTTCCTAGTAGTGCCAAACGATTAAAAAAAATTTAATTTATTACATAATGGGATTTTTCCACTAGAAAAAGTTTTATTACTAAAACCTTTTTTATGTACTATGCTACTTTCATAAATGAATTCTCAAAAAGATGAATTTAGTTTTTTATAAAATGCTTAAAAAATCATTCCAATGGCCAATACTTCGTACATTCCTTTTGCACAACCCTATTGCCTAAAAATCTATCCTTTATCAGGATATCGATCTTAATCACTTTGACAAGAAGCACACGTCTTTAGCAAGAATATATAACAATTGTTGGTCTTTGGAAAATTTGATTTATTTGATTTGATCTTAATGACATGTTTCCTATGCTACTCGAGGATGTCTTGGACTAGAGAAGCTATGATGGGGTATGGTCACTTCTTTTTGTATGTCATGTTTATGGATTGTAATTGTAGTACTGCTATAACTTGTCCAAAGACACATGATATGTCTAGTTGTTATCAAGGAC
The DNA here is from genome assembly GCA_027943335.1 of Chamaecyparis obtusa. NCBI lineage: Eukaryota > Viridiplantae > Streptophyta > Pinopsida > Cupressales > Cupressaceae > Chamaecyparis > Chamaecyparis obtusa. The sequence goes on from BSBK01004237.1 coordinate 438,781, forward strand.
GTGTTAGTCAGGTTGTAACATCATAGATTGCACCCCATGTAATTTAACATCGCATAGTGCCTCTAATTTAGCCAAATCTAATCTCCACTTCACCCCACTTTTCTAGTCACATCCTTTCATTTGAGTTCATGACCATGTGGACTATTTGATTTAGGAGGCATGAGCATTGTAGAGGAATTTGTACAAAACATGTCAGGGTAAAAGTACAATGTTGTGTCACACTTTTATAAAGGAAAAGGTCAACAACACACAATTTTTTTAACTTTAATGACATAAAAATGACATTTATGTTTAAAATTTGGAGATGATGTAAACTAATGAAATGTGTAAAAGTGGATGAAGTTTATGCCTATAATTTTTTTAATTTTTTTTAACAAGAATTCACATAGTTTTTAAAATTTTTAAGTCCATTTTTTACTCGCTGAAAAATGAGGGTCTTGTTCGCACCAAAAAATTATATGCAAATAATCTTTTTTTCCTTTGATTTCAAAATATGTCATAGATAAAATGTATAACTAGTGCAGAAAGGAAGAAAAATTAATTTTTAATGTATATTTTCTCTATTATAACTACTCAAAGTCAAACATACCTAAAATCGATAGTTTTCATCTCGCGCCAAATTTCCCCTATCATATCTACACCATTTAGAAAATAAATTACACACTCTTGAAGATAACTCTCTCCTCTAAAAATTATATGATGATAATCTTGACTCTGTGCTCTAAAAAATGGTATTTTTATATTTGTAAAAAAATATCATTAAAAAGAGGAAGAGTTATTGAAACATCATTTTTCTGAAATAATTTTATTTCTTTAGTAATTCTTATAAAACATGCATTGAATAGATATTTCCAATTGGAAAAGGTGAAGAGCTTACCTAACTTAGCTAGAATGAATCTAGCTAGACCATATGTTTGACAAAAAATAATTTTAGTTAGAAATACTCAAATTTAGTTGTGCTGATAAGTTGTCTTGAAACGTGACACAACTTTGTGCTTTTACCCCACACTCATATCATAAATCTAGAGATCAAAAGTGGTTGTTGGAGTGTTACACTTTTTGTCCCTCCCAATGTAATGCCTCCTATGGTAGTCCACTAATGTCTTAACTCTTCCTGGGCTATTTTAACATTCCTTTTGGCCTGATTTTGAAACTTCTTGGTCCCTTGGACACTCTCTAGGTCATTCTAATTGATCTTTTCTTTCTTCCATTAGTTTCTTGGAAATGATCAACTTTGTCATCACCTTGTGCTTTGTTTCTCCACTATCTCCTTTTCATACCAACTTAGTCCCTAAAGTTTTGTTGTCTATTAGTGTCTTACACTTAGTCATTTTCTAGGCAATGTTGGTCGGTCATCACTGCGACCGAGTCATCATATATAGGCTGAGTCATGTATAATGTACATTTATCAAGCAATAGTCACTACCAAGTAAAACAGTGGTCGCCGAGTACTTTTGTATTAGCCAAGTCAGCTTTTGTCAAGTGATGTAAAGAAGACAATGTCGAGCACCAGAATATAAAGAACAGTGAATGTCGAGTGCCAGAGATTTCTAATGTTGAGTAAGCCAGAATTGACATATGTGTTTTTTATGGCACAAACACTTAGGTAAACCATTTTGATCGACATTTATATTTCATTTGTTGTTTTTTGAGGAAATCACAAAGGTGATTACGCTCTTGTATTGTAATTAGTAATCCCTATCTAACACATGGAACCAATCAGAATTAGGGAAAGGTCAAGCGGCAAAAAGAGATAATCTAGATCATAGATCTTAAATCTTGGAGAAAGTTAATTATCTATATAAGATGTGATCTAAACCCTAAAACGGTGTAAGTGTGTGAGAAAAAGAATATGAAGGAGATATCATATTTTTAGAACATAAAAAATATTCTGATAGAGTTCAGCGACTGAGTAGAACAGAGAAAAGTAGTGAAGGATAGAATAGAGACATATTTGATAGATGAGATCAAATCTATACCATAAAGAGAAGATCTATAATCAACATCATAGTGCAAACCAAAGGATCAGGTACTGAGACATTTTACCAAGTGTATCAAGGTAAATCTTTTAATAGAGTGGTTTTGACAGACCTTAGTTAATCTCTTAACCGAGTGCTTACTTAGGTGTAAGTCTTAAATCCTTTTGCAAGGTAGATTGTATAAGTCTCAAAGCTCTTAACAGGGCAGACCCCTCACAGGGTGGATCATATTTTGTGATCAAATTTGTAGCCCTAACAGAGAAATTTTATACTGCAATAGTGAAGATTTGTGGGTGTCATCCCCACCCTAGTTTTACCTTTCAAGGGTTTTTGGGTAACCAAAATCATTGTGTTATGTTTATTTTCATGGGTGATGTTTAGCTTATTAGATATGTTATACTGTTGAGTTTTATGCTTATGCTATGCAAGTTTCATTTATGTAAAAATGGATAAATCGGTGATATTTGATTCACCCACCCTCCTAGTATCACATTTTCCTAATAGATTTCCAACAATTGGTATCAGAGCTTTGTCTCCTAAAGAAGTCTAACTACTTGTGAGATAAAGATCTTGAGATAGAGGTTTATAAGTTGGGAAAAATCATAAAGAATCAGAAGATCGACATTCAACTTGCATTACAACAACTTGAAGCAGCCAGAGGAGAACTGAAGAAATCCTTAAGCAGAAGAAGAGAAATAGCTATTCAACAAAATGAAACACAATATCAAGAAGAAGATAGTACTAGACTATTTGATAGTGGCAACTCTATAAAAAGTGACAAAGCCATAAAAGAACTACTAGAGAAAAATAACATACTGAATGAGGACATCAAAAATTTGAAGAGAGAACAAGAAATTCAATCTGTGAGGCTCTGTGAAGTAGTTGAACAGAAAAAGAAAGTTGAAGAAGACAAGACAATGGTCGAAGAAGATAAAAGACAAATATCAATGAGACTTGATGAAAAGATAAGTGACATGAAAAGGTTGACAAACAATCAACTAGATATGGTAAATCAACTGCTACTAATTAATCAAGAATTGGGCACCTGAAAGATGTGAAACTCACCAATCTGAGATCAAAAAACAATCAACTGAGGAATGAAAATAAATTTAATAAAAGGATGAACAAGCCTAATGAAGTAGTAAGATACTTTGAAGAGCTGTTAAGGTCACCTAGAAGATCTAGTGATACATCTGGACTTGGACATGATGAGAAACTATCATCCACTAAGGAAGGAGAATCATCAAAGAGTGGAGAGAAAAGGAATGCAAAACCAAAGAACAACAAGCCCACGTGCCATCACTGTGGAAAGCTAGGACATACAACCAACATCTGTAGAAGCAAACATGGTAAGTCTAATCCTAAACCAAAATGTAATGGACATTGTTTTAACTGTAAGAAACATGGACATCATGCACATGAATGTAGGAAAAAGGTAAGTAATCCACCTACCTCACCTAAATTCCAAGGACACTGTTTCAATTGTCAGAAATATGGACATAGAGCATTTGAATGCAGATCAAAACCCAAATGGTCATCAAATCAATAGATGAAGTCGCCTAAGAAGGGTAATACATACAATTGGGACAACACTTGGCACAGTTGCCATTACTATGGAAAATATGCTCACATTGGAGCAAATTGTTTGAAGACACATTTTAGGGGCAAATCCAAGAGTTGGATGATTGGAAGTATGGTATGAAATATAAATGCAATAAGATAGGTCACCTTAAGAAATATTGTAGGACACCCATACCGAGTGATGATCAAAGAAAGAATGAAGAAACCATTGAGCAAATGAGAAATTAGATGAACAAAACGTGGAAGAAGAAAGAAGAGAGAAGCAGTAGCGAAGCCAATGCACCTGAGGTCACCCAATCTAATGGATCAGGTGATCACACTACTTCAAACTAAGAAAGGAAGGTATGGGGTGGCTGCAAGAAGTTGGGTCCCACTTTTGGCCAAAAAGTGGAAGTGTTTTCTTTGTTTTTCAAAATTTCTGTCAATTGATGTCCAAATTTGAAGCACTTAAAGATTGAATCTTGAAAAACTTCAGTAATATAAAATTTAGTGCTCGGAATCTAGTTTTCAAATATGTAATTTATTTCAATACCCACATGGTATAAATTGAATTTTAGTATGCATGTCTAAAAACCACTTTTTCAAAATGCTTGTTTCAGGACCATACCTCACGTGTGTACGGACACCCTTTTTTGAAGTAAATGAATGTTTTTTTGGAAATCCTTTCGGGAAAAGGTACCTAAAACACTAAAGACTGATGAGAATATTTTATCTTATTTTTTTACTGAATTTTTTATTTTTATTAATTTTTAATTGACTATAAAGTATATTTTTTAAACCTCTGGTGTACGGACACCATAATTTGATGATAACTTCACTTTTTTAAAAAAAAAATAATTTTAAATTGAAAAAAATTATATGTAGTTTGATGACATATAACTCATTTTTCAAAAAATTAAAAATTAAAAAAGTTATTAAAGTTTTAGTTAACCTTGGTATTTCAAGTTTAGGTACCACATTGGCTTAATAAATATTGTATAAATATTAAAATTCATCATATCAGTATAAAATTTATATTTTTATAATCTGCACAATAAAAGCTAAAATGGGTTTTCATTTTATCAAAAAATTCATTCGAGAAGTTGTCCTAAAAATTATGGCAAGGCAAAAATTTTACTTTGTAATGCCTTAGCCATTTTTTTGCAGGGTCAAGCACAAGCTTGGTGGGACCAAGCCTGTCCCAAACCAAAACCCAAGCCAAGAGGTAAGGTTCCCGCCCATAGATTTACAAATCGGGCACCCATTATTTAAATTCAAATAACGGGCACCCGTTTTGTAAATCTAAAATGGGTGCCCATTTTTAGTATCAAAAAATGGGTGCCCGTTTCATGAAACTAAAAACAGGCGCCCATTTTTTGAAACTAAAAACGGGCGCCCGTTTCTTAAAGAGTTGTTGCAATAAAAAAAAAAACTAGACTGTGGGCCTGATCTAATGATTGCGACTTTTCATTTTGTTTTCTATCGATTCACACCAAACAAAGAGAATATTTCTGCCAACATTCCTTTTATTTGTCTTATTTTGAATCTGACATTCATAAAAGATTGTTTCAATTTGAATTTTGGTGCAAAAATGGGATCAAATCAACGTAGAAAGAGGTTAAAGAAGAATTTGACACCTGAGGAGATTACAGAAAATAGAGAGGCAAAACGACAACGAGAAAGAAGAGAAAAACTTCGAAACTTGAATAATGTTGGAGCATCGAGTTCAACAATTGTTTCAAAAGAGGAGGACAGTGAAGACACCATAATGGATGTAGAGGTTGAAGAAGCAAAATCAGGTGCATCTTCTAATCCAGTATTGGATACAAGTATGTCTTCGCATCCAATTGTTACAACTTATTCTGATAAAGATGTTCATGATTTTCTAGAAGCAAGTTACAATAGAAATGATTTAAATTTTATTCTTGAAAATAGATTAACAAGTTTAATTCCACGTGAAATTTTAGAAATTAGTAATGTTAATCATAATGATAAAGGAACTGAAAGTCAAACCCCAATTGAAACTGAAAATCAAACACCAATTCAAATTGAAATCAACAATGTAAATGTAGACATAGAAACACTGATTGAGAAAGAAACTCATTTGAATGATAATGAAATAAATGAACAATTTCAATTAAAATTTGATGTGTTAGACAATCTGTGTGGTTTGGTTTCATCAAGATAGATTAGGACACATGCAAGCAGATTATTTAGACAATTTTTTTATAATAAGAAATTTGGGTTTCAATGTCAATAAATGTTACAATTAATTAAAATGCCTAAAATGCAAAAAGTGATGAAGAGGTTAGGCATTTATGTGAAAACTAAGAAGAAGGATGAGTCTCTAAAACAAGTTGTATCAACTGTTGCTAGTGCCTTTGACACAATTGGAAAGAAAAGTCATTCTAAAGATAGTAATGCGGCACGGTGAGCAATAACAACAGCTTTAGTAAACAAAATTACTACTGATAAAAGAATGATTTCAAACATAAGTGGATATCTTAATATTAATCGTAAAACTTTAGCAAGAGCTGTAAAGAGAAGAGTTAACTTTGAAAGTGATTCGACAAATAATTTATGGACCTTCAGTGGCAAACTCCCGAGGTTTGACATGAAACTTACTGGTGAAGTCAAAACTTTTATTAAAAATTTTTGGCACAATAATACAAGAGTATCCCCTAATGCCAGAGATGTTCTTAAATTATGAGTCGGTTCAAAAGTTCATGATCCACATTCAAAACACCTTTTAGATATGACTCAAACAAAATTATATAAAAAATTTTTGGATGATAAGGTGTTAACTATTAGTATTAGTCAAAGATCTTTTGAAAAATGTAAACCATGGTATGTAAGGATTAACAAAGAAAGAATCACCTATTGTTGCAAAACTCATGTTCAATTTCGTTATCATTATGATATTTTTTGATCTATACGTTCTACTATCCATACTAATGAAATGTTGCAGGAATGTCGTATAAATATACCACTTGAACTTATAAAGGAGTTTATATCAAATTTGTTTTGTAACCCACCTAATGAGCAATTTTATCTTTTGAATGCATGTGTTTCTGGTGTATGTGATGTATGTGGCAATCTTACATTATTAGATGAATGTTTGCATGAAAATATTTCATTTGATTTTGGACAACAATTAGTTGATGTACAAAGATTTAAAACTGTTGAGTATCCATTGAAAGATGGAAAAGTTGGAAAACGATGTGACCTAATAACTGAAAAACTTAGTGTTAATGCTTTTATGAATGAATTCAAGAGTAAGATCATACCTAAATATGTGAAACACTCTCACAATTCTAGATGGCTTGATGGACAATTTTGCATATACAAGAATACATTTCCAATTGGTAGTATATTGTCAGTTGTTGACTTTGCAGAGAACTACACACTTGCACCACAAGATGAGATCCAACCACAATATTATAATTCAGTGCAAGTAACAATTTTTGTTCATATTGTCTATAGACATGCACCTGATAGTATAGAAGAGGATCAGAAAATATTGAGAGAGTACCATTTCTATATGAGTGATAATAAGTTACACTCATCAGAGTTTGTCCAATATTTGCTTTAATACCTTTTATGAAAATTTAAGGGAGAGAGAAATTCATATAACACAACATCTAAAATGGTCAGATAATTGCACAGGACAATTCAAGAATGATAGAATGTTTTATTGGTTGAGTAGGATGCACAAGAAAATAAATATCTAACATATCTGGAATTTTTTTGAGGTTGGACACGGGAAGGGAGAACATGATGGTGTTGGTGCATGTGTTAAGAGAGCCCTTTGTAGAGAGCAACTCAAATTTGAGAAAAAATCAAAATTTAAAAATGCATGTGCAATTGTTGAATGGTGTAAAACAAGTTTGTCTATAGGATCAAGTTAGAACTCTACAATCAGACATTTTTTCTGGCTAGTTGAAGAGAAGAATATCTTTTCAAGATATGATTGTAATACAATCAGCGGATCAACTAAATGTATTCATTTAGGAGTTCTAATTCTAACACTTGGACTATATGGACTAGGGAGCTTGCATGTTTTTGTCAATTTTGTGTTGCAGGTGAATGGGAAGAATGCGAGAATATAGAATGGGTTGAAGAATGGAAACAAAAATCATTAACACCTAGTGAGATATAAGATGAAGATGTTATAATAAATGAAGACCTGGATCATGCCTTTGCATCAGAAGATTATGATCATGTTTCAGATCTCATACAACCTGGTAATTTAATACAATTTATTATAAAACTTTAAATTATATATTAGTTACATGTGTATGTCATATAATTTATGATTATATATATATATATATATATATATATATATATATATATATATATATATATATATATATATATATATATATATATATATATATATATATATATATATATATATATATATATATATATATATATATATTTGAATTATAAACCTTTAATTTAAACAAGTTTTATTTATAGTGCATATGTACTTAATTTGGTTTTGCAGGACATGTGTATGTTGTTGTTGCACCTGAGGATAATGAAGAGAAGACAGAGTATTGGTTAGCTCGATGTGTAGAACCCAAGAAAAAGTTGATATGTCATCAAGCAGATGATGATAATTTTCAGTATCCAATTGGGTCTATTGTGGTAGTTGGTACATGGCTACGCAAATACCTAACAAGAAGGAATGGTTTACCAGCTTTTGAAGACTACCAATCAGAAAAGAAGATTATACACTATTCCCATTTGGTAGTGGCAACAAATATCAAATTGGAAAGATACAAAAGGAGACCTGCTAATAAAATTTTATGGACACTTTCAATGGAAGAGCATGAGGCAATCATAGACGCATTGCAAAAAAGAGAGGATGTTGATGGTACATTAGGTTGAATCAAATTTATACATGTAATTTTTTATTCAATTGTCTTATTAAATTTAAAATTAAAATTAACTTTAAATAAACTTGAGTACATAAATTCTAACATTTCAACATGTTTATTTTTATGATGCGGTCCATGTCGGGAAGAACATCTAGATGCATTGCAGAAAAGAGAGGATGTTGATGGTACATTATGTTGAATCAAATTTATACATATAAGTTTTTGTTCAATTGTCATATTAACTTTAAATGAACTCGAGTACACAAATTCTAACATTTCAGCATGTTTATTTTTATGATGCAGGATGTCAGGAAGAACATAGATCTGTTTTGCAGAAAAGAGAGTATGTTGATGGTACATTAGGTTGAATCAAATTTATACATGTAATTTTTTGTTCAATTGTCATATTTGTATATGTTTTCTACACGTCTTCTTTGAAGTGTCATAATTTATAATTTAGAGATATAGATTTGAAATTAAAATTAAAATTAACTTTAAATGAATGTTTATAAATTCTAACATTTCAACATGTTTATTTTTATGATGCAGGATGTCTGGAAGAACATAGACATGAACTATTTATGTAGTACAATGCATTCTTGTATCCGTACAATTTTGGGTTAATAATTTAAGATCACATGAACTCGCTTTTATACATCGAATTTTGTTTTAAATATTTAAGTTAAATTCATAACTTTGTACTCACCTAATTTTGTTGTTACAAATATTAAACTATGCACATTGGTCAAATTATGTTCACTTAATAGATCTCATTGTTTAATAGTTATTAAGTTTGTAATGTATCCATATTGTTCTTGTCAATTTTACATGTATTAATAGATGTCATTGTTAGATCTAGATGATTTTTTTATAGTTAATCAAAGTGTTCATATTACTCAAGTAACACGTATCTAGATATTATACTTAGATCAATTACACATGAATTAATAGATCTCATTGTTAGATAGATATTTTTTTAATGATAAATTGATAAATTACATAACAAGTCCTGAAATAATTTACATGTATCATAATGTCCATCATATCAAGTCATGATATATACATACAATCAAAAAACAAAGTCCTACTCTAAAAACAAGTCCAAGTACAATATATGATAACAAGTGGACTAGTATATAATGCAAGTCCTACTCTAACAACAAGTAAAAATAATATGAACAAGTCTAAACAAGCCTAAATAGTCATCATAAAACAAGTCCAAATAGTCATCAAAAATAATATGAACAAGTCCAAATAGTCATCATAAAACAAGTTCAAATAGTCATCATTGTATGCACCCTAAAATGGTCGCCTAGACCTTGGGCCCCATTTCTGCAATTTATCAAATTCTTGAATCAATATTTTCAAATATCAACAATATCAATTATATCAATTTCCTTGATCAAATCACAATCAATTCAATATTTCCTAAAGTTTGAGCTTTATTTAATTTAAAAGAGAAAAAAATAAAAATCTTATTTAATTAAGAGAACATACTCTCTTTTAATTAATTAAAAAGTCTCTTTTAATTAAATAATAAAATCACTTTATCCTAAGCCTTTATTTAATTAAAAAGAATTTCCTCCCCTTTTATTTAAATAAAAAATGTCCACTTTTCTTCTTATCTTATGTTGCACAAATAAAGCATTATTCTTATTTTATAAAAAGAGGAAAAAGTACTTTTTGTCTCATATGGACACAAAAGTCAACTCCTATTTTCCTATTGGAGGATATTTGTGCACAAGGATCAAGTTTCTATTTTTTTCCATCATTGATTAAGTCTTTTGCTTCTTAATCTTGATCGTCCATTGATTCTCATTCTCTATAAAAGAAGAGCTCTCTTCCTCGTTTTCATATCTTAAGTTTTTATGCTAATGTTATGCTTCAGGTTTTCTAGGTCATTTGGAGCTCTTTGAAGACATTCTTACATTCAAGCTTTGAAGACATTTTTGTTGCATTTCATTTAGCTTGTTTTCTTACATCATAGTTGCATAATCATGACATTTTTAGTATAGATTTCCTTTATGCAATAGATTAATCTCACATAGCTTAATAGGAGGATTTGTAACACTTGTATTTTTCTTTCATAGCATAGCTTACATCTTTCATTCTCATAGATTAGTTTGCATTGCATTGCATCCATATTGATTTCATTAGAGATATTGGCATTATTGCCCTTGTCTTTGATTTGGAATCTCTCATTGTGTGGATGACTAGCAAGGTCATGAGTTTATAGCTCTAGCTGAGAGCAATTTTACAAATCTTGCAACTCCATGCATAAAGACCTATGGATAGATTTGTGAGGGCTCATTGTTGGGTTTTCTTTCATGTAAGGATTCATAGAAGTGTGGTCACATTTTCACCATACATTTTTGGCGCCCACCGTGGGGCAACCCACTTTTACATGCTAGTTTTTTATTATTTTTGGAGCTAACCCTTGTGCAGATTTGTTTGGAGATGAAAAACCCTAGATTTGAAAGATTTGATCATATCTCCCAAACGGATTGGTGTTTTGGTCTAAAAAATTTTTTGCAATTTGATGACATATTAGAGAAGCTCCAAAAAAAATTTAAAATTTTTGGAGGTAATATCTATTTTTTATGATTTTTTCTTTATTTTTCATTAAAAATTTGATTTTTTTCTCAAATCATCATATTTTTTAGAAATTTTTATATTTCTGGAAAGGTCTCAAAATTCTATAGGGGGTCTATTCATTATATTTTTAATTTAGAGGTCATATCATAGCTCATTTGGTCAATTTATAAAAACTGGTCTATTTTGGTAAAATAGGTCTCTAGGGCACAAATAAAGAGATTTTTCTAAAATTTTTACATTTTTAGAAATCTCTCTATTTTTTGATAGAGGTCTCTTTTCTGTATTTTGGGTTTAGGGTCCGAATTCATGTGGTATAAGTCCAATCTTGTTGATAAGGTCAAAAAAATCAAAATTAAAAAAAGGGTATTTGATGATTAGCATGAACTTATTTTTCACATGGTTCAATGCATGATGTGAGTTGTCATTTAGATTATTTGTTGGTTATTATTGCTCCTAAAAATTGATTTTCAGATCTAACCCTAGGGTTTGCATAAGTTGGATATACATTGCATATCTTGTTTGCTTGTTTTCTTGTATTGTTCATTTGAAGGTGCTTTTGCTTTCATGAAAAATGCTTAAAACAAAATGTTGGACTTGAGGTACTTTGTTCCATCTCTACAACATTTGGATTTTGGGATTAAAATTGAACCTTTCATGTGTTTGGCTTGAGTGTTTTATATGCTTTCATACAACACATTTCAATTGATGCTCTTAATGGGAAATGAAAGAACATAGATTTGTTTTTACAAGTTTGTGTAAGTGAATGCTTGTGTTTAAACCTTAAGTAATTCTTGGTTCCAATATCAAATATCTCATTGAGTGATTGAGGGCATGGATTCATTCCTTGTTTACATAAGGAGTTAAATGCACCACTTTTGGACTCACTCTATGTTTACTTGGAAAGTTAAATATTTCATTGTTCAACCCCTTTTTATTTGTGAGTAGTATTGATAAGCAACTTTAGATTACTTTTGATTGAGCTTGTTAGCTAAATTAGGTGTTGGACTCGCTTATTTCTAATCGCCCCTCATTATTTGCCCTTTGGCTGCAAGGTCAGCATTCATACATGGGGGAGGGGTCTATTTGAAAAGAGTGTTAAATGTTCCACAAAGTTTCCCCTTTTTTATGCTTTCTTGATCTCATTAGTTTTCTAAAGTGTGGACTCACTTTGAGTTTGTGTGAGGAGTTAAGTGTTCCACTTTTGGACTCACTTTGAGTTTGTGTGAAGAGTTAAATGTTCCACTTTTGGACTCACTTTGAGTTTGTGTGAGGAGTTAAATGTTCCACTTTTGGACTCACTTTGAGTTTGTGTGAGAAGTTAAATGTTTCACCTTGTGGACTCACTTCACATTCACTTGAAGAGTTAAATGTTCCACTTTTGGACTCACTTCACATTCACTTGAAGAGTTAAATGTTCCACTTTTGGACTCACTTCACATTTACTTGAAGAGTTAAGTATTCCACCTTTAATGTTTTAAATATTTTTGATAGTGAATTACTTACTTTTTATTTCTAGAAGGCCTACTTGGGGACACATCACCTCAAGGGATGACCTTAACTCCCATGTTCCGACAGAGTATAAATAGCGGGTGGTGAATCGAAAGACACCTCTCTTGGGAATTGAGTTTGATATCACTCTTGGCTAAGCCTCAAAGAACTTAATACCTTTGAGAAGTGAAGGAGGAGATTTGGGTTACTGTCTCCCCCCGGCTATGTGATTTTGGATTCTTCTCATCTATAAATTTGGGCCTCATGTACCTTGTGTATATTGAGGACTCCTCTTAAAAAGCCATGTGTATCCTTGTAGACAACTTGTTAAGGTGTTGTTGTGTTCTATGTGTCTACTAAAACATTTTCAAGAACATACACAAGTAGAACCTTTAAGGAGTAGAAATACTAAGTCACTATACTTGTTCATGTGCAAGGTTGATTTTCCCCTTGCTCATTGTTTGAAGACTGTTTTCTTGAACTCTCTGGTTGTTGTTCTATGTGCTTGATCATCATTGAAATTTTTTTTGAAAAATCTAATTGGAATATTGAAACTGAGTTCCATCCTGCTATAGTGAGTTCTCCTTAAAAGCTTCGTCTTCCTTGGTCAGTCCAGATCTCAGATCCTAGGTGTTGTCATGTTGCTCAACATCTCAATGAACGTTATGGTATCAATTGCACAAGATGACTCTTAGTCTTCTTCTTTCTTCTCCATTTCCCATGTTCTTCTAAAGTCTTCTATTCCCATGGGAAATTCTTCTTCTTCTTCTTGATTCTTTTCCTCTTACTATCTAGTCTACCTTCTTCTATTCATTTATTCATTTCTTCCATACTTGATTCCTCCTCTTTTATAACCATGAATCTTGACTATCTGATTTTGGAACTTTTATTAAGAATAGATGATCTTGAGCTCATTGATGTATTCAAAAAGTGTTGTACCTCCAAAATTCTCATGAGTAATGAATTTATGACAAAAATAATAAAAAAATTGATTAAATCAGATGCCTTTGCTAGAATCATACTCATGATCTCATCCAAATATTCTTCATCTTCTAAATCTTCTCATCATTCCTCACATTCTAAAACTTATCATGATTCTTCCAAATATTATTCACATTCTTCATCTTCTAAATCTTATCATGACTCTTCTAAACATGATTCAAATTCCTCATTATCCAAGTCCTCTTCCTACACTAAGTATTTATATTCCTCTTCTTCACAATCTCGTTCTTCTTCTACTTCTCCCAAGAATCTTCCTTCTCTTCAGAAGACATACCATAAAGAGCAACGTGATAGTCCTTGTGATGTCTCTTCCATAAAGAGTGACACACCCACCTATGATGACTATGATGACTATATGATGGACAATGTAGTGATGCCTATGAAACTTCTATTCCTAAGAGTCCTCCTCATCATGTGCTCGTGCTTGCTAAAGGGTCATCCTATTGGGTAGATCGTGATGGTGATCCGTATGATTCTGATTTTGAAAAATACTTTAATGAGTTCTATGAACAATACCTTGATTGTGATCTATCTACTACTACTGAGGACTATAGAATGCACCGTGCCAATTTGAAATGTCAATACTATAATAATTCTTCCTCTAAGAACTCTCATATTGAAAATAAAGATGAAACTCTCAAGCAAGATCATGTTAATGCTAAACCTTTATCTTGTGATGATTCCCTTCCATCCTCTACTTCCTCCAATACCCATACATTTCCTAAAGCTTCTGAGTCTTCCAAATCTTTCACAAATCCTTCATCCAACAAAGGTCCTAATACTTTTCATGTGGTTCCCTATAGCTATCCTCAAGGGCTACTTCTTAAAGAAACTCAAGCTAACCTTCACTTGGCTGAAAATACTTTCAGCAATGCTAAACCTGAAGAGCCTAAATCTTTATACGCTATAATGCTTACTTCAACTAGTCCTTCACCATCTTCTCCAAAGTCTTCCATACAATTCCAACGTGCTTCCTTGTCCTTAGAAGTGGCTCCATGTCAAGAGGATTTTAAAGATGATAAAGAAAAGAACATAAAGAAAGATCAAGATCAAGGACCCTCCATGTCATCCAATTCTTTTCATGATGTCTCTTATTTGGTTCATGGTTCTTTTGATCCTTTACGCCCTTCCTCATTCATTCCACCATGTCTTAATTCTTCCTCTAAGCAAGATCAAGCTACTCCTTACACCGTTGAGCTTATTGACAATCAAAATAACCTTACTACACTTGCGCTTTCCAAAGATGATACTTCCATTAAGGTTATTAAAAATGGTGTTGTTACTTCCAATGTTAAGCCTATTGAAAATCCAAAGAAAAATGATACACTTATGCTATCCAAAACAACTTGTCAAGATCAAAGTCTTCCATCTTCTTATTCTACCACTCCATGTTCGCTTCCACTTTCTACTCTTTCTAAGTCTTTGCAAGCTTTGAAAATTTCTATCAAAGAAGTTGCTCCTATTCAAGATGTTCATGATCCTATTGAAAATCCTAATGCTCACTCTAAAGATGATGATGTCCTTGGTTGTCATATAGATGTTGATGAACTTATTGATTATCCTTTTGCATCTTCCACGTCCATCCTTGGACCTCTTCCACCACTGCTAAGGACTTCACATCTACCTTCCATATTGGGTCCTTATGTCCCTTCACTTTCCCCTCCTAACTCTTCTAATTCGTCATCCATCTTGGGTCCTTACATCCCTCCATCTCCTATCTTTCCTCAAGATCAACATAGATACATACCATTGAATCTTTTTCATCCACCCATCCATCTAAACCAGTCATATCCTACTCCTTCCACAAGTCCCAAGTCTTTTGGAAGTAACTTGAATGTTCAATATAAGAAAAAGAAGCAATACAAGAATCCATCAAAAAAATATCACCATGTCTCCTCTAATTGACATGGAAACATAAAGTCAAAAGAGATATCTAAGAAGAAAACTACAAGACAAGTATGGGTTCCAAAATCCATCATTGAAGATATTCTCTCTAAATCATAAAAAAGCAATGAAAAACCTAAAGCTATATGGATTCCAAAATCTCTCTTGAAAGATCCTAATGTTGAACAAAATGTGAAATTGACATTCAAGCTTCCAAAGGCTTCCGCTTCATCTTCTTCCAAAAACATTCTTCAATTCCATGCGCCTAAACCGTAACCTCTGCTAAATATTCACCATATTCCTTCATGAATTCTTTCATTCAAGTTTCCTCCACCCTCTCACCACCCTTCAAGGTGTGTGTTGATGTTGATCTTGCCTTCCTTTTCATCTACCCTTTCACAATCCTTCCATTCATTATCCTTCTACCTTCTATCCTTTTTCTCCATTTGCCTATTCCTCCTATCTTCCAACCTCACTCGCTTTACATAAAACCTTATCCTCCATTTTTCTCTTCCATTTTCCTTTCCCTATCAACATCTTTGAGCATATCATTTTGAATCCTTGGCATATCATGGTTTATCATTTCAAGGAGCACTATCTAAAAAGCTTGCATTCTTCCAAAAAAAAAAAAAAAAAATTTAAAAAAATAGAAAAATTCAAAAAGAACAAAAAAAAATAAAAATTGAAAATGTGCCATGGTGAAAACCTGGAAACAGGTGCCTTGGTGGTAAAAGTAAAGAGAAATAAATTCGTCATATGGTGAAAACCACTCTCTTGTGGCACCTTGGATAAGTACCGTGATGAAAACCTGGCAATCAGGCATCATGCATAGTTCTTCTACATATGTCATCCATTTCATCTTCGCTCTTTGATTTTGGCAATGTTGACTTATACACGAACATTTAGCTGTCTTGTGAGCTATTTTACAATGATCTTGCTTTCATTCCTTTCATATTTAGCCTTCATATTTATTTTCCTTCATTCATTCTAGCCTTTTGTTATCCTTTTCCTCTTTGGTCTTGATCTAATAAAAAGAGTAAAACATGATGCTATAGAGTCTCTTGACATGTCTACTCCTTTGGATTGCATTCTTTCTTTCTTTTGCATTACGCTTTTGAGGCTTATCATATGCTAGCCTTTCATTGCTTGCCCAAATGTGCTTTGCATGACAATTTTTCCCTAGCTTGGGTACTCTTGAGGAGTTTTCCTTTGAGGATGTCTTCCCTTTATTCTCCTTCATTCTTTTGCCTTCCATCTCATTCACCAGCTCGCTCATCCATTTTATCCCTCACCTTGCTTGACATTGGGACTGCACGATGTGATCTTGCTTGGAAGTTTGATGCCTATTCTGTCTGGGGGCATCCTTTGTATATATTTTATGATCCTGAAAAAATATCAAAAAAATTCATATATGATGCTGAAAAAATCTTTAAAAGCATAAAAAGTCTTGAAAAAATATTTAAAAAATTAAAAAATGCAAAAGTTCAAAAAAATAGAAAAAGTGCCTTAGTGAAAACTTGGAAACAAACGCCTTGGTAGCAAAAATACAAAAAAAGAAAAAAATCAAAAAATTGCAATAAATCCAAGTGGTGAAAACTTGGAAACAGGCGCTACTTGAGGCCTTTGCACTCCTATTTGTTAGCATGCGTCTTTGACACTGAACCTTTCTCCATCATGTCTTGACCTTATTTGGCGTAGTCTAGAATTGGTCTTTATCTTTGTCTAGGGGGCATACTTGTTAGCATAGATCTTTTAGGTGCCTTTGTCTCTTGGGGTATTTCACAACAGGTGTTTTTCAACACCACCCCAGACAGTGTTTTTCAACACTACCCTTGCATCGAGTGTTTCTTAACACTTATCAAATGTCTTACCCAACAGTCTAGTATGATGCGATATTTCTCATTGATAGATGTGATAACCAAAGTCTAACTCTATGACCAACACACATGCACTTAAACAATCAACTTGCTTGAGATATGTTGACTTTATTTTTCTTTGTGTGATGTCTATGAGGATTTCTTTGATGATTGGTCTCTCCCTGAGAAGTTTTTGATGATGCATAGTTAGAAGACTGAGGGTATGAGAACATGTTTTCTTTCTTTATCTGCTTGTGGGTATATTTCGTTGATCCTAACTGTCATGAGCATTTATGCTGGTCTTACTTGACACTATGGATTGACAAGGTATTATCCTTGACTGTTTTGCAAGTGCATGCTTCTAGTTATCTTGACTTCCATGTGTCTTGATACAAGCATAATCTCGCCATATCAAACATAGGTAATCTCACTGCATTAGTCATCTTGACATCCATGTCTTTGATGCCTAGGTGAGATTTCCACATTTTTATCTGATAGAGATCATATTCATATCCACATAGTTATGCTAGTGTACATTGTATGATCTTATGATGCTACCAATAACGCTCGATGATGATAATTAGATGTCTATAGACATTGTGACCTTGCAAGTCAACCACTTTCATAGTAGCTTGCATTCTTAGGTTCATCATAGTTTAGTTTTTGCATCTTGCATATGGAGAGAGCTCTTCTTTTTATCATCTACGGACTAGTTGGTCAACTGTGCTCATTTTCTGATTCTTCTTGATCATATCTTTCATTTCTGGTCTTTCATATCACATCATTTTCTATCCATTTTCAGACTCGAAATTGAAATCTGAGTCGCGTTTCCAAGTTTTCTCATTCTTCTATGCAGTTGACTGACCTTTTGAGGCATAATTCTTTGATCATTGATAGAATTTCTTCCTTTCCATGTCTTCCAAACTTCTAGTCTTTTATTCACCCCTTTCGCTTCGTCTCTCTGAAGTTTGACTTAATTTTTATCTTATATCTTTCCCAGTCAAACCTAGTCAACCTAGGGCATATCTTCATTGTTTGATGGTTATCCTATCATGCTCCATCCTTCAATTATGATTTATTGTGACTTGATTAGGTTTATCAATTTGTTGTTCTCCTCTATCTGATTTTGATTTCAATTCTGAGGGGGCAGTACCTATCAGCTTTAATCTTTGATTTGGCTTTGTCATTCAGCTCAGCTTGAGATTCTTATTTTTAGACTTGATTATCACCTAGCAGCGACGGTGGCGATTTTGTCTTTCAATTTTTATTTCTTATTTTTCAGACTTGATTATTGCCTAGCAGCGACGGTGATAGTTTTGTCTAAGGCTTGATTTGCACCTAGCAGCGACAGTGTTGGTCTTGTCTTTCAGCTAATGCTTATGCTTGTCCCGATGTGTTCCCATCCGTCGAACATACATCTAAGTTGTTTTGTGATTCCAAATCGATCTCACATTTCAACTTCATTCTTTGACTGCATGTGATCCCAAATCGATCTCACATTAGTTAAAGAGGGGAAAATGTATGCACCCTAAAATGGTCACCTAGACCTTGGGCCCCATTTCTGCAATTTATCAAATCCCTGAATCAATATTTTCAAATATCAACAATATCAATTATATCAATTTTCTTGATCAAATCATAATCAATTCAATATTTCCTAAGGTTTGAGCCTTATTTAATTTAAAAGAGAAAAAAATAAAAATCTTATTTAATTAAGAGAACATACTCACTTTTAATTAATTAAAAAATTTCTTTTAATTAAATAATAAAATCACTTTATCCTAAGCTTTTATTTCATTAAAAGGAATTTCCTCTCCTTTTATTTAAATAAAAAATGCCCACTTTTCTTCTTATCCTATGTTGCACAAATAAAGCATTATTTTTATTTTATAAAAAAAGAAAAAATACTTTTTGTCTCATATGGACACAAAAGTCAACTCCTATTTTCCTATTGGAGGATATTTGTGCACAAGGATCAAGTTTCTATTTTTCTCCATCATTGATTAAGTCTTTTGCCTCTTAATCTTGATCGTCCATTGATTCTCATTCTCTATAAAAAAAGAGCTCTCTTCCTCATTTTCATATCTTAGGTTTTTATGCTAATGTTATGCTGCAAGTTTTCTAGGTCATTTGGAGCTCTTTGAAGACTTGCATTCAAGCTTTGAAGACATTGTTGTTGCATTTCATTTAGCTTTTTTTCTTACATCATAGTTGCATAATCATGACATTTTTAGTATAGATTTCCTTTATGCAATAGATTAATCTCACATAGCTTAATAGGAGGATTTGTAACACTTGTATTTTCCTTTCATAACATAGCTTACATCTTTCATTCTCATAGATTAGTTTGCATTGCATTGCATCCATATTGATTTCATTAGAAATATTAGCATTGTTGCCCTTGTCTTTGATTTGGAATCTCTCATTGTGTGGTTGACTAGCAAGGTCATGAGTTTATAGCTCTAGCTGAGAGCAATTTTACAAATTTTGCAACTTCATGCATAAAGAGCTATGGATCGATTTGTGAGGGCTCATTGTTGAGTTTTCTTGCATGTAAGGATTCATAGAAGTGTGGTCACATTTTCACCATAAAATCATAAATAAAATGAACAAGTCCAAATAGTCATCATAATCTAACTCTACTCATCTAGCTGATCTATAGTCCTCTTCACTCCACGTGAAGAGGACTGCAATGCATCAACATGCTCTGTCTGGTCCTGAGTACCCTCATCCTACTCTGTCTGGTCCTGAGTACCCTCATCCTACTTTGTCTAGTCCTGAGTACCTTGATTCTGCTATGTCTAGTCTCGAGCACCCTCATCCTCAACTACATGAAAAGTGGATGAAGCCAAGTCCTATAAAAAAATTTAAAGTACAAATTAAAAATTATTTAAATTAATCATCTAAGATCTAGATACACATAGGACATTGAAAAAGATCTAGATACACACAAGACATTAAAAAATTACTTAAATTAATCATCACCTCAAAGGATAGTGTCGATGGATGCATTTGGCTTAATCCTATAGCCATGCCAAGACTCATGGTGGTGTCGACCTGAACAACATATATAAAGCATGAATCAAACTTATAGTACATATATACATAAATTATAAGGTATATATAACTTTATGAAATATATAAATAAGGAATAAAAACATGTGTACATTACCTGTGTGTGACACATAGCTAATGTCACCGATGAGTGAGGATGTAAATGGGATTATGCAACATGAGACAATCCAAAAGCCTACAATTACAAAAAAAATAAGTGTGAATCAAAGTTGTACATAAATTAGTAAGATACAAATACTTAAAATTAATAAATGAAAAACATACTATAGGTATATGCGGCTGACTCTCGGTGACTGGTGGGGCAGAGAATGAAGAACTGTCAATCTCAATCATACATGAGAGACCCTACAAAATCACAAAAATATGTCAAACACATTATCAATTAAAGTTTATTTTGTTTAAAGTTTAAATGTATCAAGATCAAAGTGCATACCGTGAATGGAGCACTGAGATGTCGAGGTGTCGATGTCATATGATGATGGCTAATGAATGTTGGAGTGTCAACCCTCCTTTGTTCACCAAAAAATCCACATGTTATGGCTCATAATTGTATAAATAAGAAATTTAATATTATGCTATATTTAAATTATAATTAAATTTACCTATGCGGGATGATCATCGTCTGCATTGAGGAAATCAACATATGATGAGATATCATCTCTGGCATCACCATGTGCGCCATCATCATCATCGGCATATCCACCATGTGCACCACCAGCATCATCACTATATCCACCATGGGCAGCATGGGTAGCATCAGGATCAGACTAGGGACCCATACATATACCCCCACAACTCGTGCAAACATGTGCTATGCTGGGGGCAATCCTCGCCTGAGTCATGTGCTGTAACAAATTGCCCATAAGGGCACTCAAAGAACCAAGAGATGACTGCACTGCTCGATGATAGACAAGTGCAAGAAGTATAGGAGTTGGAAGAGGAATGAGGGGCTCATTGCGCACATGATTTCTAGTTCTATCACTCAATTTGGCCCTTGGCCTATCCTGTGGCATGCCCCAACCAACCCCCTGAAATGCTCTTATGTCAAAATAATTGGGTTTCTTACCCAATTCAAACTCAGCCCATAATTTCTTCAGAAATAAAAGTGGGACCTCATGATTAGCATGTGGTGGATGGTCAAATACCATCCACCACCACTCCCAAAAATGCTCTGCTATCTCGGAGTGTCTACACCATCTAATGGAAATGCATGGCTTCTTACCAACTATCTACTCACCTGTTGTAGGGTTCAAAAAATAGCGTGCCAAATCATTTTTTGTAATTTTTAACATATTAACCTCTTTATAAGAGAGGCCATCAGCATAATATACACACATAGACTCCCTCCATGACTCAAAACTATCAATCTCGTAGTCTAATGTTTGTATGGAATCTACTACGCCTTGCATGCTATCTACAAGGCATAGTAGCTGGATAGAC
Organism: Chamaecyparis obtusa; assembly: GCA_027943335.1. Lineage (NCBI taxonomy): Eukaryota > Viridiplantae > Streptophyta > Pinopsida > Cupressales > Cupressaceae > Chamaecyparis > Chamaecyparis obtusa. The sequence continues at coordinate 460,549 of BSBK01004237.1, forward strand.
GGATATGGATCATGCCTAATAATGTTTATGTCTCTCAAGATGTCCCCTACATTTCTCCTAATATTATCTCTGAGCTCTCTAGGTGGAGGTGGAGGTGGAGGTAGAGGGGGGGGTGGAGGGAGAGGTGGAGGAGGAGGAGGAGGTGGTGGTGCATGCTGACCTATAAGCTCATCAATGTGAAAATCATCCATATTGTCAATCTGCATACAAATAAAAATATGATAATTTACAATTAACATACTGTAAAATATATTTTACCTTACAACTTGAATGACTTAAATAATCAAAACTTAAGAGGAGAGAGAGAGAGGGGGGGAAGATAAAGGAGAAAGAGAAGAGAGAGAGAGAGAGGGAGAGAAGAGAGAGAGAGAGAGAGAGAGAGAGAGAGAGAGAGAGAGAGAGAGAGAGAGAGAGAGAGATGTAGAGCATGGCAACAGAAGGATAAATGAGCTCAAACACAACCCAAATCTAATACCGATAGAATAATAATGTTCATTCAAACCATGTGATAGCCGACAATGATGGCTACCCATTAATCCACTCACCAATATACTCACTTATTCCTCATACCTTGCAGAATTGTCAAAGATGCCATCTTATGGGTTCAATACAGGCATGCACTTAACATAATCTATCGCCACCTTTCATCCTTTTCTTCAATGCCGAATACATGAAACTGAAGATCTTCGATATCATTCAACTTGTTCCTCTCAAAAACTCAATCCTCATGGATTCACCACCTTATTACTACCGTCAAGGCCGACTTCAACATATGGCAATCTTTGCCACCTTTAGCATCATTCAAATGCCAAACACCAAACCTAAGGATCTTTGAATCCTTCAATCATTCTTTGCTACAAACCCCATTCTCACGGGTTGCGGACTGTCACAAACCCTAGCGTGGGACTACCACCTCATTATAGTTATCTTTGTTCTTTGACACCAATCTTCAACACCATTCCCCTCACTAGGAACATCACTACAAGACACGTTCTCCCTTTCGGCTTTCATGCAGCGATCTTCAATTTACTATTAAGATTCGAAATGACAAGTTTATAGTGTAACAAATTTTGAAGCCCGTTCTAATCTTAAAATATTTGGGAATGGAACCACAACTTCCAAATCAACACCCTGTCACAAAACCCAATGTACTTCACACCTTCAAACATTTTAAAATGTAATGGAACTGAACATTGTCAAGATTGAATCATTTTTCAATCGGCACAAAAAGGAACCTGAAACACCACAAAATAGGTTATTAAATATCAAAAAGTCTACAGCCAATTTCATTCAACTATTACTTCTTTTAACAAAAGGAAATTAACATATCACTGGTCTATTGTTCATAGAAGAAACCCAATTCTATGAATCAATGAATATCCAATGAACAGAAACCTTTGAAATCGATTTGCCAATAACAGAGATTACAAATACTTATTGTTGATCCACTCTGTGTTCAACCGAAGAGAGATCTTCAAAAACAAAATGTAAACATTAAAGATTTCTAGTACAACTTATTTCATAATTATTCAGGAAATCAACAACAAAGAAATACAAATGATGAACTGAAGAATCGGAAGTTCTTAACAGAAACATTAATCATCATTCATTACTCGATACTCTATTACATATTTCCTTCTCTGTATTGATACTCCCCTCCTACTCGACGCTACTCTATTCTACTACTTCTCCTCTCCTGTCGGGTTACAAAATACAAATAAAATCTTTTCCAAGAACCCAATAACTCCCAAAACTAACTCTCCCAACTAATTCGCAACTTTCCCACTACGCTTATTAACTGACTCAAAAGACCAAATTAGATAATTACTAAAACCTAATGATGATATAAACCCTTTATTTATTATGCCTACAGACACTTAGACTTCTATGATTTAACCTTCAAGCTCACACCCAATTACATCAAAACGGAATGGCTTACTAAGCCATATTACAATATAGAATAATCATGTATAAGCCAAAATTATCAAACTATTGTGATGCACCTGCATCATACTCTTGGGGACACAAAAATTCAAGTCCCATTGAATTGCCATGATCTTCTTCTGAGTCTTCCAATTGTATGAAGGCCATAATGTCACCATAAGAATGACTGAATTGATGCCACTCGCCATAACATGCTAATTCCAATCTTCATGGTAAATATGCTTCTTGGAAATTGTAGTGCTACCTTCTTTGAATCCTGGAACAAATACATTAGACACCATCATATCACTAGTATAAAAATACCCATCAACTTGATCCATAATCTAATCTTCTTCTCGTTTGCATATCTCTAGAGCATCACAGTGATCATCAAATACTCCATCCTCTACATCAATAGTCTTCTCCTCAGCATCTGACCTTTGCACTACATCTTTTTCTTGATTATTTCTATCAACATTTCCATCATCTGGGCAAATGATTTCTTCAACCATACCTGTCACCAACTCTCCATCATCTGCAAGAACCTTTTCCTCGCAAGGTTCAACAACAACCTCCTGTTGTTCACTCTCACTCTCTACACCAGCATTCATCTATTGTTTGTGCCCTTCTAATGGAATGTGTACATCTTCTTGATCCATTTCTTCATTGTCTTCATCTACTACTTGCTCCAAGAGCAATGATATCCTCTCCCATCTTGCAATACTCTTATCCAACTCTTCTTTAAGATTCTTTGACCTTTCCGCTTCTCGCTTCCTAGCTTCTTCTTCCTTCTTCTTTCTTTCTCTTTCTTCTCTCTCCTTCTTATCACCATATAGATACTCCTTCAATGCCTTAACCATTTCTCTTTCACTTCTCGTCAAAGCCATCTTCTCACCAAGAAACCCAATCTAGGATCCCTCAAGCCCAATGCCACCACTTTGGAACACATAGAAGGATGCATCTACTCTTATGTCACATCAAAGGACACTAAGCACCTAGCATCTTATACCAGATTCCAACTCTCCAAACATAACAACCTCAAGACCTTTTCAAGCTCTGATACCACTTGATGCAGAGTGTGGCAACAGAAGGATAAATGAGCCCAAACACAACCTAAATCTGATACCGACATAATAATAATGTCGATTCAAACCATGTGATAGCTGACAATGATGGTTACTTGTTAATCCACTCACCAATACACTCACTTATTCCTCATACCTTGCAGAACTGTCGAAGATGCCATCTTATAGGGTTCAACACGAGCATGCACTTAACATAATCTATCGCCACCTTTCATCATTTTCTTCAATGCCGAATACATGAAACTTAAGATCTCTGATATCATTCAACTTGTTCCTCTCAGAAACTCAGTGCTCACGGGTTCACCACCTTATTACTACTGTCAGGGCCAACTTCAACATATGGAAATCTTTGCCACCTTTAGCATCATTCAAATGCCAAACAAAAACCTAAGGATCTTCAAATTCTTCAATCATTCTTCGCTACAAACCCCATTCTCATGGGTTCCGGACTGTCACAAACCCCGGCACAGGACTACCACCTCATTACAGTTATCTTTGTTCTTTGACACTGATCTTCAATGCCATTCCCCTCACCAGGGACATCACTGCAAGACACATTCTCCCTTTCAGCTTTCATGCAGCGATCTTCAATTTACTGTTAAGATTCGAAACAACAAGTTTATAGTGTAACGGATTTTGAAGCCCATTCTAATCTTAAAATATTTGGGAATGGAACCACAACTTCCCAATCAACACCTTGTCACAAAACCTAATGTACGTCACACCTTCAAACATTTTAAAATGTAATGGAACTAAACATTGTCAAGATTGAATCATTGTTCAATCGGCACAAAAAGGAACCCGAAACACCACAAAACAGGTTATTAAATATCAACAAGTCTACACCCAATTTCCTTCAACTATTACTTCTTTTAACAAAAGGAATTGAACATATCACTGGTCTATTGTTCATAGAAAAAACCTGATTCTATGAATCAATGAATATCCAACGAACAAAAACCTTTGAAATCGGTTTGCCAATAATAGAGATTACAAATACTTATTGTTGATCTGCTTTGTGTTCAACCGAACAGAGATCTTCGAAAAAAAAATGTAAACATTAAATATTTCTAGTACAACTTATTTTATAATTATTCAAGAAATCAACAATAGAGAAATACAAATGATGAACTGAAGAATCGGAAGTTCTTAACAGAAACATTAATCATCCTTTTCATTACTCGATACTCTATTACATATTTCCTTCTCTGTATCGATACTCCCCTCCTACTCGATGCTACTCTATTCTACTACTCCTCTCCCATCGAGTTATAAAATACAAATAAAAGCTTTTCCAAGAACCCAATAACTCCCAAAACTAACTCTCCCAACTAATTCGCAACTTTCCCACTACGCTTATTAACTGACTCAAAAGACCGAATTAGATAATTACTAAAACCTAATGATGATATAAACCCTTTATTTATTATGCCTACAGACACTTAGACTTCTATGATTTAACCTTCAAGCTCACACCCAATTACATCAAAACGGAATGGATTACTAAGCCATATTACAATATAGAATAATCATGTATAAGCCAAAATTATCAAACTATTGTGATGCACCTGCATCAGAGAGAGAGAGAGAGAGAGTGATGCAGGTGCATCATTAAAGTTTGACAATATAGGAATATGCAGGGTTATATTTTATTGTAATATGGCTCAGCAAGCCATTTGATTTAATTGAGCGTGAGACTCAAGTATGGTTAATTGTTAGTAGGTTTGTATAATCATGAAGTTGACAACTTCATTGTCAACTCCACAATATATTACTAGTTTACTAGTTTACTAATATGTTTACTCTAACCGGTAATGTGAACCGTTAGAGGATCAGAGAAGTTAAGTAGTTATGAGTTAGTTATCGGGTTGAGAGATCTTTATCTCTAAAATGTAATGGAAAATCGATAACAGAGAGAGAATAGAGGATGGAGTCTTGATGAAGGAGATGAAAGAATGTAATGAGAATAGAGTAATGGAAGAAAGAGTTAAAATTCTCTGCACAGATATTTTTGTCTCTTCTCATTTCTCATTCATAATTCTTAGTATTTAATTGTTTGAATGAATATGACTGTGTAAGAGGGATCAAACCTTAGATTTATGTTGAATTCAAAATGTCATTTATGAATTCAGTTTATAAGATCCAAGTTCATGTTTCGGTGAATCTGTTTGAGTATTCACTATTGATAAAGTTTCATCTGTTTATGTTTCGGTTCTGTTGAAAGAACATAACAGTAATATTTTGAGTTTGAGTTATGAATCAACTAATGTCAGTCCCGATTTGCGGATGTTATAATAGAGTGCATGTTGTGGTGTTTGTGTTTCAGTTTATTTGACAGAGTGTGGATTGGGAAACCGTGGGTCCATTCTCGAATACATGAAGATCGGGTTGGACTTCAAAATCCGTTACACCACCAACCCACTATTTTCAAATTTGGAAATGGTTAATACATTAGCGATGGAGCCGTGAAGAGCCAAGAGATTCTTGGTGATAACAAAGTTGAAATAAAATCAAGAGGCATGCTTCGACAGTTAGATCAAAGGTGAGTTCCATGTGTGTGCAGAGCTCCTTACACTTGGTGTAGCCGAAGTTATTTGTTTCACTCAGTGGAATGGTGGAAGTGAGACACGATGACAGTTAAGTTGCGACAGTCATATGAAAAGGTGGTGCAGCAAAAACCATTTAGAATGGTTGATACATGAAGTTCGGTGTGCTTCATACTTGGCTGTTGATAACAAAGAAGTGGGACAAAGAAGCGGGACAGTGGTGTCTCGATAGTCACAGGAAGTGACTTGATAGAGAAACATCTACATTGTGAAGTCAAAACTAAAAGGTGGTGGACCATCTGAGCATACATGTGGCATGTCCATGCGGTAATAGTCCAGCGTGGTGGTGAGTGGGAATTGCAGTTTGTGACTGTGAAGTAAGGTGGTAGCCCCACTTTCCTATGGAACCATAAGGCTTGAGGAAACAACAAATACAAGCGGCGGTTGATCATATCCCACACTGTGGATGAATTGACCCGTGAAGTGTGAAAGGGTAATGAATATGGTGTGCTCAAGTTGGAGATGATCACAAGGTAGTAAGAATAGTCATAGATCTAGGAGGATCTGCATGACAGAACATCATCAGTGATGATCAAGAAGATGGTTCGGTGAGTGATCATGGAGTTTTGATTAATGGTTATTGGAACAGTTAAGGGATAGTTGTGTAGGAAGATTGGTGGAATAAAAGATATACGCAGATTTGAATCATTGGATGATTCCCTCCGCATCAAGTGGTATCAGAGCAGGAAGCTCTTGAGCGTGTGAAGTGGAAGTCACACCAAGACCAAGTGGTGATGGATCATGTTTGATCCTTGGACATGCTATTAACAAGTTTTTGTAGATAAGTGCGAGATTTTCTTGGTGCTGTGTACCCACTTGTGAATGATTGTTGGCCGAGGAGACCAAATTCAGCTTGATCAATTGGATTTGCATCCTTTCAAACATTTAGAAGTGTCAGAATAGCAACAAGATACATTAATGGAGGGTAAAGAAGAGATGTCAGAATTGCTACTCAAACTGGATGCTTGGATTGCATATGAGGAAGCGCAAGAAAAGAAGAAAAAGAAAGAAGCAGAGAAAAAGAGAAAAGAAGAAAGCAAAAGAAAATAAGAAGCAAGAACAAAGAAACTAGAAGATGATCTAACAACAATTGAGAAGAAGTTAGAAATGATGAGTAAAAGAGATCAAGCCCTACTTGATTTGATTGAAGCCCAGATAGCATATGAAGAAACAAAAATAGAAGTGAAGAGTTGTCCATTGGAAGGACAAGAGGAGAAAACCGATGCTAGTGAAGAGCAGAAGGTTGTGGATGAGCCTTGTGTTGAGAAGGTTCTAGTTGAAGACAAAGATGCTAAGAAGATCTTTGATTTGGGCAGCAGTGATTTGATCCCGAAAAATTCTGAGGATAGGGATATGGTTCACATTGATGGGGTAGATGATGTGATCTCTCATGAAAAAGAATTAGTGTTGGTGACCATGAAGAAATTTTTTCGTTTGTTGGGTATGGAGATGAAGTTCTGATTCCTTTAGAGTATCAATCTAGTATTCCAATGCATGGAGGAGAAATGTTTTTCTTAGTTTGTGCAGGTGTGCAAAGAACATGTATGGTGGAGCGTATTATAGTTGATGCCTATGAGATGGGCTTGTACTCTGCTGACTTGATTGTGGGCTCTATTTTTTCATCCGGAGTGAAGTTGGCAGTGATCTTTATTTTTACAGGCGTCAACCAAATGACACATCCAAACTGGAAGACTCAGAAGAAGATCATGGCAATTCAATGGGACTTGAGTTTTTGTGTCCCCGGGAGTATGATACAGGTGCATCATGAAAGTTTGACAATACAAGAATATACAGGGTTATATTTTATTGTATTATGGCTCAGCAAGCCATTTGATTTAATTGAGCGTGAGACTCAAGTATGGTTAATTGTTAGTAGGTTTGTATAATCATGAAGTTGACAACTTTGTTGTCAACTCCACAATATATTACTAGTTTACTAGTTTAGTAATATGTTTACTCTAACCGGTAATGTGAACCGTTAGAGGATCAGAGAAGTTAAGTAGTTATGAGTTAGTTATCGGGTTGAGAGATCTTTATCTCTACAATGTAATGGAAAACCAATAACAGAGAGAGAATAGAGGATGGAGTCTCGATGAAGGAGAGGAAAGAAGGTAATGAGAATAGAGTAATGGAAGAAAGAGTTAAAATTCTCTGCACAGATCTTTTTGTCTCTTCTCATTTCTAATTTGTAATTCTTAGTATTTAATTGTTTGAATGAATATGACTGTGTAAGAGGGATCAAACCTTAGATTTACGTTGAATTCAAAATGTCATTTATGAATTCAGTTTATAAGATCCAAGTTCATGTTTCGGTGAATCTGTTTGAGTATTCACTATTGATAAAGTTTCATCTGTTTATGTTTCTATTCTGTTGAAAGAATGTAACAGTAATATTTTGAGTTTGAGTTATGAATCGGCTAATGTCAGTTCCAATTTGGGATGTTATAAAAGAGTGCATGTTGTGGTGTTTGTGTTTCAGTTTGTTTGACAGAGTGTGGATTGGGAAACTATGGGTCCATTCCTGAATACATGAAGATCGGGTTGGACTTCAAAAGCCGTTACACCACCAACCCACTATTTTCAAATTTGGAAACGGTTAATACATTAGCGATGGAACCGTGAAGAGCCGAGAGATTCATGGTGATAACGAAGTTGAAATAAAATTGAGAGGCGTGCTTCGACAATCAGATCGAAGTTGAGTTCCATGTGTGTGCGGAGTTCCTTACACTTGGTGTAGCCGAAGTTATTTATTTCACTCAATGGAATGGTGGAAGTGAGACATGATGACAGTTAAGTCACAACAGTCCTATGAAAAGGTGGTGTGGCAGAAACCATTTAGAATGGTTGATACATGAAGTTCGGTGTGCTTCATACTTGGCTGTTGATAACAAAGAAGTGGGACAAAGAAGCGGGACAGTTGTGTCTCGATAGTCATGGGAAGTGACTCGATAGAGAAACATCTACATTGGGAAGTCAAAACTAAAAGGCGGCAGACCATCCGAGCATACATGCGGCATGTCCATGCGGTAACAGTCCCATGTGGTGGTGAGTGGAAATTGTAGTTTGTGACTATGAAGTAAGGTGGTAGCCTCACTTTCTTATGGAACCATATGGCTTGAGGAAACAACAAATACAAGCGGCGGTTGATCATATCCCACGTCGTGGATGAATTGGCCTCTGAAGTGTGAAAGGGTGGTGAATATGGTGTGCTCAAGTTGGAGATGATCACAAGGTAGTAAGAATAGTCATAGATCTAGGAGGATCTGCATGACGGAACATCATCAGTGATGATCAAGAAGATGGTTTGGTGAGTGATCATGGAGTTTTGATTAATGGTTATTGGAATAGTTAAGGGATAGTTGTGTAGGAAGATTGGTGGAATAAAAGATATACGCAGATTTGAATCATTGGATGATTCCCTCTGCATTAGAGAGAGAGAGAGAGAGAGAGAGACAGATAGAGAGAGATAGAGACACACACACACACACACAGAGGGAGGGAGGGAGAGACAGAGACAGAGACAGAGATAGAGACAGAGACAGAGACAGACAGAGACAGAGATAGAGACACACACAGAGAGAGAGACAGACAGACAAACACACAGACACACAGACACAGAGAGAGAGAGGGAGAAGAGAGAGAGAGAGGGAGAAGAGAGAGAGAGACAGAGAGACAGAGAGAGACAGAGAGACAGAGACAGAGACAGAGACATAGAGAGAGAGAGAGTGGTGCAGAGTACCTAGATCAATCAAGAACACCAAGAGCATCCAACGGAGGCATGAATATAGACAATGGAGGTTCGAAGACATGGAAGAGTGCAAAGGACAAGAATGGTTACATACAACTCAATTACAAGGTTTTGGAACCTATCATGGCCTACAAAGCCACATAGGCCATTGAAAGTTTTAGAAATCTCTTTAGAAGACCAAATTTGCTTTGTAAGGGGGACCATTAGAGTCCTTGGGTTAAATTGGAATAGTTGGAGTCTAGGAAAGTGTAATAATTGATAAGAGATCAAACTTAGTAAGTTTAGTGGTTTTTTTAATTCAATAAATTGTAAGTTGGATGACTACTTAGTATTTGGAGGGAATTAATTATTATAGTTTGTTTTCAGTCTAAACTTTCAACTCAACAAGGAGAGTTGGTTGAATTAGTTAGGGAAGTTATCTTAGAGTCTTTTTATTCATATTATGGGTCTCTGTTACGACACAGGCTGGTGTATACAGATTTGGACGAACAATCAGCAATAAACCTTTAAATTTCTGCAATCTTTTGCGTTCTTGGAAGTTGTATTGATTGATTGGAATTTCACATGATTTGATAAAGTTTCTTTATCTCTTTCAGTCATTTTTGGAATGAATTTCATACTGTCTTAAATTACTGTTGCACTAGTTGCAGACCAGGGGGATTCATTTAATTATTTCATTCCTAGAAACTCAATTGGACTGATTTGAATTCTATATGTGCTGACAAATTTTTCTTAATCATTTGGATTGCTATTTGATGAATTTTATATTAGTTTGAGTTTGATGTCGCACCAGTGTTGTAACTAGTCATTTTGTGTTTAAGTTTGCTTCTGCAGTAAGGACTTAGGGAAATGAAGACCATTCCATGAATATAAAGGCCTAATATTCATGGAAGGTCACTGCTTAACTTGTATTATATGTCACTGACAGAGTTTATGCAGATTTATGGGAGATCAAAGTGATCACAAATAAGAACAGTGGAAAACGGCATTGGAAGTGGCTCGGGTGTGATAGTGAAAGATCTATCCACATAAGATATATATTTTATGTTTTGGAATGGGTTGTTATGTTGATCTGAAGATGTTTCAACCACCAATTTGATACAGGAGTGTGGTAAAATTAGACATTGAGAAAGCCCTAGATAACAAGGGTTGTAAGACACAGTTTGGGGGTTTTGTATTTGCAGACCCTTTGGATTAAATTCCTCTGAGATTTGAGCATTTGAGGACATAACTAGACACTGTCCAGGAGTTGGGTGTGCCAGGAGGTCATGAACTTATGCTTCCTTTGTAAATTTGATCATTTTCATGCATTGAAACAGGGTATCAATCAGGGATAGTCATAATGGTCCAAAGTAACCATATGGGAGATTTTGATAGGTTTTAAAACTTTGAAAAGGGTATTCATAAATACCATCACCTTGTCAGATGTTTTGGAAGAAGGTTGAGTTATTAAGTTTTTAAGTCTGCTGCAGGATTGGTTGACAGCCTGTTAGGCTTTTGGTTTAGTTTGAGGAAGTTTTGTGAAGTAGAAGTATGAAATTGAAGTGAAGCTTGAAGATTCCTTGAATACAAGCAATTGGAAGCCCTATAAAACCAAGTTCATCATTTAGGATTGTAATACCCCAAAAATGGGCTATAAGTTCATTAATCTCCTATATCGACACATCGAACAAAATCGACATCAAAGTCCTAACCTAAGGCACATCTAAACATCATCAAATCCTAATTGATTATCTTAATTCTGCATCGGGGAATATTCCTAGTAATATTCCTAATCATCATAATTATCTTTAATTTAATGATTATTTGGCGATAAATCCCATTTATCCTAAGTTTGATTAATTGAATATTTTCATATTTAATTAATTGGATTTAATACTGCCACTTAATTATTTAATTGAATTTAATTATATTTATTCCTAATTATTATTATTTAATTTTGACAATAAATCAAAATTCCTATCATTAATTGATTAAATTCTTATTTAATTAATTAAAGCAAGTTGTCAATTTTTAATAATATTATTTTTGAATAAAAGTTTGATTAAATGATTAATTAACCCATAAATCAATTGTTTTATTTTTCAAAATTAGTTAAGTTGAGAATAAATCACTTTATTTATTTATTAATTCATAATTATCCATGTGCACAATCAAAGAGCACTTAAACTCCAAATCAGAAAATCAATGCAAGTTATTGACTTTTTGGAACTCAACATCATTTTTGAGTTTTAAAATTGATCTAAACTTCTAATTTGAGTTAAAAAGCTAGTTTTGCATGATTTGCATGTTTTTGTGAGTTAACTATCTTTTATTTAAAAATAACTCAAAAATCAACCTGAGTTATTTGAGTGATTTATGGCTTTTTTTTCCCATGCACCTCTAAAGCCCTAGATTTCTATAAATTAAGGCTTTAGCTCTTCACAAATCATCCACAGAATCTCATAATTTGCAAACTTATGCTGGTAAATTGCTATCTGGAGAATCAAAGCTTATTGCGAATCAAGGCTATTGTGAGATCAATTTGGTTTTTACATTCATTTAGTTTTTCATATCATATCATTGTTAGATCATTTAGCATATCATAGATCAATTTACATATCATAGATTTCATATCATTTTTCATCTTATTACATAGAAAATATCCAAAAAAAAAATAGATTAATTGCATTCATATTTTATATCAGTTTTGCATTCAAATCCTTCGTTTAGGTGTCATCTAGGTAACTGATCTCGATTACAATTTGAGAACATCAATCTCGCACCTATTAGAAGGCAGTAAATTGCTTGGTTAGATTAGATTTCAATTATTGCATGATTTTGTTTTTTCTAACCTCTAATGTTTTATTGAAGTGTTGTGTCTACAGATCAAGTACAATTTTCACACACACAAGGATCCTTGAAGTTAGTCTTGTTAGATCATTTCCTTGAGACACTTAAGGTTGTGGATAGGCCCAAGTGCCTAAACCTCTGAAATTATCAATTTTCCTTGTGTTTTGCAAACCACCACCTTTCCCTCTGCATCAAGTGGTATCAGAGTAGAGAAAGGTCTTATGGTAGTGTACCTTGGTCTTGTGAAGATTGGTCTTTGAGTCCTTAGACAAGCCCTTATAGTTGAACTATCCTGGGAGGAGTAGCCCTAAGTTGAGTCTTGTACCAGTTTAAGCAAGCAACCATGGCTGATGGAGAAGATGGAGAGTTGCCTACCAGAATGACCAACATGGAGTTGGCAAGGATTGTGAAAGAGCAGTTGGCTGATAATAAAAAGCTTAAGGCAGCCCTAGATCAAAGGGACAAGGAGAGTCATGAAAAAGATAGATTGATAAGACGCATGATGGAGAGGATAGCAGCATTGGAGAATAGGGATAAGAGCATCAAGCAGGATGAAGAAGTAGTAGTCGAAGAAGAAGGAGGAGGAGAAACCCAAGTAGAGGAACCAGTAGACCCTGACGATGCAAGAATGGCTAAACTAGTGAAGGCCATAAAGAGTGGAGATGTAAGGGTAAGGGCAGACTTACCTATGTATGGAGGAAAAATGGATGATGAAGAGTTGATAGATTGGTTTGGAGAAATTGAAAATTGCTTTGAGTGTGAAGGGATATAAGAGAAGGATAAAGTGAAGATAGCAAAGTCTCAGTTGAAGGGACATGCTTTGTTGTGGTCGGATTGTATCCAGGCAGATAGATGGAAGAATGGTAGACCCAAGATCAGATCTTGGTATACTATGATGGACAAGATGAAGGCAAAATTTTTGCCAAGAGATTATAGAGTACAGTTGTACAAGAAGATGAGGGATTTCAGGCAAAAGGAGATGGATGTATAGAAGTACACCGAGGAATTCCACAAGTTGGATATTAGAGTGGATCATGATGAAGAGATGGAAGAAAAGATTGCAAGGTATATGGGGGGGCTGAGGTTCAACATCCAGGATGAACTAAGCCTTTCCACCTCGAGGTCAATTGATGAATGTTACCAGTTGGCCTTGAAGGCTGAAGAGAAGATAAGAAGGAGGCAAGAGAAGTAGAGCAGCAATAGAGGTGGATCTTCCATGAGAGGAAGAGGAGGAAGAGGTACTACTAATTTTTAGAACAGCAATGACAAGGATAAGGACAAAACATTTTCAGAATCAAGAGGGGGTTATAGAGGTGGAAGAAGTGGAGGAAGAGGAAGTGGAGTATTCACAAGAAGATGCTTCAACTATAATGAAGTAGGACATCAGTCCTTTAGGTGTCCTAAATGGCTGAAAGACAAAGGGAGAAAAGTGAACTTGGTTGATGAAGAACCAAGAAAGGATGAGCAGAAAGAACCCATTGAAATTCATTTGGAAGAGGGAGAGTACTTGCTGATGGGAAGGAGCAATCAAACCCCACGGGATCTAGGTATATTTAGATCCAATTGTCTCATTCAAGGTAAGGTATGCAAATTTATAATTGATTCGGGGCCAAGTAATAATGTGTTGTCTTATGAGGTTGTTAAGAAACTGAATTTGAAAATTTTTGCACATCCCACACCTTATTATGTTACTTGGGTGACTAAGAATCAGAATTTATTGGTCAAGGATCAAGTGTTGGTTGAGTTTTTAGTTGGGAATTATAGGGACATGATATTGTGTGATGTCATGCACATGACTTGTGGGCATCTAATTTTAGGATGCTCTTGGCAATGTTCAAGAAGAGTTATGCATAATGGTTATGAGAATACATATGTAGTTCAGCAAGCAAAGATGAGGTATAAGTTGCATCCATTGAAAAAGAGTCATAAGGAGTCTATACTGATGTGTTTTGGCAGAGATGTTCCGGTGCAGGATCAGGGTACTCAACATTATGATACTGGTTGGAAGCAATGCCAGATGAAGGACAGTCCAAGGGTGGTAGGGCTGGTTGAACAACATTTTGTTTTGGTAGGAGCAATGAAGTGTCCTTTGAAAGGGCAGACAAATGAAGGTGATCTGGTGACAGAGAAAAGACTAATAAAGTCAGTACAAGGATCTACAATGCAGAAATAGCACTGTCATGAGTCAGGACAGTCAAATGCACCTATGTTTTTATCTAATCCTTTTTGGATGAATGCAGGGAGTTTAGGACAGCAACAGGTCACTTTTGGGGAGTGTGTCATCCCTAGACCTCAGACTTCTATGAGCAACTACCGTAGGTACAAGCATAATAACTCTTGGGGCAAGAGTTCTTTTGATGGTGGGGAATATAGTGCAGAGCACCTAGATCAATCAAGAACACCAAGAGCATCCAAATGGAGGCATGAATATAGACAATGGAGGTTCAAAGACATGGAAGAGTGCAAAGGACAAGAATGGTTACATACAACTCAATTACAAGGTTTTGGAACCTATCATGGCCTACAAAGCCACATAGGCCATTGAAAGTTTTAGAAATCTCTTTAGAAGACCAAATTTGCTTTGTAAGGGGGACCATTAGAGTCCTTGGGTTAAATTGGAATAGTTGGAGTCTAGGAAAGTGTAATAATTGATAAGAGATCAAACTTAGTAAGTTTAGTGGTCTTTTGAATTCAATAAATTGTAAGTTGGATGACTACTTAGTATCTGGAGGAATTAATTATTATAGTTTGTTTTGAGTCTAAACTTTCAACTCAACGAGGAGAGTTGGTTGAATTAGTTAGGGAAGTTATCTTAGAGTCTTTTTATTCATATTATGGGTCTCTGTTATGGCATAGACTGGTGTATATAGATTTGGGCGAACAGTCAGCAATAAACCTTTAAATTTTTGCAATATTTTGCGTTCTTGGAAGTTGTATTGATTGATTGGAATTTCACATGATTTGATAAAGTTTATTTATCTCTTTCAGTCATTTTTGGAATGAATTTCATACCGTCTTAAATTTACTGTTGCGCTAGTTGCAGACCAGGGGGATTCATTTAATTATTTCATTCCTAGAAACTCAATTGGACTGATTTGAATTCTATATGCGCTGACAGAGTTTTCTTAATCATTTGGATTGTTATTTGATGAATTTTATATTAGTTTGAGTTTGTTGTTGCACCAGTGTTGTAACCAGTCGTTTTGTGTTTAAGTTTGTTGCTACAGTAAGGACTTAGGGAAATGAAGACCATTCCATGAATATAAAGGCCTAATATTCATGGAAGGTCATTGCTTAACTTGTATTATATGTCACTGACAGAGTTTATGCAGATTTATGGGAGATCAAAGTGATCACAAACAAGAACAGTGGAAAATGGCATTGGAAGTGGCTCGGGTGTGACAGTGAAAGATCTATCCACATAAGATATATATTTTATGTTTTGGAATGGGTTGTTATGTTGATCTGAAGATGTTTCAACAACCAATTTGATACAGGAGTGTGGCGAAATTAGACATTGAGAAAGCCCTAGATAACAAGGGTTGTAAGACATAGTTTGGGGGTTTTGTATTTGCAGACCCTTTGGATTAAATTCCTCTGATATTTGAGCATTTGAGGACATAACTAGACACTGTCCAAGAGTTGGGTGTGTGCCAGGAGGTCGTGAACTTACACTTCCTTTGTAAATTTGATCATTTTCATGCATTGAAACAGGTTATCAGTCAGGGATAGTCATAATGGTCCAAAGTAACCATATGGGAGATTTTGATAGGTTTTAAAAACTTTGAAAAGGGTATTCATAAATACCATCATCTTGTCAGATGTTTTGGAAGAAGGTTGAGTTATTAAGTTTTTAAGTCTGCAGCAGGATTGGTTGACAACCTGTTAGGCTTTTGGTTTAGTTTGAGGAAGTTTTGTGAAGTAGAAGTATGAGATTGAAGTGAAGCCTGAAGATTCCTTGAATACAAGCAATTGGAAGCCCTATAAAACCAAGTTCATCATTTCCTTGAGACACTTAAGGTTGTGGATAGGCCCAAGTGCCTAAACCTCTAAAATTATCAATTTTCCTTGTGTTTTGCAGACCACCACCTTTCCCTCTACATCAGAGAGAAAGAGAGAAGAGAGAGAGAGAGAGAGAGAGAGAGAGAGAGAGAGAGAGAGAGAGAGAGAGAGAGAGAGAGAGAGAGAGAGAGAGAGAGAGAGAGAGAGAGGAGGAGAGAGAGAGAGAGAGAGAGAGAGGGGTAGAGAGAGAGAGAGGAGGTGGAGGTAGAGGTGGAGGCAGAGGTGGAGAGAGAGAGAGAGAGAGAGAGAATTAACATGATAATTTACAATTAACATATTGTAAATATAAAACATAAAACTTAAGAACAAATAAAAACATGATAATTTACAATTAACATACTATAAAATATATTTTACCTTACAACTTAAGAGAGAGCGAGAGAGAGAGAGAGAGAGAGAGAGAGAGGAGAGAGAGAGGAAGATAGAGAGAGAGAGAGAGGAGAGAGAAAGATGAGAGAGAGAAAGAGAGGAAGAGAGAGAGAGAGTGCTGTGTTTTTAAAATTTATGTTTTGGGTTTTCTAAATTTTATATTTTGATTTTCTAAGTGTAGGGTTTCGTAAATTAATTTTTTTTATCTAGGTTTATGTTTTTGTTTTATTATCTAGGGTTTTGGTTTTTCTATGTAGGGTTTTTGCAATGTAATTTTTGTATATACCTAAATTTTACTAGTTTTCTACTTTAGTACGGCAATTTACTATGGAAATTGAAATAAAAAAGAATTACAAACTTTGAAAGATAAAATATAATCAAATTTATTCATTAATTTTGAAAATAACATTAAAACTATACATTTTTAAATTAAAAAATAACCCGAAACTACACATTTTAAAAAAACAAAAATCATAAAAAAAATAATAAAAATGAATAGTATGTACTGGGAAGATGAAAAAAATGGCAGGTGGGGTCGACAGGGGAAGCTAAACCGGGTGCTCGAGCTATACCAAACGTGATTCCATTTTTGTTGTGGATGAAAATGACAAGAATTTTGTTTGAAACAAAAAATATATAGATTTTCAAAACGGGCGCCTGATTTGAAAAATTGCTTCGGACTCCCGAAGCTAAACAGGCGCCCGATTTGTAAATATCAGGCGCCCGATTTGTATTACTTGTTTTCCTCCATCGTGGACTTCTATGAAATTGGCCCCCAACTCCGAACACACACCCTATGTATAGAAATGAGTCCTACAATGTTTTAATCTTACATCAGTTCTTAACATTTGTTGAGAAAAAGTCCATATCTGCATAGATTAAGATGCATTAGGACAGATTTGAGCAAAGGACTATACTGCATATTTGATGTCAAGCATCAGTATTCTAGTCTATAGTGACCGAGTCACTAATGTATGCCGAGTACCTGTGATAGTCGAGATGTGATGTACACCGAGCTGTAACCGAATGGTTGTATCGATCAAGCTTATGTTGACCAAGTTTAACATGAGATTGCCGAGACAATTGTATCTCACCTAGAAAGTATTTTTATCATTAATGAAGCCCTAATCCAAGCATTTGAATTCTATAAAGCAGGAAGTTACGGTTTATTTCATTTCACCGATGAATTGAGAATTTTTTTTTGAGCAATTCAGAAGGCGAGAAACCAGTGCGATTAGTGCTAAGTACAATTTACATAAATCTTCATAGTGTTCCGTTGGCAAAACATTTGAAGAACACATGTGCAAGGTATTTTACCGAGTAAAATTTGTTCAGTACTTTAACCCTTAAGTTGAAAGACATGGCATCATCATCATCAGTTGCGATGAAGAAGCAAGGAAAGGAGGTCTTTAACGTTCAATTAGTGAGGAACGAGGCATGCAAGCCACAGAGGTTTCAAGCCATTTCAAAAAGTGCAATCATGGGAGATCTGACTGGAGCCCTGTTGTCAATTCCAAAGAAATTTTTAGTTATAAATGATATCCGGTCATGTTACATGTACAAGATTGGAGAAATCAGTGATTATGAACTTAGAGAGGCCTACGAGAAACTATGCAGCAACACAGTGTTGAAGCCGAAACACCAAAAGGTTGTCAAGCAAGGGTTGGTTCATGCCCTTGACTTTCCACAAAATTTCAAAGTAGAATGGATCAAAATTGTGCTAAGCAAGGTACATGATATGAAAATATGGCTAGAGGATGGACCAGTCCAAATCACCAAAGACATGATTCATACCCTAAACTCCCTGGGAAGAAAACCATGAGATGTCAAAGAAAGGAGGAAATTCAAGCAAACACACATGTAGTATGGAATAAGCAAGGCATGACTATCTCTACTATCACCGACTTGAAAATTGAGATTGCAATAAGAGTGATAGCACATAAATTTTATCAGTCAAGTCAGTTGGATAGTGTCCCATGCATTGCAGTGGACCAAGCTTGGAAAATAATAAAGAAGGATCACACCTACGACCTTGCTGAGCTCCAACTAACACAACTTGTCGAGAATCTTACATCAATCCAAAAAGCAAAGAATTCAATGTGTAAGTTCAGTTCCCTACTTGTTTGTTTATTCTTCTACATTCAAAAAAAAATTTCTACTATTGGAGGAGTAGTATGGGATAAGAGTAGACTAGTGACAATTCAGATTAATGAGTTTATTAGTCAAATGGGTGAAAACTTTGAAAGCATTATGGAGAATTACTTTGTAGAGTTTAAGAAGAAAATGGGAAAAGAAGTAGAATTCTTGTATCCTTAGTAGAGAAGTACAATCAGGACATATACTTTCTAGTTGACACTGACCTCACATATGCTCAAGCTGTAATACCGAGGGTATCATGGATAATGCCATTACCTTATGAGGTAAACATTGATGAAACTACAACAACAATCACAACCTTATTAGCCAAGGAAGTTGATAAGAAGACTACATATTTTGGAACCTATGAGGAAGAGAAGGCTAAGATAACCATGGGACTAAAGTCTTCTACCATTGAGAGAAAGAGGAAAAAGATAGTGAAAAACATTGAGAATATGATAGGAGAAAGAGAGGTAGATGCACCTCTAGAACTGACTCAAGGATTAGGAGAAGATAAATCAAGCAAGTCTAGTGAAAGTGAAGAGGAGGAGAAAGTAGTAGAAAAGAAAGGCAAGAAGGCATTAGTTGCCGAGCCTGTGAGAAAAAAAATGAAGAAACCAAAGCCTATCTCCTCACCTATACTTAGGCCAAGAACTAGGGAAGCCTCTACAATTATAGTTGTCGAGCCTCAAAAGAAAACCCCTGCATCAGGGAAGAGAAAAATTATTTAGCCTAAGGCAGTGCCGAGCCAGTTGAAGAAGAAATTAAGGAGGAAACTCATTTTGGAGAAGGATGATGAGGAAACTGACAGTGATGAGGAAATAAAGAAGAAGGTAGCATTACAAAAGAGAATACTAACTATGGATGAAATATGCCACAACATTAAGAGCACTGTTGGACTAGCAGGCTTCAAACAAATAAAATTTGAAAGAATGAGTATTGAGGATAAAGAAAAAGTTGAAGAAGAAATGATTGAGATGCTCTGCATATTCAAAATGGTACCACTTCAATTAGGGAAACTAATTCTTGATGAATTATATCAAAGACTAGCACAGAAATGGGAATATGATCTTATAACAAAAAAGCAAATCAAGGAAAGCACACTTGCTCAAGTCACACCAAACTTGTCCCCTACTTATATTCAACAATACATGGAGCAGTACAAAAATTGATTCGTTCCCAAGCTCATGGCATACTCTATCCTTCAACACAAGGTTGAAGATGTTGTTCAACAAAGTCTAAAGGTATGTAAGATCATTTTTGGTCTTATAATTGATAAGAGTACACAACAAGATGCTAGCACATCTAAGGGAGTTGAGCTAGATAATAAAGAGGATGTTAGTGAACCTCATATTCAGGAGGAAGTAGCTCAAAAGACCGAGGAGCATAAGAAGACAACTGAAATAACCATTGTTGATATCACTGAGGACACCCCAGTGAAAACTCATGTATTGACTAAGGAAGAAATTCAAGTCAAGGCAACAAAAGATACATCTTTGTCGGGCAGTAATCTGATGTTATTACAAGTGATAGATTATCCACAGATTAAGGATACACCAACTATTAAAGTTACCTCCACCAGTCCACACATGCTAATTACACCTATGCCTACATCTGTCGAGGAGTCAAATAAAGGACATGTAGAACAGTCTGCATTAGTTATAGTAAATCCTCATGTGGAGGAAAAGGAGCCAGAAAAGAAAGAGACAGAAAAAGAAATAAACACTCAAGAGACTAAGGAGAAAGAGGCAATAAAAGATCTTATACAGATTTCAAGTGGTACAACACCTAGAAATAAGTCACAAAAAAAGAAGGAGAAATCTCCCACTCCACAGGTGACACTCGAGGAAGTTATTATGATTCCTAAATGGGACAGATAACTTGACCTATGATTAGATGAAAATTCTACAAGATCTGCTAAAGAAGAAGAGAAAACAAGAAGAAATGAGAAGGGAACATCAACAAAAGAAAGTTCTTCAGGAAATAAAAGGTATATTCATTGATGCTTTTGAAATGACTGATGTAAATGACTCTGACCCTATTCTGGAACAACTTGTTCATATTGTCAAGAAAGTGACTGATGACAACGGCAAGGCTAATGATAGGTTGTTGTACTGGTCAAAAATAAAATTTGAGACAAAGGTACTTAATAAGATCTCTATAGATATCGTGGTGAAGTAGGTAGAACTTTCTACCTTAATAAATAACTCAGAAGAAGTTGTACTAAATGCACAATCTTTGTACAAGAAATTATGTGATGTAGAAGTGTTTACAAAGGACAAACATGATCTGATAGATAAGCTATAGCTAGATATCAAGTCTATAGGTCACTCATTGAGCTTGGATGCAAGTTCCAACTCTATACATTACACCAGGCTTCTACATACTCAAGGGAGGTTAGCCGAGTTGATGGCTAATGATGGCAAGATAAGGGCCCGCCTACTCTCCATAAAAACAATATTAACACCTTATTTGGAGGCCATACAAAGAGAGTTAGCTACAGAAAAGGAATTAGTTCAGAAAGATCCCCATCTTTCTATTTCCAAGAGCCTAGTTGACCTAGCTACCGAGCTAGAGGTAAAGTCTGAGGTTTTGAAGATTGCAACATCTGGTTGGGACAACACATTGCATATGGTCATGCAGCTTTACAAACCATTTTTGGACAATTATTTCAAGCTCCCTACACCCGAAGAACTTCAAGTGACAAAAAAAATGGGAAATAGTAGTGACATGACATGTTAAGTCACAAAGAGGGAACAGAATCAGAGAGCAGAATCAGACTGAAGAAAGTAGAAATGAATGGTATGACATACTAAGTTTTGTAAATGAGTATATGTATTTGAGTGTGTCAAATAAGGAAATCTTATGCGGACAAATGTAAATATTTTGTTTTGTTTGACTGAGTTAAAAAAAAAATGCTTCAAACGTAGACAAGGCTCATGACTGTTTGGAAAAATGCTACAACATGGATAATGATTGTGAATTGTTCGAAAGACGCATGAATTTGTTTAAAGTGATGTCTCAAATAAAAATCAAAACGAGCAAACTGTTTGACAAATAACCTGCATGTAAAATGTTTAGCATAAATGTGGTTTCATGGCCTGCAAAATAGAATGTTGTGTGAACAGTTTAACAAACTACCTCTTTATCTAGAATGATGTATAAGTTAGAGGTGCCATTATCTAGATTGTCTGCTAACAAGCAACAAAATTTTTTCTTGCCAAGAAATGGAGAGTGAGAAGTCATTTACATTGATATGTGATGATGGAAAGACCAAAATCTATGACATTGCAAATGCTTTGGACAGTAGAAAAAGACAAATGCACAACATTTGACAGAATGCCTTGAAAGGGGTGTTATGGATCTGGTAAAAAATCTTGAAAAAATTGTCAAACAAATGCAATCAGTGAGACCTGTACCAGCATTACTTCTGCTACCTATGGAAGCATAGGAAAGGTTTGTGGACTTTTTAACAAAATTAGGGGAGAGGAGCCAATACATGAGCGGGGTCTAATAGGTGATATGTTAGGTGAACAAAATAGACCAGTAGGTGAACAAAATAGACCTATAGTGGTGAACTAAAAATGTCCCATTAATGTGTATCCCAAAAAAGATGCCTCTAAATTTTAACAAACAATCACTCATGTGGTGCTACATTAGCTCACCATTAAACATGATTTAGTGCATATCTATGGGTTTTATCACTTTTTGGGACCATTTTGGACACTTTCACAAAAAAGATGCTAAAGTAACATCATATTTGACCATGTGGACTAGAGATTTTTTTTTTAAATAGGGGACTTGATAAATAAGCTGATGTAAAAAACTAAGAGTAATTTGAAATTTCCACATTAGATTTTGAGAGGCGTGAACTGACTTGTCTCCCCTATGCAAAATGTTTTAAATCTAGTCAAACTAGATCAATAGCATCAAATCAAGTGACAACCACATCCATAAACTAATAAGGCCGTCCTACCAAGTAGAATAAAGGTTGTCCCATTGGGCATGCCAAATGTTCAATGAGGGCAATGATGAATCGGGCAGAGATCCAGTCCTTCCAACATCAAAACAATGGATTTCATCATATAAACACAAATAAACATTAATCTAAACAAAACAATTGCATTAAAATAAAGATCTACTCTATTGCCCTCTTATTTGCACAATCTTGTGTTTAAATCAATTTCCTCTTAGAGTATATATCTAAGATTTTATAAAAAATGGAGGAATTAAACAAACAAATGCAAGAAATCAGAATGCAATAGATATGTATGATGCTAAAAATTGAAGATTTTTTATTAAAAAAAAATTATATAGTAATCTATGGATAGAAACACCATCAATTCTAATATAGGAAATTTGGAAAAAGAGGAATAGAAGAATATTCAAAGAAAAGAGAATGGACCGGGAGAAACTGAGTAATAAAATAGAAATAAACATAGTGGAAATTACTAACAGCAGAATACTTTGTCACCCACAAAAAAACACCACACTAACATACTGGGATGAGAAACTCGGACTCAAATGGTAGGAGTTCAAAATACCTCCCTATGTAAGGGAAGGGGGTGAAAACATCAAATAAAAAAGAGACAATTGCAAATGGTTTGAGCCATCCAAACAGGTTCAACTTCGATGGGGCATCTCGGGGGAATTTGAGTATTTCAAGTATAGGATGTAGCATTCATGATTGGAATGGATTAGAAGTTGCTATATTAGTAATACCTACAGGTATAGAATCAAATAACTATGCAAAAATGAGAGATTTAATAGAAGGATTTTTACTATATGCAAAGACTTACAAATCAACAAATTAAAAATTGAAGGTGACTCAATAATATAATAAACACAATCAGAAAAGGCTCCACATCAAACTACAAATTAAATGCTCTTATGGAGAGAGCCTTGGATCTTTTAAAATACTTCAAAAAGTATATTTAATCAATCACATATATAGAGAAGGTAACACAATTGTAGATAGATTGACAAACAGGGGAGCAGATGAGGAATTTATTGAAAGCATTGACCAATAATTATAGTGCAAATTAAGGAACGCTAGCCCACAATAAAAATTACAAATATGAAAAAATAGTAGCAATAAGAATAAAAATAATAGCCAATTCAAACCAAAAGTTAAAGAGGCTGAGAAATAAGATCGAGAGATAGTATATAGCTTAAGTATTAACTAGATTATAGGAAATTATAAACTAGATTTAAAAACTATCATCCAATAGTAAGAATAGTAGAAAAAAGGAAACTTATAAAAATTAATTATTGGTCTTCAAAAAGTAATCATTCGGAGACAATCTATACTAAAAGACATCACACATGTTTAAAAACAAGACCCATTAGTAAAAGATGTGAAACAACGAAGTTAGATACCTAATCCAATCTTTAACTCAATGTTAACTCTAGAAAGAACATTAGAGAATGGGTTATATCCCATCTAGATTAAGAAAAGGAAGCAATAAGCCAATACAAACATTCTAGTATAGGGCTCGGTAGTAGAGCTGATAGATTTGTAGATTAGCATGGACACACCAATACATTTGAGAAGAAAAAGGAGACAAATGGTGCTTATTGGGGAGGTTAAAAAGGAAAGACTGGTGAAAATACTAAAGTCTACTCACCTAAAAATAATAGGGAATGAGTTCTCATTCTTAGAGGATCGTCACAAAGATAACATTGACTAGTAGCTATGTTCTTGGTTATGGTGTTGCAAGTGAAAGAGGAAAAAGAATGTTGTAGAGGAGTTGTGTAGGAGAATTTTCAAGAAAGGTCTTTTGGTCGACCTAGAGATGGTGATGTTCAACATAGACAAGGAACTTAGCATCACCAAGGCCTATCATTACAACCTATTGATTATTGGGGGGAAACCTATCCTAAGATTGCCAATACTTACCATTGAGGATCAAGGACTCTTCAATTCTAGGAAACCCTCCATCAAGAGAAATATAGAGTTCCCTCTTAGATTAATGCATGTCAAACAAGTGACAGAGGGCAATTGGTTAGAAAAATTCATGCGAGAGGATAGAGTGGATATGAGTGATGAAGAAGAGAATGTAGAATCTCATGAGAATAGATCCACTCCAGAGGGCCAGGAGAAGCGTAATGATCCTGGATCATTTTCTCAGAGGGGAGCCATAGAAAGCTATGAAAAGAAAGGAAAAATAATCAAGATACAACTTAAGGTTGGTTTAGGGTTTAACATCCAAACTTTGGTGGTTAGGTTTTATGTAAGGTATCTAGATAGCCCATAGGAATAACTAGTAAGAAGATAGCCTAGATGGTATGCCACATTTTGTATACATTTTTAGTAAAATGGTTAAATGAGGCTAGAGGATTGTGTATTATGCCTCATCAGTAGTAAATGCACGTATATATCAATATGAATAGCCTCATACCAGCATAGTAGTGAAAGTATAACAAATATTATAGCTGACTGGTAATGTAAATATTTATAGATAGTAATGAAAAAGATATGTTATAATATGTCTTGAATGGAATGTTTCATTGCTTTCAATTACTAGTTTGCATGTGTTACAACCTGATGCAGGAGCATCCGAGGATCAAGGTTGTTGACTCATATGTGGGTTTTGGTCAAGATTTACTTTCGAGGGTCATAACTTTTGACTTGGATGTGGGTTTTGGCTGAAATTTAATCGGCAGTTGCGTGAAGAGGTGCTATTTGGATTGTCGATGGAGCTTAGCTCAATTGGTGGCCATTTCAACCTTTTTCCAGGAGCCAAAAACATCATCTTGGCCTCCGAAATTGGCTTTTGATTTTTTTTTAGTTTTTAGAAAGTTGGCTTTTGTAATAAATCTGAAATCATGTTTCCAATTTCGTAGGTTAGTTGACAATTCATCTTGCCTTAGTTGGGGGCTTTTCTTGGGAAAAATCAGGATTCGTAGGATGGGTTTTGAAAATTACCAAAAATGGAAATTTTTTATTTTCCCAAACTGCCAAACATGGTAATTTTTGGAATTGTAATAAGAAGTTGTTTCCTTTCAATGTAGAGGCAGAGTAAGTTGGAGAAGATTAATGAAGAGTTTGGAGTTCCGAAATTCTGTGTTATTTATTTTTCTGAATTGTTGTTCTTGAAGGATTTGGGCTACATCACAACCATTGAAAAAAGGAGAAGAAAATTATAAAATGAGGTCATACAAAATGTGAGTTATGACTAACTCAATTTCTCTAGATTAAAACCTGTATAGCATAAATAATAAATCTTGATAGGAAAGAAGTAGTAAAGCATAATCTATCTATAATTGAATATATGGCTAAAAAAGAGTATTGATCAGGTAACTTGGGCTATTTGCAAATAAAAAATTCATTTAAATAATTTTAAAGGCAATGAACCATCTATTGTGTTTGAAGCCCCTTATATGAAGATCCTATATTGTGATGAAAAATGCTATTACATATAAAACATAGCTACTTAGAAGGGAATACATTGTACAATAAGGAGTAGGCTTTAACAACCTAATAGTATCAAATTAGTGGGAAGATAAAAGTACCTTAACAATAATGACTATAAATATGATAAGGTATAAGTTGGTTATTATTCTGAAGTGGGCCTAAATATATGATAAGGATGTTGGATCTCTACTTAACTCATGAAACACACCTCGAAGTAAGATAAACCCCTCCATGAGACTATATGGTGACATGAACCTTCAAAAAGAAATAGAAGGAAGAATTGATAACGCAATCATATATTATAAAAAATAGTAGTATTTTAGGAAAAGGTTAATTCTTGGCTTCAACCTTTTACCAAAAAACACAAGCATTGGGTTCACAATTTTTGGTGGGATGCTAATTCATCACACAGAAATTCATGTATAATTCTTGCATCCAAAAAAATGGACTCAAAATGATAAAGTTATTCAAAATTTAATAGATTGGAGACATTCTAGTGTTAACACTTTATATATAAAATATTTTTATATCACAAGCTAAAGGAAAAGACACTATATATTTTGAAATTGCAAGGGTGCACAATTTTTGATACCATAATTTTCATCATACATGTAAGGAGGTTGTTAGATAACTAAGCGGGGGGGGGGGGCGTGAATCAGTTAATTCTAGTTATCCTACAGTCCCACATCTCCCAAATGTATATATTCAAGCTTTTCAATCAAATAATCAACTCAGTAAGCTATCGACAATATCTTTCTCTTCATCTATCGATTGACAATAAATTCAATACTATATTTACCGATCTGACTAGTTATGAAATGTGTAAAGTAAAATAATAATTCAACACATCAAATACACATAACACATAGATTTTCAACGTGGAAACCCTGTTAGGGGAAAAACCACCTGGGACCGGTAACCCAAAATAGTTCACTCTTCTAAAGTGAGCTTGATTAGGAGCCAACCCTATCAAAGGTTACAAAACACACTGTAAGGTGTGATCTGGTTAGAGGATTTATCACTAACAGTTCTCTCTTGACCAACATTCACTATGGGGTCAACAAGAAAGCAATCAACATTCATTGAATGTCATATTAAAATATAAAAAGACTGTTAAGTCCACTCGGTTAAGAGATTTTTCTATAACAATAGTTAAACTAATACAGTAATGATCTAATTCAAATACAACTAAGATTTGTAGATTTTCAGATCTATGCTAAGCTCAAAATACCTCCTCTAATCAATAAATAATTCAATTCTTCATATCCTCCAACTTATTTCACTCAGTAAATAATTCTCTCATGCTCGATAATGTCTGTAGTTCAACTTGGTTCTATCTTCAACTAGTTTGATCAGTGGTGCATGAAAATAGTCCTTTCACACAAATTCTCCCGCAGTATCAATAATTCCAAACTCAATAAGGAATCTCATGTCTCTTTAAATAGACAACATAAATCATTTTCTTTTCATCCGTTAGATTTTGCCTCTTAATCTTCATTGTTCATTTTGCCACTTTTACCTTCCTCGCCATTTATGTCTATAACACATTTCATCCTTCTTCATTCAATCAATCTTGAATTTTGTCAGTCGTTAGATCATCATAACAAACTTTATCTTCTACCTCGGAATCATAAGAAATTGTCTAGCTCATCAATTCAGTCAGTTGTTATAAACTATATTTGTTTCTTTCACTCGTTCAATATCAGAATGTCTCAGTGAATACTTGCTCAATTAATACTATACTTGGTATACACTACACTAGTTCGGTGTATACAAAAATATTCAATTACCAACCACATAAACTTGTTCAGTTCTGATCTTCAATACATAACAAAATCATGTAATACAATCAAGTCAACAACATGATGCCATAGACTCATCAATAAGTTACCCAATGTATATCATAGCCATATCTTTCATATCCATCTCATCTTCATGTAGATCTCTCATTCCTTTATCATTTTCCTTCTTCAGATGTTTTTAACCATCATGATAAGTACAATCAAAACTAGTTGACATCAATGATAATACATTGACTGATTTAATTGCCTTATATATCACTTTAGTAGCTCGGTGACCTTCAATCATTGTCTTGTACTTATCCATTCATTCCATCAAGATATTAAATCAGTTGTAGGTTATCAATCTCTCCCTTTGGCATTGATGGCAACACAATATGAAATATGCCATAGAATACCAAACATTTTTTCTACAACTCTGTAAGTAAATGTTGTAACTCAGTAAGCTCTCCCTATCTTGTTCATTTAATATGTTTAATCACTACACAACAGTCCATGTAGACTCTCCATGTGGATTTGATCTTCTTCTTCCTTTGTTTCTTCTCTCCCTTATAATATGTCATTGGTTTCTCTCTCCCTTTTGCTTCTCTCCCTTTGGATAAATATTTCATTGATTCTTCTCTCCCTTTGAAAAAAATGCCAAAAAGAATAAACAACTCTACAGTAGCCAAAATATTATCTCTAGTGTTCATTTTAGATCAAGTACCTTCATGTACCAATATGCAGTGTTCATTGTTCTAGCTTTCACAACCTTAGGAAACCTAAAGCATGAACAATATGCATCAAGATCATTTGATATTCTGATAGAGTATAGGTTGATGAAACCTCCTAATCACCTTAGTGACCGATAGGCAGGGGATGGACCCCTAGTCTAGTCCTCAAGTACTCAAATGTATCCTTAGGTAAGGGTTTGGTAAATATATTTGCAAGTTGTTCTTTTGATTTCACAAACTCCAATATCACTTTCTTTTCTTGTACTTGTTCCCTCAAGTAGTGATACTTTATGGATATGTGCTTTGTCTTTGCATGCATCATTGGATTCTTATAAATGTTTATAGCACCTGTGTTGTCATATATTGTCACTAGAACAATGATCTCTTCATTCATCCCTTTCAAAAGTTGTTTTATCCATGCAATACTTGAACAATTAGCAGCAACAACAACATATTTTTCTTTTGTGGTGGACTGAGAAATGCATCCTTGTTTCTTTCTTATCCAAGTAACTAATCTTTCTCCCAAAAAGAATGCTCCATCGGTAGTTCTCTTTTAGTCATCAATGTTTCCAGCCCAATTAGCATCAACATAAACATTTAGTTCAAAATTTCTCTCTTTCTTGTACCATAAACCATAGTTCTCTATTTTTTTCAAGTATCTCATAATCCTCTTAATAGAAGTCATATGTGATTCTTGAGGATTAGAAGAAAATATTGCTACAATCCCAACTGCATCTGCAATATCCGGTCTACTATGCACAACATACATCAATTTACCAATCATTGATCTATATAGTGTTTGATTTACCTCAGCTGACTTATCATCCTTTGATAATTTTCATCATGTGACCATCTGTGTACCAACCGGTTTTGAATCTTCCATTCCAAAGGTCTTCAACACTTTTTTGATGTTCTTTGATTGTGTAATGAATATACCTTCACTTTGTTGTAGAATTTGCAAACCAAGAAAGAATTTAATCTCTCCAAACATTGACATTTCAAATTAAAATGATTTGCATAGATTATCATGTCCTCTAAATATGATATCATCAACAAAAATTTCAGCAATAAGAATCTTGTCATCAGTTTCACCTTTCAAATATAAATTATTGTTGTCACTTGTTCTAACAAGTCCAATACTAATAAGATATGAATTCAGTCTTTCATACCATGCTCTCGGTGCTTGTTTCAGTCCATATAGTGCTTTGTACAATTTACATACCATGTTTTTCTGATTTTGATCAATAAAACCTTCAAGTTGCTCAATGTATACCTCTTCCTCAAGTATTCCATTCAAAAATGCAAATTTGACATCCATTTGATATAGTTTGAATCTTTTGAAGATAGCATATGCAAGCTATATTCTAACTCCTTCAAGTCTTGCAACTGGTGCAAAATTTTCACCATAATCAATACCTTCTTCTTGTGCATACCATTTCCATACAAGTCTTTCCTTATTCCTAGTGACTTCACCATTTTCATTCAACTTGTTTTTGAATATCCATTTGGTTCCAATTACATTCTTATCATTCAGTCTCAGTACCAATGTCCATGTTTTGTTTTTAGTATTTTCTCAATTTTCTCATTCATTTCTTTAATCCATTCATCATTCTCAAGTGCATCCCTAACATTTTTAGGTTCAAATTCACAAACTAAACATGTGGTATTTCTTAACTTACTTCATGTCATCATGCCAACTTTCTTGTCACCAATAATCTGATTCTGTGGATGGTGTCTCCTCACAAATTTTGCTAGCACTTTCTCTCTTCTTTGTTCATCATTCGATGTAGGATAAAGATCTTCCTCTGTAACTATTTCCCGATTCTTAGTCTCTATAGGTTGAAGCTTGGTATCATTATCTTGTTGCTTGATAATTTCAGCCTGTTGCTCAGGTAGAATGTTAGGTTTCTCAATGTATGTGAATCTGCCATAGTCTTTTGGTTCTTTTTTGCTTTTTTCATCATTTTTCTTAGCAAAATCATCAATCCTCACATTTGCACTTTCAATCATTTTCTTAGAAACCTTATTCAAATATTTGTAAGCTTTTCTTTTAGTAGAATATCCTAAGAATATTCCTTCATCACCTTTTGAATCAATTTTTCCATTTCTATAATCTTTTAGAATGTAACAT
This sequence comes from Chamaecyparis obtusa, assembly GCA_027943335.1. Lineage (NCBI taxonomy): Eukaryota > Viridiplantae > Streptophyta > Pinopsida > Cupressales > Cupressaceae > Chamaecyparis > Chamaecyparis obtusa. Next base: position 491,370 of record BSBK01004237.1, read on the forward strand.
CTACTTCCAAATATTTTGAAATAACTTACATTTGGTGTGTACCCATACTATAACTCATAGGGTGTCTTGTTTGAATCTTTCTTCAGTTGTACTCGGTTCAATGTCTATACAACAACACTAACATCTTCTCTCCAGTACATTTGTGCAACATCTTTTTCAATCATCAGTGTTCTAGCATAATCAACTATGGATCTATTCCTCCTTTCAGCAATTCCATTTTTTTGTGGTGTTCTCAGTGTAGAAACCTATCTTTTAATTCCATGCTCATTACCAAAGTTAGTGAGCTCGTCAGAAATAAACTCACCACCTCTATCTGATCTTAAGCATTTTAACTCTTTTCCAATTTCTTTTTCCCCTTTAGCTTTATACCATTTAAACATCTTGAAAGCTTTAGATTTTTCTTTCAAAAACATAACAATCATCATCTTAGAGTAGTCATCAAAAAATAAGATAAAATATATGTCATCATAATAACTTTGAGTTCTCATATGACCACACAAGTCTGTATGAACCAACTTCAAAATAGCTTTAGATGAATAGTTCTTGCTCTTGAAACTAGATTTTGACATTTTTCCCATTTGACATTGTTTACACATGACATGGTCAAGTTTAGACAAGCTCGGTAAGCCTCTAAATTTTCTTTTCTTACTAATTTTAACCATGTTGTCAAAGTTCACATGACATAACATTTTGTGCCATAACCACACATCTTCAGTTCTAGCCAATAAACAAGAAGTTTCAGCATTGTCAAGATAGAATAGATTACCTTTTGATTGTTCACAAGTACCGACCAACTTTCTAGTCTCATCATATATTTTCACATTTCTATTTTCAAATGCAACTCGGTGACCCGAGTTATTCAGTTGTTCTACACTCAATAGATTATAGTTAAGTCCCTTCACCCAATATGCATTCTCACATCTAATCTTATTGTTCAACAAGATAGATCCTTTTCCTTTTACTAGACAAGGTTTATCATTTCCCATTTTAACATATCCACCATTCTAATATTCAAGATATTCAAATTTGTCTTCATCACCAGTCATATGATGCATACAACCATTATCAATAATACATGTATCATTCTTGCTAACTTTAGAAATAAGTTTTGTTTCAACATACTTTTCTTCTTCTTCTGAATCTTCTTTCAAAGCTACGAATACCACCTCAATGTCTTCATCAGTGTCAGTGTCAGTGTCATAATCATCATATTCAACAAGGTAACATGCTTTCTTGCCTTTATCTTTGTATTCTTGGTTGCTTCTTTCGTCATACTTCTAGTTGCCTCTGTGATCCCGATTATCTCTTATGTGAAACTTTCTTTCTCTGGATCTTTCATTGTCTTTGTCATCTTCTTTCCGGTTAGGACATCTAGCTACAATGTGACCAATCTCTTTATAGTTAAAAGATACCAAAGGTAATTTCCCTTTGTATCTTCCTTTACCTTTTTGTAGTCTTCTAGCCATTAATGCTTCAAGTTCATCAAGTTCATCAAGTTCACTGTCACTGTTTACTACTTGATTTACCAATTTTCAAGGATGACATAAATGTAGACTCAACATTTGGAATAATATTGTTATGATAGTTATTCAACTCAAAAGTAGTCATTTTATTGATCAGGCTATCAGGTGTAAGAGTGTTTCCCAAAATTGATCTCATTTCGTGGATTGCAGAGATTCTAATAGCATAGATAGGCAGCAAGGTTCTAATAATTTTACTCACAATAGTGTCTTCATCAATAACACCTCCTGCTCCTTAGATAGCATTGAAAATCTCCTTAATTTGGTTGTTGTACTGTGAAATGTTTTCTCCTTCTTTCATCTTCATATCATCAAACTTTCCTCTAAGACTCTCAGCTCTTTCCCTCAGCACATTCTCATCTCCTCCGTGAACTAGTGCAAGTTTGTCCCACATTTCTTTAGCAATAGTGCATGTCTTGATATCTTCAAATTCAACATCTAATAAGGAAGCAACAATCTCTAGCATTGTTATATTATGTTCATGTCTATATATCAATTGATCAACAGTCAAAGGTCCAGTCAGTTGGATGTAATCTTTGCTCAAGTAGTAATTGCAAATTCTCCAATTCTAGATATATGCAATTTCATTATGCTTTTCCATGTTGAGAAATTGTCTTTGTTTAGCTTTGGCACCTCTCTCTTATACATCTTGTGATCTTTAGCTTAAGTCTTTCAAACTTTCCTTCCAAGCAACCAATGCTCTGATACCAATTGTTAGATATCTGAGAAGGGGGGAGGTGAATCAGTTAATTCTAGTTATCCTACAGTCCCAATCTCCCAGATGTATATATTCAAACTTTTCAATCAAATAATCAACTTGGTAAGCTATCAACAATATATTTCTCTGCATCTATTGATTGATAGTAAATTCAATAATGTATTTACCAATATGACTAGTTATGAAATGTGTAAAGTAAAATAAAAATTCAACACATCAAATACATATAACACAGATTTTTAACGTGGAAACCCTGTTAGGGGAAAAACCACCTGGGACCGGTAACCCAAAATAATTCACTCTTCTGAAGTGAGCTCGGTTAGGAGCCAACCTTGTCAAAGGTTACAAAACACACTGTAAAGTGTGACCTGGTTAGAGGATTTATCACTAACAGTTCTCCCTTGACCAACATTCACTATGGGGTCAATAAGAAAACAATCAACATTCATTGAATGTCATATTGAAATACAAAAAGATTGTTAAGTCCACTCGGTTAAAATATTTTTCTGTAAAAATGGTTAAACTGATATAGTAATGATCTGATTCAAATACAACTAAGATTTTTTGGATTTTTAGATCTATGCTAAGCTCAAAATACCTCCTCTAATCAATAAACAATTCAATTCTTCATATCCTCCAACTTGTTTCACTCGGTGAATAATTCTCTAACGCTCAGTAATGTCTGCAGTTCAAATCAGTTTTGTCTTCAACCAATTTGATCATCGGAGCATGAAAATAGTCCTTTCACACAAATTCTCCTGCAGTATCAATAATCCTATACTCAATAATAAATCCCATGTCTCTTTAAATAGACAACATAAACCGTTTTCTTTTCATCTATTAGATTTTTCCTCTTAATCTTCATCATTCATTTTGCCTCTTTTACCTTCCTTGGCATTTGTGTCTATAACACATTTCATCCTTCTTCATTTGATCAATCTTGAATTTTGTCAGTTGTTAGATCATCATAACAAACTTTATCTTCTACCTCAAAATCATTAGAAATTGTCTAGCTCATCAATTCAGTCAGTTGTTATAAACTTTATTTGTTTCTTTCACTCGGTCAATATCAGAATGTGTCAGTGAATACCTGCTCGGTATACACTACACTAGCTTGGTGTATACAGAAATATTCAATTACCGACCACATAAACTTGTTTAGTTCTGATCTTCAATACATAACAAAATCATGTAATACAATCAAGTCAACAACATGATGTCATAGACTCATCAATAAGTTACCCAATGTATATCATAGCCATATCTTTCATATCCATCTCATCTTCATGTCGATCTTTCATTCCTTTATCATTTTCCTTCTTCAGATGTTTGTAACCATCATGATAAGTACAGTGAAAACTAGTTGACATCAATGACAATACATTGATTGATTTAATTGCCTTACATATCACTTTAGTAGCTCGGTGACCTTCAATCACTATCTTTTACTTGTCCATTCATTCCATCAAGATATTCAATCAGTTGTAGGTTATCAAAGGCAAGGATGACATGTGTCATATTTTTAAGGAGACACCACTTTTTTAGGATATAAATGTCCCATTTTGTGGGTCCCATTAACTCAAGTGGAAATAAGAACTATTAGAAATTAAAAAAATTTATTATAGGTGGATTTATGCAAGTTGGCATTTTGTATATATGTATGTGCCTTTCATGTATGAATGAGTTGTGCATGTTAAATTTTTAGATTGCATGCATGCAAACAGTATATGCATCTATATTTTTTATTACAAACATTATAAATATGATGCTTGTAGAGTACTTTGTATTATGTTGATATTTTACAAATATTATTTGTTAAACATGCATATATACTAAGAGGGGGTGATTCAATATATGAAAATTGTTCTTTAATTCAACATTAATTACCACAAATTACTTCTCAAATCATCATATAAAATGTTAAGCACGTGATAAGCACACATCAACAAAATCAAACACCAAACTAATGTGGAAACCTAGAAGGGGAAAAACCATGGTGAGTAAAGCTACTTGGATCTATTGTCCAAATCTAGTCTCACAAGAAAATAATAAACTTACAATATTTTGTAGGCACCAAACCATAAGAACTACAACCTATGATGGAGACACTAGTCCCCATTCGGATTTGCAGGCACCAACCTACATGAAACATCTATTGGCTAACCTAAAGAACTAAGAAGAAATTCAGATTATGAGGCACCAACCTCAATTTTCAACAAATTACATGAAAGATATGTCATGTGGCCTTTCAAGGATGAACCTTCAACATCTCCTTGATTTGATCACCTTTAGAAAATTCTCATAGTGTGCATGAGATCTACATTTGAAGTCACACACTTAAACAAAAATAGAGTAGACATGTTGTACAGGTTTTTCCAAGGTTATTAGTCTTACTTGCATACAACCAACATCATTGGAATGAATCCAATTATAATATATGCATCCCCATATTAATTGCATCCACAAGTCAACCAAAATTTTTTAACATCTTGCATAACATTTTTTAAGGTTATTATTCTTACATACAACCTAAACCATTGGAATGAATCCAATTATAGTTTTATATTCATCCCTATATTAATTGCATCTACAAGTCAACCCAGAACTTATTTACAACATCTACAAGTTGGCCACATGAACAAACTATAAACCAAACATGTAATAGGTCCAATCTAATAGCCAACACATTACACCAAGTGTGGGATCATGATATGTGTTACCCAATGCTAACTCAATTAGTTCAAATTAATCTCCACATGCTTCATCTAGTTGGTGCATGATGTTGTACTCTAATTTTTTATCAGAAAATCAACGCAAACAATGAACTAGTCACTATGAGAAAATTGTCAACCATAACTTTCCTTCTTCTTGATCTCCACCTCTAAAACTTGAATAAATGTTTTTGTATGTAGCCTTACATATCCTCCAAATTGCAAGACATAAGTCATCACTATGGTAGCATGTGATACAAGACAACATGTCAGTGTATATACAATTTATGAGCAATAAACCTCTAAAACATACCACAAGCACTTTCAGATATTTGGAAACACTTGAAACATGATTATAATAATACTAATGACATACTAAAAGAGAGATATATAGTATAGCTGACTTTGTCCTTCAAAAACATGGATGCTTTGAAATTACATAATATGTTAGAAGTAATTTAAAATTATAGAAACCTTTTGATTACTTGAAATCAAGGAGAACATAATAAAAATTTGATAACTCCCATGATATACAACTTTAACATCAATGAAAATACAAACAAAACTATGTTAAACAATCTATCCCTTTTTCATTGACAATAAGAAAAAAAATGCTCCCATTATGAACAACATCCACTTTTTTCAAGTTCTTCCCCTATGTAGTAGGTATGATGCATTCTCTTTCCAGAGCTATCTTTCTTTGTGCATCTAGTCTTCTTTCTTTTGCTTTATTTTCTTGAGCATCTTGGTCTTATTTTCCCCCTTTGCCATAAATAGTAAAGGACCACATCTCCATAAGATCACCTAGTCTTCTTGCAATAGGGATTCAAAAATCCCCTTAAACTTGTACTTACCATTGAATTAAGTGGAGGGATCCATCACTCCCAGTTTCTGCATGAGATATTCAAATGTATACTTTAGAAGAGTTTTTGTGAATATTTCAAGATTTTGCTTCTTTGTCTCAACATACTCCAACTTCATTTCTTTGATTGCAACCTTCTATCTTATAAAATGATAATTGAAATATGATTTGTCGTTGAATACATTACTGGATTCTTTCAGATGGTTATAACTCTTATATTATCACAAAGAATGGGAATAAGCTCTTCAAACTCAATATTCATCTTTTTCAATGTCTACTTCAACTATGGAACCTATGTACAATAAGAAATTATTTCACCCTTTTACTTGTTCAAGGAAAAATTATGATATTTTACTCTTTTTCTCACTGATGAGATTCTCTGGATATTAATCTAACTATTTTCAACAAGTTATGTTATCTAAAAAATATTAAATCTTCATCATGTACATGCTCCCAAAGGTCTCCATCTCTATTGCAGATTCATCTCTAATGCGGGCTACTTACATCGCTTCAACAATTTGGGCAACTCCTTGTGATAGGTTATATCCCTTCTTATTGAAGTCTTCCAATTCTTCTCCTACATTGTAATCTTCAAGGCCTTCCCCTTCTTCAAGGTAACGCATCTCAACAACAACTCTATTCCACTCATTCTCTTTATCATCATCCCATTTTTTTATCATTGCTCCCTATAACTCTAGAAAGATATTAGTTGAGGATCTCTTGTCCACTTTTATTTTTTCTTATTCTAATAGTTCCACTCCTTGGTGAATCCTTGACTCAATGGATTTCTTCTCTAAGAGTGGCTCTTTCCCACCAAGTGAATATTTATTCTTACCATTCTTATTCACCTTCTCATAACTCTTCAACACCTTTGTTATAGGATTTTTTTTCCTTTTTTTTCTTACAATTGCATGATTCACATTCCTCCAACATGAACCATAAATCCTACAACTCAAACTCTAGTTGTTGTAAATACTTTAGTCGGTACTTTTTTAGCCTGTGCTCCTACATTTGTCTTATCTTTTTTTCCACTTTGACTTTCCTCTTTCTTACATTTTGATATAAATCCATATCTGGACATTCAACCATATCCAAAACACTAAAATAGTAACCAATCTCCCTTCTCCTCTTCCCTTAAAAATAAGCAATATATTTTAACCATATATCAACATTCTATTAGTATTATTTATCCTTTTGAAGAAATTAACACAAATTTGGAGATAAGGTATGCAAGTTAACACTTCATAGGCCAATACAAATTAAATTCCATCTCAGCAATCTTCAAATTAGACAAACTACACTTGGCAAGACTAACATCAATATAATATATGTGAATAAAATCCACCTTTCCGCAAACATAAAACATTTTTCTAAGGCTTCATTCTCCCTTTGCAGTGAGTTTTTCTTAAGGAGTAGCATGCGCTTGCCACTTGTCAGCACGTGGTACATTATAGAGCAAGCATTCCTTTCCCTTTGTCAAAGACTCCACAGTTGTGTATGCATCTTTCGCTTCAAAGGAAGTTTTGCGCCTGACTGTCGTGTGACCTCCCTGGTAACTTATGTGTAAAGCTACATGTGGTCATATCACAGGCTTTCAGGAGAGTTCACTTTCCACTACGAGGGAACTTCTTCGTTTGACTACCATACGTCATTCCCCAGCTAAAATAGGAAGCCTCCATGCACCCCACACTTGCATGCTCATTCTCTTGCGGCTTAGCACAGTTTTCAATTGTCAGTTCAGTGTAATTTACAAGGAAATCGTCGCATAATTGCAAAAAGGTAGTGGTCGCAGAGCTCGATGAAAGATCAGAGCATGCTAAGAGATAGTAGGTGCTAGCTATCAGTTTCTCAGAGCCGGTGATGGAAGCGGTGATTTCTTGGCTTTGCAAAGTGGGACACCAGGCACATTTTCTAAATCATTTCTTGCTATGGAGAATCGATTCGTGCCTTAGCTAATTATTAAAAAGAAAAGTATTGTAATGTAAAAGGGTTTTGGAATAGAAGATGACTTTATAGAAGTATTTAGAAATTTTATGTTTGGTAGCCTTAAACTGTAGTGTACATTTGAAACAATGAAATATAATCAATCGTTATTTTCAGTCCTTTGGTCTTCTGAAGATTCGTTGTTCTTGTATAGTTTATGTGTTGATTAATGGTTATTGTTGACTTTAGTGTACTCATCTTAACTTTTTTTAGTGGACTATGCTTTAAGATTTTCCATTGTCTGGGTGTTACTATATGGTTCACTTTATGTTTTGTGTTTTAAGGGCTTTCATATTTTATGTGGTTGTTTCTAATGCATGTGTGTTATTAGATCGCCTTGGGATCCCCTATTTCTAGGGTAGTTTCTGCACTATTTTTATTGAATTTTCTTAAAATTTGGCGTATCGCTACCTAGTAGATTAGTTGTCTTCTTATCCCTTTCCCTTTTCATAAAAAATGAAAAGTCGGCTTCTAAAATCTTAGAGGTCATTCAGTGAAATCACATAAGGTCCCCAATCATTGAACCTCCCATAAGGCGATATGTCTAAAAGCAATTTTAGCCATCAAAAATTATGTTTTTGGCATGTCCGGTGGGACCAAAACATTTAGTCTAAAGTTTGGGTAGATGTATGGCCCACATACCAGTTACTAGATCTCAAACTACTTTTGCACTACATTTTATTGTCCCTCCATTAGTTTTTTGACATTTTAAGGGTTTTTAACAGCAAGGTCAAGCCCAACAATGAGCCCAACAACCCATCCAACAACCACAGATGGCACATAACCCTCCTAGGAATTTTGTGGCTTGGAATACTAGAATTCCTTTGATCCCCCCTGCCCCTCCAACTGTTTAGGGACAAATCCTTGCTTCGTCTCTCAAATCTCTTCCTAAATTTACCGAGGAAGACTTTAAGACTCCTGTTGAACATTTACAAGATGTAGAAGAGGTCTGTATAGTGTATAATATCATAGAGCAAGACGTGGCTTTGAGGCTTTTGGCAAATTATTTCAAGGGAAAATCTCGAGACTAGTACCACTCTCTCCAACCCGATTCTATTACAACTTGGGACCAATTAGGAGATCCTGTCTATGAGTGTTTTACAAAAAAGGGAGATTGGTCTATGTTTCTCTAGCAGTTGATCTTCGTCAAGAGAGATCTGTAAGAGGCCATAACAAATCTACACAAGACATGGTACAAAATCCCTATTGTCGTGTGGCCCCCACCCGATATGGATTTTATTTTCTATCTCAATGATTTTAATCCTAGTATGTCTATGATGATCCAATCTATGGGCATAATTACATTTCCAGACACTTACAATGTTGTTGTGGTGCAGGAGCACCCCCCCCACTCTTCACAACACCCATACTTCTAAGGATCTTTTAAGAATTTTCAAATTTTGATTAGCAAGCCAACTTGTAAGACCTAGTCACCCTCGATGTGGTTATAAACCATGGTCCAAAGGCACATTTAGGAGTTTTAGGTTTTCCTAGGTGTCTTTTAAGTTGTTTCAATAATGTTTGGGATCATTAGGAGCCAAGGCTTAGGCCTATAGGCTCATTAGGAGCAAGAATGCAACATTTTGCAAAAATTGCAAAATGCAAGAAATGATGCTTGGCAACTTCTTTGAAAAGTTGCTATCAACTTGTAAAACAACCGCCCAATGGTCATAACCTTTGAAAAATGGTTGGATCCATTGGGGAAGGTCTTCATATAGCCCTTTCAGGCTTTTGGAAGACAAGGATGATAAAACTTATGTAATTTTGGCATTCAATCAATAAAAATCCCTATTTTTCTCTATGTTTTGGACTCTAAACAATATGTGTATGGATTGGTATGGAAGTGCAAAGAAGAACATTGTTCAATCCGACATCTGACATGAATTAGGACTCCAATGCTTTTGATTTGAGTTAGTTTGAAGATTGGAGTCGAGAGATAGAAGAACCGGTTTACTGGGTTTTCAAGAAACCCTCCTGAACCAAGGTTTTAAGAAAATAATGCCCTGACTTGCTTTTCCTTCATGGGATTCCCATGCGAAGTGGGGAAATGCAAGTAGGGTCAATGTATTCTAGATCCTCAGGATTGCAGGAGAAAGGGGATTGTTTTGGAAAGTCTGCTTGCATGCTCTAGGCCAAGCATCTCTATGTGCTTGGTACAGAATATGGAAGAGTGAAGTGACAATAGCACTTCGAGGGTGGATAAAAGAAATCTGATGATAGATTGTTGTCTCTTTGGGGTTCCTAATACCATTTCAATAATCGGTTTGCCTTGGACAATCGACTTGTGAACATTCTCTTAAGTAACCGAGTCAATTAGCCCTACTAGGACTAGTGGGTCAGGGATTGTTAAGTATTGTCCTTATTGATTGAGATCTTGCGATCTAGATGTTTGATACAAATCAATAAAGGGTGTCTGAATATACAATTGTTTTTGTAGGTTCCTTGTAAGAATCTAGAACTAAGCCCTTAGAACCTCACTCAAAAGGCTACAAGCTCGACAAGGCCTAAAACCGAGAACTTGTTGCCCAAATCCTGTAAGGTGTGGAAATCTTTCCCATAGTAGACATTTAGTGATCATGGAACCTTTCCATCCCCTTTCCTAATATGAAGGTTCACATTTCAAGTTGAATCAGTAAGGTCACTTCACAGTAGGGATTACCGAGCGTCAGGAAACTACTCGGTAAAGTCACCAAGCCCACTCAGTTAACATAAGTACAAAGCATCAACCGAGCTCACTCAGTCAAAGAAGAAACCAAGTAACAACTGAGCTCGGGGGAGTAAAAGCTAGTTGAAGACACTGAATCCTCCAGTGAGGATAGTGGAATTGTGTTTGTTATAGGATCTTGTAAAGGTGTAGAGCACTCTCCTAAGCCCACTTTGGGTTCAAAGAAACACCAAAGGTCTCACCACTTATCGAGTTGCCTAATAGGGGAGAGCTCTACGTCAAGTGGTATCAAAGCATCTAAGATCCTTAGGGTAAATATATACCAACACCATGGAAGGAGAAGATGAAGGAGCATTGTCATCAAGGATGACCAATGCAGAGATAGTAAGATACCTGAGAGAGAAAAGGACACAATGTGATGAATGAGGAGACACCGAGATGCAACAGATGAGGCAATAAATGGACAGGCTTAAGGAAGAGCTTCAAGAGGGAAGTAGTGGAAACTCTGATAATGTCAAAGAAGGGAGTGATGAAGAACCCCTTGAGAAAGAGGAAGAAGAATGTCCTACAGACTAGAGGCTTCTTATGAAGACTCTAAAGTCTATAGAGAGGAGAACCATGGATGCCAAGCTTGAGTTTCCTACATACAATGGGAAGATGGACTTGGATGCTGCAATGGATTGGGTGGATGCCCTAAATAGTTTTTTTGATTATGAAGAATCCCTGAGAGTCAGAGGGTGAAGATTGCTAAGTCAAAACTCAAAGGCTCTACACTCACATGGTGGAACTTCACTCAAGATTATAGGGTGAAGAATGGAAAGAACCCAGTCACCACTTGGAAGAAGATGGTGGCCATGCTTAGGGAAACTTATGTCCCTAAAGATTATGAAGTCCAACTTCATAAAAGAAGAATGAGTCTAAGACAAAAAGAGATGGATATCTCTAGTTATACTAAAGAATTTCAGAGATTGGTGATGAAATCCAAGCTTGCTGAACCAGAATGTGTGAAGCTTGCTCAGTATATGCAAGGCCTAAGGGTCTCAATTTAGGATGAACTTAGTTTGACAAGACCTACCACAGTGAACCAATGCTATCAATTGGCATTGAAAGTTGAAGAAAAGTTCAAAATGAAGAATGAACAAAGTGGTAGAGGAAAAGCTAAGAATGAAAGAGGTAGAGGAAACTTTGGAGGAAGAGGATAGAACAATACACCACAAGGAGAATCTAATAAGGAGAAAATCCAAGGGGAAAGCAGTTCAAGGGGTGGATACAGAGGAAGAAGAGGAAAATGCAAAGGCAAAAATGGAGGAAGAAACAATGGACAAATCAGATGTTACAATTGTAATCAAACATGGCACTACACCAATAGGTGTCTGAACAGAGACAAGTAGAATAACCAAGGTGAAAGAAGAGCCAACCTAGTGCAAGAAGATGATGCTAACAGTGTAAGAGATTGTATGGGAGAAGAAGGTGTATCCCTCATGATGAAGAGGACCTTAATCCAAGCACCAGTACCGGTGGAGCCTCCTCAAAGGAAGAATCTCTTTAGGACAAAAGCCATGGAAAGGTATGCAAGTTAGTAATTGAATATGTTCTACTGAAAATCTTGTATCTAGAGAAATGGTAGATAAATTAAAACTGGAAAAGATACCCCACCCAAACACATTCCATGTATCTTGGTTGACAAAAGGGCAACAAACCCTCATAAATGAACAAGTTTGGGTAGATTTCTCCATAAAAGACTATAAGGATAGAGTCCTTTGTGATGTTGTAGATATGGATGTATGTCACCTTTTGTTAGGACATCCATGGCAGTATGATCTGCAGGCTAAACATGATGGAGTCACAAAAAAATACCAAATTATTCAAAATGGTCACAAGTACAATCTGCTCCCTCTTCCTAATACTCAACAAGAAAAACCAAAAGAATAGTTAGTCATGCTTGCAGGAGAACAAGAGATGATCAACACTATTCAAGATTCTATGGTAGGATATGCCCTAGTCCTTAAACCAAAGGAGAAGACAGTGCACAACGAAGTACTGAAGGAAGTAGACAATCTACTGTAGAAATACAAAGGAATAGTTGCAAGAGACACACCAGATGAACTCCCACCATTGAGGGACATTTGTCACCAAATAGATTTCATCTTAGGTACTTCCCTACCCAACAAAGTTGCTTATAAACTCACTCCTTATCAGAATGCTGAAGTCACCACACAAATTAGTGAATTGTTGACAAAAGGACTCATACAAAAGAGTCTCAGCCCTTGTGTTGTCCCGAGTCTTTTGGCCCCTAAAAAGGATGGCAAATGGAGACTATGCACTGAATCTAGGGAAATAAACAAAATAACAATTAGATACAGATTCCCCATACCCAGGATTGAGGATCTACTAGACCAACTTGGAGGAGCATGTTATTTCTCAAAATTTGACCTTAAATATGGTTACCATTAGATAAGAATAAGGTTAGGAGATGAGTGGAAACTGCATTTAAAACCACTAAGGGATTATATGAATGGCTTGTGATGCCATTTGGCCTTAGCAATGCTCCTAGCACCTTCATGAGATTAATGAATGAAGTGCTTCAAGATTTCATAGGAAAGTTTGTGGTGGTCTATTTAGATGACATCCTAATCTTTAGTGGGACTACAAAAGAGCACATGAGACATTTGGAACAAGTTCTCCAAAGACTACATGAGAAGAAATTATCTATCAAATTAGAAAAGTGTACATTCATGCAACAAGAGTTGATATTCTTGGGTTTTGTTATCTCAAAGGGCACATTGAAAATGGATCCTGAAAAGGTAGAGGCTATCATTAATTGGCCCATACCAAAGACTCCAGAAGAAGTTAGGAGCTTTCATGGATTGGCTACCTTTTATAGGAAGTTTATCAAAAATTTCAGTCACATTTGTGCACCTTTACTTGATACCATCAAGGGTGGTAGAAAAACAAAATTCCAGTGGACAACACAAGCAGATGAAGCTTTTAAGTATTTGAAGGAGAGAGTAGCACAATATCCCATTTTGGCACTACCTACCTTCGACAAATTGTTCACAGTGGAGACTGATGCTAGCAATCTGGCCATAGGCACAATCCTTAGTCAGGATGGAAGACCAGTGGCTTTCTTCTCTGAAAAATTGAATGAAGCAAAGAAGAAATACATTACATAGGACTTGGAACTTTATGCTATGGTTTAAGCCCTCAAGAAATGGAAGCATTACTTGCTTCGTAAGGAATTTATTATCTTTACAGATAATCATGCTTTAAGTTTTCTGAAAAGTCGGGATAAACTAAGTTGCATGCACATGAAATGGGTTGAACAGCTCCAAGCATTCACATTTTCCTTAAAGCATAAGAAAGGAACTTCAAATAAAGTTGCAAATGCTCTCAATAGAAGAGTGATTTGGGTTGAAGAAGTGCAAGTACAAAGCATAGGAATTGATGCCCTCAAGCACCTATACAAGGATGATTTAGACTTTAGTGATATCTATGAGTTTTGCTCTACTCTATCAGATGCATATAATACTACTTGTTCAGAATATTTATTGCAGAATGGCCTTTTGTTCAAAGGAGGTCAACTCTGTATTCCTAAATGCTCCATGAGAGAAAATCTTATCAGAGAGAAGCATTATGGTACATTAGGAGGTCATTTTGGCATAGATAAGACACTTGAACTTGTAAGGAGAAACTATCATTGGCCTCGGTTACCCACTGATGTCAGAAAGTTTGTTAAGTCATGCACTATTTGTGAAAGGGCCAAAGGAGTCAGGACCAATCAAGGTCTCTATCAACCACTCCCTATTCCAACAAAGCCATGGGACAGCGTGCGTATGGATTTTGTCTTAGGACTTTCAAGAACTAAACAAGGATTTGATAGTATCTTTGTTCTAGTTGATAGATTTAGAAAAATGGCACACTTTGTTCCTTGTAAAGTTTCTAATGATGCTTCACATATTGCTAACTTGTTCTTTAAAGAAGTGGTTTGAATTCATGGATTGTCAACATCCATTATCTCAGATAGAGATGTGAAATTCCAAGGGCACTTTTGGAGAACCCTTTGGAAAAAGTTGGGGACAAACTTGTCATTCAGTTCTGCATACCATCCACAAACAGATGGGCAGACTGAAGTTGTAAACAGATCATTAGGAAACCTTCTAAGGTGTCTAACAAAACAATATGGCCAGACTTGGGATGCTATCCTTCCTCAAGCATAATTTTCTTTCAATGATTCAGTGAATAGGTCAACAAGAAAGACACCATTCCAAGTGAATTATGGACTTCACCCAAGAGGAGTTATGGAATTGAGAGAGTTACCGACTGAATTTAAAGTTAGTGCACAAGGAGAAAAATTGTCTACATGGATCAAACAAATCCAAGATACATTGAGTCAGAATATTGCAAAGTACAAAGAATGGGTAGATAAGAAGAAAAGACATGTTACTTTCAAAGAAGGAGATCAAGTATGGGCATACTTGAATAAGGCAAGACTACCTAGGGGACACACCAAATTACAAATGAGAAAGATTGATCCCTGTCAATTACTTCATAAATTTGGGGATAATGCTTATGAAATTTCTTTACCCCCTACTATTTCTATTTCTCCTATCTATAACATTTGTCATCTCACTCCTTTTAAGGGTGATGCAGGATCTAATAACACTTTGCAAGATACTGAAGATACACAAACCAACCATTAGAGTTGGAAAATATTCTTGACTCTAAAGTGGTCGAGCGAACTAGGAAGAAGACCTACAAAGACTACTTGGTCAAATGGAAGGGGTTACCTAACATTGATGCTACATGGATGAGTGAAGAGTGTATCAACAAGCATGGAACCTCGGTTCAAAAACTACTCTCAAGTGGGACTTGAGTTTTTCAAAAAAAGGGAGTATGGTGCAGGAGGACCCCCTCCACTCCTCACAACACCCATACTTCTAAGGGTCTTTTAAGAATTTTCAAATTTTGATTAGCAAGCCAACTTGTAAGACCTAGTCACCCTCGGTGTGGTTATAAACCATGAGTTTTTTACTATGGTCCAAAGGCACATTTAGGAGTTTTAGGTTTTCCTAGGTGTCTTTTACGTTGTTTCAATAATGTTTGGGATCATTAATATCCAAGGCTTAGGCCTATAGGCTCATTAGGAGCAAGAATGCAACATTTTGCAAAAATTACAAAATGCAAGAAATGTTGCTCGACAACTTCTTTGAAAAGTTGCTACCGACTTGTGAAACAACCGCCCAATGGTCACAACCTTTGAAAAATGGTTGGATCCGTTGGGGAAGGTCTTCATATAGCCCTTTCAGGCAGGTGGAAGACAAGGATGATAAAACTTATGTAATTTTGGCATTCAATCAATAAAAATCCCTATTTTTCTCTACGTTCTGGACTGTAAACAATACGTGTACGGATTGGTACGGAAGTCCGAAGAAGAAATTTGTTCAATTTGGTGTCTGACATGAATTAGGACTCCAATGCTTTTGAGTTGAGTTAGTTTGAAGATTGGAGTTGAGAGATAGAAGAACCGGTTTACCGGGTTTTCAGGAAACCCTCCTGAACCAAGGTTTTAAGCAAATAATGCCCTGACTTGCTTTTCCTTCATGGGATTCCCATGCGAAGTGGGGAAATGCAAGTAGGGTCAATGTATTCTAGATCCTTAGGAGCGCAGGAGAAAGGGGATTGTTTTGGAAAGTCTTCTTGCAGGCTCTAGGTCAAGCATCTTCTATGTGCTTGGTACAAAATATGGAAGAGTGAAGTGACAGTAGCACTCCGGGGTGGATAAAAGCAAACTGATGATAGATTGTTGTCTCTTTGGGGTTCCTAACACCATTGCAATCAGCGCTTTGCCTTGGACAATCGACTGGTGAACATTCCCTTAAGTAACTGAGTCAATTAGTCCTATTAGGACTAGTGGGTCAGGGATTGTTAAGTATTGTCCTTATTGATTGAGATCTTGCGATCTGGAGGTTTGATACAAATCAATAAAGGGTGTTTGAATATACAATTGTTTTTGTAGGTTCCTTGTAAGAATCTGGAACTAAGCCCTTAAAACCTCGCTTAAAAGGCTACAAGCCCGGCAAGGCCTAAAATCGAGAACTTGTTGCCCAAATCCAATAAGGTGTGGAAATCTTTCCCATAGTAGACATTTAGTGATCATGGAACCTTTCCATCCCCTTTCCTAATATGAAGGTTCCCATTTCAAGTTGAATCAGTAAGGGCACTTCACAGTAGGGATTACCGAGTGTCAGGAAACTACTTGGTAAAGCCACCGAGCCCACTCGATTAACATAAGTACCAAGCATCAATTGAGCTCACTTGGTCAAAGAAGAAATCGAGTAACAACCGAGCCCAGGGGAGTAAAAGCTAGTTGAAGACACTGAATCATTCAGTGAGGATAGTGGAATTGTGTTTGTTATAGGATCTTGTAAAGGTGTAGAGCACTCTCCTAAGCCCACTTTGGGTTCAGAGAAACACCGAAGGTCTCACCACTTACTGAGTTGCCTAATAGGGGAGAGCTCTGTGTCATGTTGTTAGGGCATAAAATAGTATTATTGATACATGAAAGCTTCTACCTAGACCCATTATGCATGTCTTTCTATAAATGCATGCCCATGTTCCTGTTGAAACCAATCCTAACTTTGTACCTGTCACACCACAGGCTCCACCTTAATCTCTCTACTATTAACCAAATTCTTAGCCTAGTAGCACCACTACTCTTTCCACACTGGCATCAAAGGTAAATGATATGAAGGAACTATTGTAGACTTTCTCCAATGAGATCATCAATCTAAACATGCAACAAGCTTCCTCCCCCAAGCCACCTTACCAAAATTATCAATCTGGGAAATCCAATTACTAGAACCACAACCAGGGAGGCTCAAAATTTGGCCAATCACAAGCTAATAATAAGCTAGTTACTTTTCCCATGCCTCTGTAGGTCGTTCCACCTAGCCAGAGTAGAGAGCTAATACCTAGTCAAATTAATCCGGTGGATGACCCTAATGCATGTTTCTACCTTGCAATGAGAATCACATAGCACAAAATTGCTCACAAGGAAATTTATAGAAACTTATCACATAATCGAGAGCTTAGGGGGGTCTTCCTGACCCTAGCGTTTATGCATCTCCCAACATGAAAATAACCACGCTCATTGCACAGATGAAGGGCATGTCTTTGGAAAGAGAACCAACGATCGCTCTCAATCATGTTGTGTTCTCATGGATGGAAGACAAAGAGGTGGTTCTTAAAAATGATTCTTTTGTGTCCACTTCCAAGGTGGCACAAGTGAAATCCAATTACAATCTCTTCTCAAATAGGTAGAACACAGGTGAGCAAGTGGTGCATCAAAACAAGCCTAGTTCCAACAAGGCCATGCCTAAACTCGTTGTTACCCCTCCCTATTTAAATCCTAAGGAGATTATCATTCACAAGCTTGGAGAGATGAGATGATTCGCACTAGCTTCTCTAAATGTGGTTGAGTAGATGAAGAAAGCCCCCATAAATGTGTCCCTCTAGGACATCCTTTCCATTTTGGAATATAAGTCACTACTACAAGAAGCATTGATTGACATGGAGAAGCCACAATCTACTCCAGATGGGTCCTGAGATCAAACAAAAGTTAAGGGATCAACAAGCAAGGAGGAGGAATCAGGAAGTCAAGCACATGTCACAACCGTTCTCGCTAATCAAGGAGATTCTACAACACATGCCAAGGTATAGAAGACTAAACCTACTCCTTTTTTACTTAATTTTAATTGTCAATAATAAGTTGTTGCATAATTCTATGATTGCTTCCAGAGCCAACACCATAGTCATGCCAAAACAAATTGTCAAATTCCTAAACCTTAGTTATGAACCCCTTAGTAGAGGTGTTACACAAGTGGATGGCGATAGATTTCATACCATAGGAATCATTAGGAACTTCCACTTACCTTGTATGCTTTCCCAAGTATAATTGTGCCCCAAGAAGTAGTGGTAATAGATATTCCTGTTGTTTTTGGTTATGTCTCTCCTGTGATTTTACTATCAAAATAGGTGGATACTTGTCCTTAGACTGGACACACCTCATCTTAAGAAACAAGTGTGGAACCAAAATGAAGATTATGTTCAAACCCTTGCACGTGGAACATGTAGTTGATGAAGCCTTGATCAACTCTGAACCCAAGGAAGCATAGCTTGAAGAGCTTTTGGAAGATGAGTAAGTTCCTAATCTTGGAGAAGCAGCTCTTCTGAATGATTATGTTGATATAAGTCATTTCCATGCTACTAGTCTTGGGAATTATGTGATCTATGAAGAAGACCAACCTATCTCGCGGGTGTCTAGGGATGCTGCCACCAAGGTTGAAGACAATAAGAACAAAATCTCATCTCTCTGGAACCTACATTTTGATGGTGCCAAGTGCAAGATGGGTTCCGGTGCAGGTGTTTGTTGGATATCTCCTACTGGCAAGATGACTCTAAGGTCTTTCCATTTCCAGTTCCCGTGCTCCAATAATGAAGCAAAGTATGAAAGTATTGTGCATGGGTTAAGTCTTGCAGAGTGGATGTGCATCAAGAAAATGAGAGTTCTCAGAGACTTGGAATTGGTTGTAAATCAAGTGCAGAATATGGCTTCCGCTAAGTATGTGCGCATGCGTTCATATTGCCACAAAGTGTGGGATCTTATAGAAATTTTTGACACTCTCAATATTCAAGTCATCCCCAGGAGATTGAACACGGTCATGAACAACCTAGCAAAGGTTGGTTCCCATTTCAGTCGTGCTTTTGATTTTATAGAAAACAAATATTTCTTTCACATAATTGTTAGGCTTGGTGTACCCAATAATGATCAAGACTGGCAAGTTTTTGAAAGTGATGAGCATGAGATTGTTACATTCCTACAACAGTTTGGTGAGTTTGCAGATCAGATGAAGCCCAAAGTAGTTGAAGTCTATGAAGGTTAGATCCTCCAACTGAGGGGAAATAAGCTTCCTAAATCTTTGATCACCTTGGAAAGTCTCTTTGACTTTGATTATGCTAGAAATAAGAGGAGGTTCACAACATATGAGAAAGATTTCTATGACCTAGAGGTTGTGGAAGGAAAAGTGTTAAAGGTTGGGAAGAATATTTCTCAATGTGACCAGGACCGGCTAATACACCTCTGTGAGAAATATAAGGGTATGGTGTCCTGGTCATACGAAGACCTAAAGGGTTGTGATCCATATGTCATCAAGCACACCATTGAGTTGGAAGAGGGAGAAAATTCATTTAGAAAGAAGAAAAGGCTCATGAATCCTAAGATTGAATCTCTGATGGCTCAAGAGCTAACAAAGCTCATTGACTCCTACATCATCTATCCTATAAAGCATAGCATCTGGGTGTCTAATTTGGTTCCCGTCTAGAAGAAGAATGGAGATATCCACTTGTGTGTACATTTTTGCGACCTAAATAGAGCCTCCTTAAAGGATCACTAGCCCTTGCCATCCATGGACTCGATATTGTAGACAGTCACAAGATCAGAAATATTCTCTCTCCTAGACAAGTTTTTAGGCTATAATCACGTATTAGTAAAAAAGGAAGATCATCATAAACCAACGTTTACCTCTAAGTGGGGAACATTTGCAGATGCCAAGATTCCCTTTGGTGTGTCTAATGTCGGTGTGACTTTCCAGTGCACAATGGATATTACATTCCAACATCTCATTAGCAAAAACATCTTGATTTATCAAGATGATCTCACTATATTCTCAAAATTCAAAGGAGAGCATTTTGATCATCTGGAGCTTGTTTTTAAAAAATGAGAGGAGTTTGATGTTTCATTGAATCCTAAGAAGTGTGTATTCGAAGTTCTTGAAGGTAAATTGCTTAGCATGTGGTGTTCAAGGATGGTCTTTCTATTGACCATGACTGAGTCAGATCAATTCGAGAATTGTCATTGCTAGTAAACAAAAAGGGTGTACAATCTTTCTGAGGAAAGAATAATTTCGTCAACAAATTCATTTCTAACTTCACCGGGCTTGTGAAACCCATCACCATGATGCTTAAGAAAAACCTCCAATTCAAGTGGACTTCTGAAGAAAGAGAATGTTTTGGAAAGATCGAGGAAGCTATTACATCTATCCATGTTCTGGTGAACCCAAATTTATCAAGAGACTTCATCATGTATGTTTATGCAAGTAACTCTAGTATTACTATGGTGCTAACACAAAATGATAAAGAGGGGACAAGCAAACATCCTATCACTTTTCATTCCAAATATCTTAAAGATTATGAAATCAAGTACAATTTTGTGGAGAAAGAAGCATTTTCTATAGTCAAGGGGTTAAAGAAGTTTAAGCATTTTATCTCTACAAGCAAGATGACCGTCTATGTTTTCAATTAAGGTGAAAATAGGTTTTGAAGGGACCTTGAAACCCTATACAAGGTCACAAAAGAAAACAAGCATTTTCTATAGTCAAGGGGTTAAAGAAGTTTAAGCATTTTATCTGACCGTCTATATTTTCGATTAAGGTAAAAACAAGTTTTGAAGGGACCTTGAAACCCTATATGCCCACGTACTAAACGAAACAGAGCAAGACCAAAGGGAGGGTTTTACCACAGGCTCCCACAACCTAGATGGATCAAAGCAAGAAACCTCAAAACACAACAGAAGAAAGCTACCTGTTCGTCCCCCTATTATGGGACCACAAAGTCATATCAAACGAAGAGGGGGGTCTTTTTGAATTTTTACGTTTGAAAATAACCCAACCATCTTCTACCTTAGCAGCCTTAACCTGCAAGCACAAAAGATCCAAAGTTGAGGACCCAACACCCAGCAAAGAAGTATCCAGCAAATCAACCAACACTAGGCCAACAAAAGCCACAAGCTCTACCAGCAGGAGAAACCACGGAACTAGGGCAGGAAGGGCCCAAAACACCAGCCAAACCAGCAACCCCAATCCCACCAGCAACAATAGACAAAGAAGGTTCAACACCAGTAGACCTAGAACCCCTAGCAGGATCAACATCAACAGAAACCTGCTTGAACACATTAGCCTTACTTAAGTCATAAAATAACTTTATTAAAGGCTTTGACAAAAATCAAATCTCTCGTAAAACATCAAAATTCACCGAGGCTAAAACTAGAATAAGAGGATGGAAGCCAAGACCAAATGTCAAAGATAACACTTACTAAAATAGCTATTAACTAAAATAAAAAGTTTGTGATATTGCTATCGGTATTCAATTGCGTAGTTTTTAAGTCAAACTCACTGACTCATGTTTTATGAGTCAATGTGTTTGACTCAAAAACTACACAATTGAATCTTGATAGCAATATCACAATTTAACTTCTTGTAGAAAATATCTCCTACTTATCAATAAAAAAAAAATTTTAAAAACTTTGAAAACTTCTACTAGAACTCATCGTAGAACATTATGTCCCCTTACCATATCCACTTAGTCTATAAGAACTTAGGAATAGGCTAATGGAAAACGCATACTAAGTTAAGTGCAAGAAGAGTTCATTATAGATAAGTTAGAATTTTCTTCTCAAAAATAAGACTACCTACTTTTTAATCTTTATTTCTATTGGACGCCTTTAAAGAGAGGCTGAAAATCACCTTACCAACTTAAGAGATTTTTTGAAACGTCATACATTTATAGATTTTGACATCTGTTGTTAAAAAAAGCATTAGATCGCCAATTTCCGAAATTTTCCATACTTTTTAAAACTTGCCCATAATTATAAATCTATGGGACCATCGGCTTGTGAAATACTCCTCAAATTTCTCAGAAGTACCTGCTTGAATATTTTAAGAAACACCCCACGGAAACGATTAAAATGGGAGGATTTTTAACCCATTATTATATCCATGCCAAAACACTTTGAAAACACCACCCATTTCTGGTATGATTTAAATATTATTTAAAGTTGCCATTATTATTACCTTGGTAATTTTTATCGAATATTGATAAGAATAGTAAGAATGTGAGAGAAGATTTTTTTTTTTTTAAAACATTATAAAATTTGTTAAAAGTGAAAGTTTGAAGAACTACAATGACTTGAGATCTTTTAAGCATGCTACATAAAAAAGTAATGAAAAGCAAGAGCAGTAGAAGAGAGTATAAACTCCATGGCAAAGCATCATCAAAGAAAAGAGTAATGCACGGGACTAATATTTGCATAAAAATTCACTCAACAATGTGTTCAATTTACATCATTGATGTTACATGTATACATTTTTTTAAAGGGTAAAAAAATACCGGGACCATTTGAAAATTAATTTCCCAACTTAGTTCCTCCGCTCCAAGACATTTCTGTGTATGGACCTTGCCCTTCAAATTTTTACAACATCATATCTCATAATCTTCATGTTTTCCTTTGATTTACATTTGAACTAATTTTGCAACAGATTCCTTTTCAAAATACCATGAATGAAAAATTGCGCTGTACCCATCACCCTAGGGAAAACCAAGTCAGAGAATGCCTGCTTACAAGAAACGTGTAGACATATTATATATGCTTAAATCAATTATGTAGGAAGCCTGGAATGAGAAACCTCGGTGTTTAATCAATGGTGTAAATGCGAGTTAGAATCAATAATCTTGGATTCGAACCATTACAGCTGTTTTCTCATTAAGTATTTCAACTCAATTGAAATCCTCGTTTATGACAACCATCTGGAAGACAAGGCTGATGATACATTTCATTCCATAAAACCTTGTTGAATATTATTATTTCAATCTAATAAAATACCTTTGTAAGGACAAAATTAATGTAAACCTTGCAGACACACAATTCTGCCAGAGATGCTTTCATAGCAGAAGGGATATGTTATAAACAGCCTGCAAACAAGGAAATAATCATCAAAAGGAGTTCTATGAAGTAAATTTGTCAAACCAATTTGTATTGAAGTGGGGGACAGCAGGGGGAGGTAAAGAAGATAATCAAAATGAAATCAATTGAATAAAAGGATTTTCTCTATGAAACCCTACAGAAAGAAGATGAAGTACCTGAATTTTGCAACTCAAAAGAATGAGCGTTCTGCAGCGTCTTTCTTTAGGTTTCAAACTGGACTTCTCAAACAATGGTATATGAATAAAATGGTGAAGGTTGAAACATAATCTTAGACCAGAAGAACAATCCAAAGAATGATTTCCATTTATAGATTGAAGTATGTGCAAGCTCTCATATTAAGTCTTTAAAAAATGCTCCAATTGCCCCAATACTGTAGGATGCACTCTCGACATGGCTGCATTGAAAGGCACCTCACCATGCAAAGAAGCACATGCTTGAAGATTTTCTTTCATCACATGAGCCAATGATGTGTTCTTGATTGGGTCAGATGATTTTACCTGCTCAGAATAGCAGAACTGAGTAGTTACTTATACATGGTAGCTAGCCAAAATCAAAACAGTAAACCATTCCAGATTAGACACCAAACACATAATGATCAAACAAATTAAGGAAAGTTCTTTAAAATGCTGTAGCATTATCTATAAAAAAACTCTCTAGACAAAGTGTATACAATCCCTTGAACAGCCCCAATTTGTTTGCACGCAAGATTTAGAAAAGAGTTGCATGCTGCTGCTCATAAAAAATAAACAACAATAATAAAGATGAAATACAAAGAGTTCTGCAAACCTTTAGCATACCTGCCTCTTTCTCGAATCTTTGTTTTCTCCAACATCAGATTGAAGTGCTTCATGATTTTCAACAGAATGCATGCTATCAAAACTGTGCATTCAACCAAAGGCCAAGCAATATATTTTACAAACAATTTTAAAAGACAGAAAAACGATTGATCACATTTAGAGAAATATCAATGTCACCTAGATTCTTCCCCTCCATTGTTGTCAATATCAACCACAAGAATACTTGTACAAACACTGCATCAAACGTGAAATCTGAATGGTAAGATTTTCCTTTAGTAAAGGGAGTAGAAATCATGAATGTAATAATTTATAATGAAAAGAAGTTTAAGAAAAAAGGAAACTAACCTGATTATTTGGTCAAGTTTTTCAAGAATATGAGGTTCTCTTGATGTCAACAAGATACAAAGAGCCAATGCATAAGCCTTTCTAGGAATAATAGTTACATTATCCACCTGCTCATCAAGTTGGAGCACTGTTAGAACTAAAAGACACATCTGTTTCATTTTTCTTATTTGCACATATACACTTTTCTGGAAGGAAAGCAAACATAGAGGATTGGAACACAGGTCTGCCTCGGAAGAAAAAAGGCATCAAACTTTACCAAAGAAAGAATATTGCAGCAAACATTAAATACCAGAATGATGGGGAAATGTATGAATAAGACATCCAGCTCATCTAAATATTACCACAACACCAATAGGAGAGACACCTGATATCATGATATATCTGAGTCAAAATAATTTGCACCCAAAGTTAAATATTCACATAAGTCATTGGTCATAAGATAATCCAGAGTCCAGACCCAAGGGAATTTCTACACCAGATTTGAGACCCAGTTTGGATCCAAATAGATTTAAAAATTGATTTTTTAATCTTGCACTATGAGGCATACACAGTTAAAAATTGTATGGAATCTATCTGAACAAGTTTTGAAATCCAGGCAGTTCAAGATTATTACTGGTGTCAAACAAGGGTACAACAAAATATACAAGATCAAGACACATGATTAAACTAGAGTTAAGCTATGATATATACAGACGTAAAGTAAAAGATAACCAGGTTGGAAATGAGTTTATACACCAAAATTTAAATTTCTAATCTGATTCACATTTAGATTTCTTTAGTGCCTTTTAGGTTTTATCTTGCTTGTGGTTCCTATAAAGATAGTGATTACCAAAAGTGGGTTTACAAGTTTTGATATTTTGAAATACAAAGAGTGCAAGATTTGGACACTTGGAAGATGAGGTGGTCTGGGATTGTCACATGGTTTACCAAGATCTACCAAGACCATCCATTATATTTATCAATCTTGTCTTTTACATTTTCCTTTACCATTATATTACCTTGCTATATTAATTACAATTAGATGATCATTATCATAATTAGTATTCTAATTAATTAATATTAACATAGGATGCTCTATAAATTTATCATCATTAATTCAAAATATAATTTTATATTTAAGTATATACATTTTCTTTCATTTATTAATTAAGTTTTGAATCCTATTACATTCATAGTCTACATATAATTTTAGTTCCATTTTCATTTGTCTCTATCAAATAAAGCAAAACTTTATTAATTTTCTTTCCCGATATTATCTTCCAATAATAGTACCATACTATATGCATTACTGCTTTAATTTTCTTTCTATATTAGATACTAGAATTAATTTCTTTCTTGTCTCTCTTTCAATTTATCTTTCTTATTTATTTAATTTACTCCCCAGCCTTTTCTCTATTTCCTTCCTTCCCAGTTTCTAGAACCCTCTCTTGCCATCTATTTAGTCTTCTCTGTCTGCTGCTTATCTCATTAGTCTGCTCTCTAATTTCCATGGTGATAATGGATCATTTAGTATGATCCGAAATGTTGATGAAAAAAAATGCACACGGTGTAATCCAAAAATCTACTAGAAATCTTAATTGACTGTGGAAACTACATGAATTTATCTCCATAATTTCGGAAAGGGAACATGACATCAAGTCTTTTATTTGCATGTTAAACTGTCAAAAGCATTTCACATAACTATTGCCTGCATGTGTTATACCATCAATACCTCCATCGAAACCATGTTTATTATTTGCATAATTATTTTGACAACTTAGATTAACTATTTAATTATCTCCATAATTTAAGAAGGGGATATGACATCAAGTCTTTTATTTGTATGTTGAACTGTCAAAACCTCCATCTAGCATTTCACCATAATTAACTATTAAATTGTTTTATTGTTAAAAGGTCTAATGTTCAGGAAATAATAAGTTGTCAACTTATAATAATTATGGTTAAAAGACAACTTATATAATAATTATTAATTACTATTGGTGTTTGACAATAATCTCAATCAGTTTGACCATTTAATTTCACATGTATTACAATGTTGGGAAGGGTCTTGATTCACAAGTCATGTGAGAATAGGAGTGTTTTTATGATTCTCCTAGTAGTGTCAGACTTATCATGACATTTGATTGCTTTTGTGGCATTAACCATAGATGAAAGACTCGCAGAAAACTCAGCGAGATTTTTTTCTTTGCAAGTTTTTTGCACTAAAAGTCACCGAGTTTTTGGCAAAAACTCCCCTTCATTAAAAAGAAAGGCAAAGATGAGGCAAAAAAGTCTCTCTTTTTTTTTCTGAGCATAACCCCCGAACCCCCACTTCTGACCTGTGAGGAAACAAAATGTTTCCCCACACCCCTTCTATCATCAATCTTTTCTCATATCTAACACCTTGTGCAACTTATCATTGCCGCCCCTCAAACCCATAACCACCACTAGCTAGTGGGATCTCTTGTCATATAAGGAATTTGATTACAATCAGGGGGTTTGGAAGTGAGGACCAAAATTGAGAACTTAGACAACTAATTTTATCACTATTATAATCATCATTGATCAATGATGATTAGCATAATCCTCAGAGTTTGTTGCAGATCTGGTTTCATTGTTTCAAATTATTTGATCACACAATCGATACAGAAGAATTGTAAGTATTTTGTGACTCCAAATATTGAAATTATGCTTAGTTAACTTACGTGCATTTCATTTGTCCTCTAATTTAAACTAATAGATTAGGTGTTTTGTAGCCAGGCAAAAAAATGCCCCAGGATAAGGGTTTAGAAGTTCAAATATATAAAACAATTCAAGAATGATGATAAATTGATGGTACTGTCTTCAACTATGTAGCCCTCATCTTTTATACAGGTCAAATTCTCTAGCTACAATGTAAGATCTCTGAAGAATGAAGATTTAGTCAGAAATAGCGAGGGCTTGGTGTTGGAGAGAAATTGAAAATATAGTGATAAAATTGGGAAAGATAGTATGCCCAATGAAGGGTCCGTATGTTCTTAAATGCCTACCATCATCTCCATGTCATCTCAAATCCAAGCTATTGATGCTCTCAGTCTGAGACTATGGAACTCTGTGATTAATTGACTCAAGGGTCATTTGACATATGTAATTTTTCAATTATGATAAAATGATGATCAGAATAGACTTATGTTTTCTCTAAATATATTAGTTTCTTTTTTTCTTTGTAATTCCTTTTCTTTTATCTTTGCTGAGTTTTACCAAGTTTTTGATGAGTCCTCATACTAGGTCAAGATTTTGGGCTACCAAGTATGTTTTCTAACTATAATTCATACTAAACAATGATTCCTAACAAATCCATTTATCACCATGTGGCTACTCCTGATCAATTTCACTCTATCCATACAGCAACTGCTGCTGTAATTTGCCTTACAGTACCTGTTACTGATGTAAACTATATGGTCTGCCTACAAATCCAGCTTGCAACTTCATCTAACATATGCCCTACTAAAGGAGATTCCACCATAAGCCCTGTGCAACAAATTGATAAAGTACAGTCTACAAAAATTTATGCTGATCATTTAAATAACTACCTATGTGGACCACAAGGAGTTCATTGAATATAATGGTAACTGACCAATTCAGTCACCTTGTATAGATTACATTGTTGAACATAAACCTACCTCGAAATTTGCATTCTTACTTCTGACAGAAAATTTGGTTGGCTTTGGAGTGCCACAAAAAATTCATGGATCAAAAGAGGGCAAGTAGTTACACATCTAGTGCAGGATTTTCCAAATATTTGTCGTAGAAAACTCATACTTTGCAAAAGCCACATTAGCCATGGCTTAAAAGAGGAAGAGTATAATGTCAGATAAAAGAAGAAATCCATACATTGATTTACCTCCTCCTTCACATAGACCAACAACTTGGAAAACAACATTGAATAGGGCTTCTGAAAAATATGGTATTACTAGGGAAGCTCAGCTAGTTCTAGTTTCTGTAACTGTTGCAGAACAAAAGATAGAGCAAACTGTGTTACCAAACAGAGTTGGCTCCAAAGAAAAGAGAAAGCCAAGGACCACATAAGATAAAGGTACAAATACTGCAAAGACTATCACTTGGGAAAGTCTCATTGCATTTCAACTATGTTAAGCAAGTAAACTAGACGATGATCCACTCAAAGTTGCATTGTAGATAAAATAATTTTTCCTTATTTAAATTTTAGTGACTTCACGCTTTATTTGGTTCACATGGTCTCCAATCATGATAGAGAGAAAAAGAGATCATTGGTGCAATAGATGGACCATGGAGTCATCATTCCACACACTCCTACTGATTTTTACAGTGTTTGGGGTACTGCACACAAGACCTTAAATAACATCAGCCAAGCACAAAAATAACTTGCTGTTCAAAAACATTGCAGCCATAATTTTTCCAACAAAAAGTTTAATAGTATGTGAAACAAGGGGAACTAAGGCATGAAAAATATTATTTGTCTAATGAGTAATGTATTTTGGACTTAATAAAGAGTCGATGACAGGTCCCACTCAAGCATCTAACATTGTATTGTGAATGACTAATTATGAATTGACTTAGCAAATGAGAGGTTTACAATTGGACATGTAAAGAGTCTAACCCTGCTCTCAATTTCACAATTAGAATTTCCATGAGAAATTCGGATTTTCTTTTATTTTGAATTTCATAAGTTCATAGCTGAAAGTTTCATCAATTGTAAACTGCTAATTTAAACATAATCCCTTCACGAACATCTCAGAAATACTTAACAATTCAAATAGCCAAATCTTGTTCAATATTAAATTTAATCAAGAACTTATTATATGTGGCAGCTTAAGGAAATCGCAGCTCTTAATTTCATAAAAACAAATCGTGCCAACCTGGACATAATGTGCCTTGCTGTAGATAATAGAGCCGACGCCATACTGCTGGATATATTGCACCTTGCTGTGGGTGATAAAGATGACGCCCACACTGCTGTGGATTATCGGCAGCCTCCAACCGCTACCCGTGATACCTCTGGTATTCACGGCAGGAGTTTACACGTGAAACCCAGGCGTGTGCCAGTCCAGAAATGATTGCCGCGCAGTATTAATGGATTGCTCGGTTTCAATGAAACGAGCATGCTCAAGTATTACGATCAGTCCCCTGCACAATTCATTGGAATTGTTCCAATTCAAAGTGCATCCATATATGAGAAATTATCGTTCCTCAAAGATAATTGTCAAACCCTCATTCTGCAACTTTCGAAACTTTCTCCCAATATTCACCAAATTAATAATCATAAGCATAATGAAAATTAACGCAAGGCTGGGCTTTATAAAAGAGATATTAAATCTTCTTCCACACACCATTATTCAACTTCATGAGCACACCTTTCACTTAAGTGTAATCTATCGTCAAGTTCACACTTTCAAATTAAAACACTTAAAGTAACAAATTGAAACAAGCCAAGCTTCATTCCATAAAATATGAAGAAGGTGTTAATTTGCAATTCTAGTCCGAACTCCCAAGAAGATTGAAGACTAAAACCAATGCCCAAATGCCTTACCTGAAATAGAAATCGGGTTCAATTGACTTACTAAAAATAGTAAGTGGGTCACAAACACAAGCATAGACTCCTGCCAATTTGGGGACATTACAGTCCTCCCTCCCCAAGATTGCTTGTCCTCAAGCCATCCAAAAAAACAAGCAATAACGCCAACCACCCGGATCCTAAGGATGGTCATAAGCAATGTCTTGATCCTCACCATACTCCTATGAAGAAAGAACCAACATCAACAGAACAGACACCGCTGAAAACATCTATAAACCAACTGCAGATGTCGATGCTGAAAACAACCCAGCGGAACTCGACCCAACTGAAATAACAACTCTGTCAAAACCTAAGTCCCTCTCTATCCAACACTCACACCCAACTGCAATGGGAAAACAACAGTGACCAAATGTGCCTGAATCACTGTTATCAACTTTGCCCTCTGATAAACAGTCCTGAGTGTCTGGATACTGCAAGTAATCTAACTTGCAATTGCCAAATCCATCTACTAACGATGGTGCTAATCCATCCCATAATGGATGGTAAGATACTAGAGCCGGTTTAACCTTGCGTGAGATCAAATCTTCCACCTGAGGGTTAAAAGAAAAATGATGAGCATACCCCACCATCAAATGCCGGTAAGAAACCCCAATCTTTGTCAATAGCCCATCATGGCCAAATTGGGAATCAGGAGATGGCTCCAATCTCTGACTCCGCATAACTGTAGGCTAGGTAGGAACCTGAGCAATCCTCTCAACAAACCCAATCTCGAAATCCCTTTGGGGAAGCATTGTAGATAGAGTCTCCACAATCTTCCCTACCAACCTCCGAATAGCACAACCTCGGATGAGAGTACCCTCAGACACTCTATAAGAATCCTGTCGCACATCTGCACTCTCAAGTAAATACTCCATAAATGACTTGGTGCAGTAGAAATTATATGTGGAAGCATCAACTTGCTCCCCCGCAATCCATAGTTGATCCCTCTGAAAATGTGGCACAGCCAACTGTCCCATGCTATCAGCTATGCAAGATGATGAAATAGATTCACTCCCAACTAAGGGAAGCAAATCAACCTGAGAGCTCGACTCCACTGGTACTCCTACCTCATCCGAACCAAGAGCTCCCATATCCTGAACATGTGTCTGCCACATCATCATGTTCCTCATCACCACCCGTAAGAGCAAACTCACCACCAACCACCTCAATATGCAATCGAACTGGGTCTGGGGCTGGTGTGGACCGCAAATACTCTAGCTCCACAGTCACCTCCTCTAACTGGATCTACGACTCCTGAAGGACCCGCTGAGTGTCCTCTAAAACCTCAGTAGTCGCCGTGAGCTCTTGGGTAAGCTCACTCACCTCCTCTTCTCTATCCATCAGAGCCTCATAAGCTGTACTCCCCCACTCTACTAGGTGATCTCGATCGGCTACCATCTATAAGTAGTTATGTCTCAAAATCTTGACAGCCTCACGCAAAGAGTGAATCTCTGTCAATGAAAGGTAACCACCGCTGGGCTCATCTGTCATAGGAGCACCCCAACCATAAACAACCAACAACTGACGAGCAACATCAAAATGCTCGAGAGTAGAAGTAATATCTCTCTCATCAACTCGCAACTGGCTAGGCACATGATGACTCTGCACAACGGGTCTCCTATGAACAACCTCAAATGCACTGTCTATACTATGAGAGGAAGCTGTATCCAACAAACTCCCCTCAAGATCACCCTCTCTCTATGTACTTACATCTGAGTACACATCTACAAACTGAGTACAAGCATCGGACACGTCCTCATCTAACCCCGAGGAAGTTGCTGCTAAATCTGACTCAACACAATCTCCAACTACCTCGTCCTCTGCAACCATCTGACAGTTCAAATCCTGAGACACATCCTCATGAGTTATCCAAGAAGTAACCTTGTCTCTAAAAGTGGAAGCCCTGGCTGTAACAAACTCCTGCCACTCATAAGCTTCCATGTCCTCATATGTGAGTCCCTATAACACATAATCCTGGAACCCACTACTACCATATGACAACGCTGAATCTACACCCAAAGTCAGATATAGAAACCCAGAAATACTACAACACTCATCATCCTCGCTCTCAGCATCGGAGATATCTGCAAGGCTAATGTGCACATCATCTATCTGCATCTCCTCTACTAACTCTGGCTGCATACATGACTCAATGTCGTCATGTGAATCAACTAAACTATGTCGCCCAAATCAACTGCAACACTCCCATCCTGAGTGTCATCACTAGAAAGCTCCATGCTCACATCCTCAACATAGAAATAAACCACTGTCTCTTGTACTGATCCCACACTGCGACTGCTATCATAAATCTCTGAGCTGTCAGAGCTCATACGCTCCTCGCAGTCATCACCCAACATCTCACAGGGGGTGTCATCTACAATGCAACTCACAGCATCCTCAAAAGTGTCATCAAATGTGTCTATACTATCAGCTCCCACATCTCCTGCTAAAATCTCATCTGCGGACACGTGTCTCTGCACACATGAGTCAACGTCAAGCTGTGCACCAATAATGCTAGAGCACGAACTGTCATCAACTGACCCCACTGTAATGCCCAGATCTCCAACCTCACCACTGGGAGACTCCGAACATGCCTCGGTCCTGTCTGTGGAAGCAACTGCCTCCTGAACTGGAGCGGCTCTACTACAGTTGACATAAACATCTCCAATAATAACTCCGTCCATGAAAGAGTCTGAACACTCAGTGATAACTGCAACATTAGCTGCCTCTGTACAATCCGTAGTGACTGATCTGGAAGCCTCAACCTGGTGATGCTCAGCACTGCTGTCATCCAATGGCACTGAAACATCCACTAGTTCCAATGCAATAAATCCATCATCAGCACTGCAAATGGGAATAGCAGGTGTTGAACTAGATGTAGTAACATCAGCATCACAGACAACTATCGGAGAAAACTCTAGCCTTCTCCCTTGCAAACTCGATGCCAACCTTCTAAAGGCAAAGACCATATATCTCGCTGCCCTATCTACTGTAACTGGATCCAACAAACTCTCTGCCAATCTCTGCTGATGCAGTCTAAGTCTCTTCATGCTTTCTACTAAAGCATTTAATTCCACTCTATTTCCCTTACTGCTATGACGACTTCCGAAACTGGATCTCCTGTATTTATCCATAGCTAGGAAAACTGGAAGCGTTGACCACTTTTAAAATACTTCAGAAAATAAATGAATCCAGACCCCACAGGATGGTAGGAAAATAGCTCTGATACCACTGTAAAGAGTCTAACCCTGCTCTCAATTTCACAATTAGAATTTCCAGGAGAAATTCGGATTTTCTTTTATTTTGAATTTCATAAGTTCATAGCTGAAAGTTTCATCAATTGTAAACTGCTAATTTAAACATAATCCCTTCACGAACATCTCAGAAATACTTAACAATTCAAATAGCCAAATCTTGTTCAATATTAAATTTAATCAAGAACTTATTATATGCGGCAGCTTAAGGAAATCGCAGCTCTTAATTTCATAAAAACAAATCGTGCCAACCTGGACATAATGTGCTTTGCTGTAGATAATAGAGCCGGCGCCATACTGCTGGATATATTGTGCCTTGCTGTGGGTGATAAAGATGACGCCAACACTGCTGTGGATTATTGGCAGCCTCCAACCGCTACCCGTGATACCTCTGGTATTCACGGCAGGAGCTTACACGTGAAACACAAGCGCGTGCCAGTCTAGAAATGATTGTTGTGCAGTATTAATGGATTGCTCGGTTTCAATGAAACGAGCATGCTCAAGTATTACAATCAGTCCCCTGCACAATTCATTGGAATTGTTCCAATTCAAAGCGCATCCATCTATGAGAAATTATCGTTCCTCAAAGATAATTGTCAAACCCTCATTCTGCAACTTTCGAAACTTTCTCCCAATATTCACCAAATTAATAATCATAAGCATAATGAAAATTAACGCAAGGCTGGGCTTTATAAAAGAGATATCAAATCTTCTTCCACACACCATTATTCACCTTCATGAGCACACCTTTCACTTAAGTGTAATCTATCGTCAAGTTCACACTTTCAAATTAAAACACTTAAAGTAACAAATTGAAATAAGCCAAGCTTCATTCCATAAAATATGAAGGTGTTAATTTGCAATTCCAGTCCGAACTCCCAAGAAGATTGAAGACTAAAACCAACGCCCAACTGCCTTACCTGAAATAGAAACCGGGTTCAATTGACTTACTAAAAATAGTAAGTGTGTCACAAACACAAGCACAGACTCCTGCCAATTTGGGGACATTACAGGACACAAGTCCTTTCTCTTCGAATTCATGAGTTTTTCTCTCTGACAGAAAGAATTTATATGAACCAACATTTTTATTGGCCTATTCTTAGACATAGTATAAACATAAGTTTCCTCTTCACAAGATAGCAAGCTGCAGCTTAATTTAACTTACGATTCCACTTGGCCATCTATATTTAGGTGGAATTCTATTGGCATTCAAATGATTAGAGTAGAGAGTGAAGGACAAAGACAAGGGCACACTTCAAAAAAAAAAGGAATTGATAACAACCGAGTCATCGTACGGAGAAGTACCTGTAAACCAAGGGGACAACAATGGTGAGGAAGAAGTTGGAGCAGAAGTTATTTTCATCCCTTCTCACCCGACTACATTTGTTTATCTCCCTACTAAAGAGTCTCACCAGACTGTTGAAAAGTTAAGTTTATGTGGGGCTCATATGATGCTTTGAACTATCCTCCGACCTACATGCAGACCTTGAGGGCAAGAGCAATACTTTCAATCTCAGCTTCCGCAACAAGCTCCATTGATTGAATTGTAAAAGAATATGTTAGAAGAGAAAGGACAAGAGGCTCAAAACAGCCAATGAGAAGGGCTTCTCACAACTGATGGAGACAGTACAGATGGTCAAAATTTCAAGGGAGCATGAACTTATTGCCACCCATCATCTGAAGCAAAGGATTAAAAAGAAGTCTACAAGTTTCATGCTACTAATCCACATACAATAACTTTACCTTCCATTTTAGAGGATGGTGAAGTACCTCCTAGGGACATGTCCCTCCCCTACTGCAGAGGGATAGCTTTCATTTTGTTTTCAACTGTCATCTGGAAGCCAATTTTTCCTCTTTCTTTTGAGAAGGGGCAGAGGGAATGATGTAGTTTGCCTAAAATACTTTTCTTATGATTTATCAATATGGTTCTACTCGACTATGAAGTATTTTCTCGTCAGATTTTCAGTAGTCATTAGAACTGAATTATTAGTAGATAGTATTTTCTTGTATGATTTATC
This sequence comes from Chamaecyparis obtusa, assembly GCA_027943335.1. Taxonomy (NCBI): domain Eukaryota; kingdom Viridiplantae; phylum Streptophyta; class Pinopsida; order Cupressales; family Cupressaceae; genus Chamaecyparis; species Chamaecyparis obtusa. The sequence goes on from BSBK01004237.1 coordinate 526,611, forward strand.
AGTTTGGTTCTACTTGACTATGAAGTATTTTCTTGTCAGATTTTCAGCAGTTATTAGAACTGAATTATTAGTTAATAACTTAATATCAAGGTTGCACGGAGATGGGGGTACTTGAGTACTTCGGAGGTGGGTTATGGGTACGGATACGGCTATTTTGTCAAAATAGGAGACAGGAACTTTGGGTACATCAATTTTTTTATATATATAATATAATAATATTTTATAGAAAATCTGAAAATAAGACATTTTTTCAAAACAAGAACAGCGATAAAGTTTACTGTCAAAAATTAACTTTGAAGATTAAGTACACAAATTGAAATGTCATACAATCATCGTATCAAAATCTCAAACTGATTAGTGATTACATATTGAAATAAGCTTGATAAACAGCAAGCTGATACGCTAACAAAAAAATGAAACAAAAAATCTTAATCAAGGTCCTTAGCTATGTGCTCTCCCCTTAGTACCCAGTACTTGGGTATGTGTACCAGTACCTAGTATACATCCCAGGGGTATGGATGCGAGTACCCATGCAACTATGGTTAATATGAATGGTTGTGTTTCTTTGGCATGTCATGCCCCTGTCATGCTAAAAATATAAATCACTACAATATTAAGTTCAATTGTTGCCTTATCCTTGACGGAGGAGATACAAAGAGTGGCAATTCTCCAAAGGGGTTGATGGAATTAGTCAAAAACAGCGATTTCATAAAACATGCATCACTACAATGATTACTAAATGCAGTAATTAATATTAAAGGGATGCATCCCTTCCAAAGGGTATGGGGTTTAATGAAAAGATATCTCTTTCCAAAAGGAGGATATAAAGAACGTCTAAATCAAGTTTTGACACTCACCAAAAATGTCTCTCGATCAAGCTATTCACATTTTCCAAGAATGTTCCTTGATCAAGTTTTGACACTCACCAAGAATGCCCTTTGCCAAGAATGGCGACACTCACCAAGAATGTCCTCTGCCAAGAATGGCGACACTCACCAAGAACGCCCTCTATGGCCGACATTCACCAAGAATGCCCTCTACCAAGAATATCTTGAATCTCTGGTTTGACATTCACTAAGAATGTCCTCTTTAATTCTGCTATGAATGTTTATAAGTTTGCCATAGAATTCTCTTCACTATTTTGCTATAATGAAGTTCTTTATGCTCTCTTAAACCTGCTTTAAATCTGATCACATTTCTGCCATAATATGATCCATCAAGTTCTCTCTCGATGTTTTCTATAACTCTTCTTTTGATTTGTAATAAATTTCTTACAAATCTATAATGCTGGTGTATATCTGATAAGTAATTACTATATTTTGTATTGTTTAATATCCGATGAATGATTCAATATTTTTTTCTGTAAACTCTCTTCTCAAGCTGGTATTAGAGTGACAATAAATCTATCACAAACTGATTACAATCTCCTTAAGCTTTCTTCAATATATTTCATAATGCTACTGTGAAGTCTCTAGCATCACTACACAAATCTTCTTGTATATCAACATATTCTTCTTTCTATATATATGTATATGTCTCTTCCAATTATGCTTTCAATCCCTTGTATGCAGATTTGAGTTATTTTCCTTCTCATCCTCTCTTTATGAGACATGTCTCAACCTTTTGAAAGAATGACTTGATATCTACTGTTATAATGGAACACACTTATTAATCATTGCTACACTTCAGATTATATTCCCTGGTTTACATTAATCACTTATAATTCCAAGATATATTATTGAAGTCTGATTCTTATTCCCCTCTATGTTAAATGGTTTTATAATCTCCTTTGTTTGATGAGTGATTTGATTTATGAATGAATTGTCTGATTCCTTGTTTTATCATTTACCCTGTAGGATGGTAGGATCATGCTCAGATACCACTGTGATGTCCCCTAATTGGAAATCTTGGAATTGAAGGACATTTAAATTGATCTCCTTATACTTATTGTCCTAATACCATTATAAACCGGTATAATTGATAATGTAACATCAATGATAAGTTAAACGGCTAATGTTGATGCCACTTGCTCTCTCCAATTTAGATAATTAAATGTATCCTTTCTACATAAATCTGTACTTAGTGTATTGGACACTAGGATCTCTGCTGTATCAGATTAATATACAGAATGCTTTTGTCTTACAGTCACTTCTTGCAATTATATTTCTATGCCATCTCTTTATACTTATTGTCCTAATACCATTATAAACCGGTATAATTGATGATGTAACATCAATGATAAGTTAAATGGCTAATGTTGATGCCACTTGCTCTCTCCAATTTAGATAATTAAATGTATCCTTTCTACATAAATCTGTACTTAGTGTATTGGACACTGGGATCTCTGCTGTATCAGATTAATATACAGAATGCTTTTGTCTTACAGTCACTTCTTGCAATTATATTTCCATGCCAGAGGTAGTCCTTAAATATATGCCACAAGTATTTTGATATTACTTAGAATGATGATGCTGTTGTATTGGATAGGAATATTTGTTCAGGTAATGGTGGTGCTGTCTTGCAATGATAACTAATGGTTTGCAACCTTCTTTGAGGTTGTAAGACAAAATGCTCCGAGGAGAGATCTTAAATAGGATAAGTAAGAATCAGTTCTGATGTGTATTCTTGAAACAATAATAGTGTCATCTTTGATGGATAAAATAAGTTCCTGCAACCATAACCATTATATTGGTTTAGCATCTATGTTAATTGTATTGGCTTTCCTTCTACAACTTTCAGAATTAATAATTATTGTTTAATATCGCTGTCCCAGCCAATAATGTTCTTCTAGTACTTCATTAGATTGTAATATCCCCTGCTAATTTAACAATAACAAAAAATAAAGAACAAATAATGAATTAAGAATTTGGCTGTTTCCAATCCATATTATAAGACTGATCTTATTATTGCTTCAATTCTCGAGAAGGGAGAAGACATTGGAGGCAAACCAAATTCTTAATCCTCAATATAGTTATTGGTTTCTCAATATAGCAATTTGAGATACACTAATTCCTCGGTGTTGCTAGGGAGGTGATTATTCCCCTCTTCCTCCCTCAGTGTATTCTTCCTTGGTAGAAAGGAAGGGTTTTTTATTATTGGGGTGGATGTCCTACTATGATTTTCTGACTGACTTGTATTAGCGTCTCTTCCACTGGGGTGTCATCTAAGATCGTTAATTGAACCATTCATATTCTTCAAGGCTTCCATGAGGACCTGGGCTCTTTCATTTTGTTCCATCAGTGTTTTGGTTGTTATTTCGGTTTCCATGAATGACCTCATTTCTCCGGCAATTAATTCATCCATCGTATTATTAGTTTTTGTTACTAGTTTCCTTCTTTCTCATTCTAATGCTCTTTGAGCCCTATGCATTAACTATATTTCCACAGGGTGGCAGGAAAGATGCTCTAATACCAATTGTAATATCCCCTGCTAATTTAACAATAACAAAAAATAAAGAACAAATAATGAATTAAGAATTTGGCTGTTTCCAATCCATATTATAAGACTGATCTTATTATTGCTTCAATTCTCGAGAAGGGAGAAGACATTGGAGGCAACCCAAAGTGCCTAGAGACCATTGATAGGCTCCCTCAAAGTTTACAGACTCAGCCTTTAACCTGTCTCGAGCTCAAGCTCTCAAGGTTAAAGAGGAAGCTGGTCCCTACCATATCTTGGGAGCTACCCTATTGGATTTAGACTGCCCCTCTTTGGCAGCCTCTGCCCTTCCATTCTCATATCTGAAGCAACAACAGAAATCAATTTTATATTATGTTTGGGATCTCCTAATTATCTCAATTCCTTGTGAACATATGGTCAGAGGGATTGCTTCTAATTGATTAACATAACAGAACATTCTATTTATTTATAATAAAGAATTTAAATACTCATAGTCTTGGTTGCCACTGTTCCAATGGCAGGAAGCATAAATTTGTAGTCACCTTACTTGCGATAGGATTTGATAATGATCCTTTTTTCCTCTCCAGCGATGATGACTATTGAATGGCTTCGGTTTCTATATATATGTTTTAAAACGTCTAAGGGGTGCGACTTATACCTTTTCACAGCCTGTTAATGATACTGATTTATTAATCCCCAATATAGTTATTGGTTCATCATAACTTATACCGTCGCATCCCTTGCGTGTTGTCTTTTGTGAGTCTTCCACCATCCCGTGTTCTGCAATCTCCATTTGTTATGTGTGTTTCGGCTATCTCGTGCATGAGATACAACCGTGTGTTATCGCTCGTGCGTAATTGCATAACGTTGTATGGATGATGCAGCTTATCTCGTGTGTGCGAGTATAGCTTATGTATACTTTTACGAATTAATATTATTTATATGTTTATTTAATTAATATATCATCTATTTGCTATTCAGTAGGAGTTCATTATTTAATATTTATTTATTTGCTAATTAATTAAAAATTGATATATTTATTAATTAATTATTTATTTAACAATAACATCGATTAACATAATTCTGTAATTTGAATGTACATGTGATTATCTTTTTGGATGGGAGATAATTGTGTAATTTTGATGTTCATGTAATTTTGGCTATCAGAAAAACTTGTAATAGGAGGATCTCCTCTGCTCAAATATATGTAATGACAACGATACCGGGTTTTCTTTCCTGATTCTTTCCCGGTTGAGTCTTTGAATCAGTGTATAAATAAAATATATATATAGTGGCTAGTCCACTTTTGTTTAAAAAAAACATCGATTAACATAATCAATATATAACTATTTAATTATTTATTTATTTATCAAAATTTTATAATTGACAAGGTATATCACAGTCCACCCCTCCTAAATTTGCTTGTCCTCAAGCAATTTAAGGTTTGGGTGTTCAAAAATATTTGTTCCTTCCCAAGTTGCATCTTCCTCAGGCAAGCCTTTCCATTTAATCAGGTATTCTGGGATGACTTAATTGCTCAACTTCTTCTCCCTCATATTGAGGACTCTTTCTGGTTCTAGGATGAGTTTACCCTCTTCATCAATTGGGGGTAATTCTTCACATGGAATAAATTTGTTGTCCAAGGACTCTTTTTAGTCGTGATACATGGAAGACATCATGGATTCTACTATTCTCGGGTAGCTCTAGTTTGTAGGCTACTTCACCAATTTTACTTAAAACTTTGTAGGGTCCATAGAATCGTGGCTTAAGTTTTTCTGCTCCACTAGTTTTTATAGATAATTGTTTATAGGGTTGTAACCTTAAGAAAACCCAATCCCAAATTTCAAATGCTCGTTCCGTTCGTTTTCGGTTAGCATAAATATTTTGTTGGTTCAATGCATGGTGCAAATTATCTCTAAGAATTCTCATAATGTCTATGTTTTGTTGTGCAAAATCTCTAGCTCCAGGCACCTTACTTTTTGGAAGAATTAGACTCCCAAAAGAAGTGGCTTCATAACATGATGGTAATGCCTTGAATGGGCGCATTCCAATGGATAGATGATGTGTGGTATTGTAACAATGCTCACCAAGGTGTAGCCATTTTACCCATGCATTATGTTGGCCTATAACATAATTCCTCAAATACCCTTCTATCCACTTATTTACAATTTATGTCTATCCATCGGTTTGAGGATGATAGCTTGTACTTGGTGTCAACTCTGTGCCTGGAAAACAAAAAAAGTTCTTGCCAAAACATGCTTATAAATCAGCTATCTCTGTCACTAACAATGTCTTTTGGTAATCCATGTAATCTAAAAACTTCTTTGAAAAAAACTTCTGCAACTTGGGGTGCTCTATATTTTTTAGATATGGCCATGAAGTGTGCATATTTGGTCAATCGATCCACCACTACGTATATACAATCTTTTCCTTGTACTTCGGGGAGGCCCACTATAAAGTCCATGGAGATACTCTCCCATTTTTGGCCTGGTATCGATAAAGGTTGAAGTAATCTGGCTGGGTGTGTTTGCTATGTTTTATTCCTTTGGCATGTCATACATTCTTGAACATGCTTGAGTATGTCCTTACGTCCTTTCCAAGAATATCTTTCATTTACCTGTTTGTATGTTTTGTAATACCCCTGGTGTCCTGCTAGGGGGCTGTCATGAAATTCTTTAGTGATGGTTACTTTCATTTTTGAGCTAGGTGTGAGATAAATTCTATTTTTATAGAGGATAATTCCTTCTACCACTTTGTAATCTTCATTTTGTATGTGTCCTTGGATGATAAAGTCAGTTATTTTGTTGTCATTAGTTTTGATAAAGTCATAATGATTGTCAAAGTCATTCGGTAAAGAAGGATAGTCAAGTCGGTAAAGCAAATAAGCTAGTCGGTAAAGGGAAGTAAGGAAAACGCAATTTCGGTAAAGGGGATAAGGAACAGACACCGAGCAAGGAAAGGCAAGCAGTGAGCACCAAGCAGTTACCGAGTTACAACAGTTACCAAGCCGAGAGAGTATACATGTTACCGAGCAGAATAAAACGTGGTACTAAGCAACACAGGCCGACATAAGAAGAATCTACAGACACATTGAATCTAGACACCGAGCATAAAACTTTTTACAAATCTCAAGGAGATTGTTTGGTAAAGCATTGGAGATTTAAACATGATGAAATAGTCATAAATTGTAAATCCTTTAACACGGTACACCTCTTAGATTAGAGCTATAAAATCCTTTAGCAAGGTAGACTGAATAAGTCTTTATACTCTTAGCAGGGTAAACTCTTAACCAAGTAAGCTATTAGAAATAGCTAAACTTTGTAGCTCTAACCCAGCAAACTTTTTACTGCAGTAGTAAAGTGTTGTGGGTGTCATCCCCATAGCAGTTTTTTCCTCTAACCAAGGATTTCCGCAAGACCAAAAATCATGGTGTTATTTGTTGTGTTTCTATGATATTGATTTACATGTTTTTATGTTGCTATATGCAAAGTTATTAATTCGGTGAATGGTTAGAAAAGTAGATAAAAGTTCTTGGAGTACTGATTCACCCTTCCCCTCTCAGTACTTAACTTTCCATAAATTAATCCAACAGCTAACTATGGTTAATCAATGATTTTTATCAATCATCTTCTACTCCTTCAAACCGTTGTTGCTCAACAATACATAAGTCGCTGACCATACCAGTCGACATCTCCAATTTTATCGATTCTTAAAGGATATCCTCCCTTTCCGTCTCATATATCTTGAATCAAATCGCCCCTGCTTTATATTAAACGTTTGAACTATAATTCTTACGACAAGAAGGATAGTTCCCAATCTATGTTAATATATTGGATCTCAAAGTAATCCTCCAATTATAAATTTCACCCAATGCATAGATTTACGTCTTAGCACTTCTCATCCGATGGTGATTTCTAACCATTTATATCTCCTTCATATTTAACATATATCTTATTTCGTATCTTCATCCACAGGAGATTGTGATTCTTTCACACTCGCCCCCCTCGATCGATAATTTGTAATTTTCCCATTTGTATGTGTGGCAAGGGGAAAGGTAGTGACCTTTCCTAGTCACGATCTTCCCTTCTAAGTTTATAAAGTATTTTTAAATTAATAATATTATTCAGTTTGGTAATATTTATATTTATATGTTTGTTATTAGATCTTCAAATATATTTAATATTTATTATTAACTATTATTATATCAATCAATGATATATTAGTTTTGTATTATTATTATCAATATTATATATTGTTGATTATTAATATATTAATATAATAAAATATTAATAATATATTATTAATTATTATTATATAATCTATTATATTATTATAATTATAATAATATATTATATTGTTATTATTTATTTGTCCATCAATTTTGTTTTCTCGTTTATTGTTAAGTTTTGATTTAAGGAAAGGGGATATTACAAAAGTCTTAAAATATGACTTTAGAGCAACTTGATATTGTTTATGCATTCGGTCACAATTCATTGAATGAACAATAGCTTCTTTTGTTAGCAATATAAGTTGTCATTAGTGTATCTCATCAAAACCATTCACACCGGTCAAAGATCACCAGTCGCTCGCATTACTTAGATGACACCAGTAGATAAAACACTAATGTATGCACTGGTAGTTAGATAAACCGGTAGACTGAACCATGTACTCAGTATTAGTCTTATTCAGCATCTAACAACACATCAGTACCGATCTAACTGACAGATAAATCCAGTCCAGTTTTTGTGGAACAGTTTGAGTTACGAGCCTGATTATGCAAGACATCCATTACTCTGATGTAAAGTTAACCTTTCAACAGGAGTTAGCTTTAAAGTCTACGGATGATCTCAAGATAAACTCTAGATCACAACGCACAACTTTCTTGCATTGCATATTTTATGGTCGAGTTTACTCCCTGGCAGTTTCGTGAGTCAAGAGGATCACTCTTGTATAAATATAAGTCACGGGATGCAAAGTATGGTGCTGTTATTGATAAGTGGAGATTGTAGAGAGTAGAGGAAGGATATCCTCTGAGAAGTGCTACAGGCACAAAGGTGAAGTAAGAAAAGAAGATCAACTGCCAGGCAAACAGGGGAAGAGGTCTACATGTGTGATCTAATCAGACAATCAATGTCATTATAGATCATTGTTTTAGAAGGTCTTACATCATATAAAAAAATCCCTTTAATAGGGAGAGCCTAATTGGTTCATTGTAAAAATCCCCTAACAGGGTGACATCTTTATTGATGATCAAAAGTCCTGTGACCAGGCAGCTCTTAATAGGGCTTAGATCCTAAACGATCTTTTGTAAAAATCTTTTAACCGGGTAGCACCTTAACCATTGCTTTGTATGCTCCTAACAGGGCACCTTCATTTAGAACTAGTGAAGTTGCGAGCTCTGTCTCATCGTGGTTTTTTCCCTCTAACCGAGGGTTTCCACGTACAAATACTTGAGTGGATCTGTGTGGTTTGGTTTATGCTTGTGAATGACTGTTGTCTGTCTACTTTGCATTCAAGAATTTGTTTACAAGTTTTAAACGAAGCAATTTAGTATTTTCTGCTTCACCCCCCCCCCTCTCAGTAACCGGTAAGGTATCAACAATTGGTATTAGAGCGCACCAGGTTCTCTATACAATAAAAGTTTAACTTGAGAAAAAGATCATGGAGGGTTATCGGTACGAGAAACAGCTAGAGGAAGCCAATAACATCATTGCCTCGCTAGAGAATAGACTGAGGAAGTCACTTGCAAAGAGAAAGGAGCTGGCTCTGCAATTAAATGAGAGCAATGAAACCATCGACGAACTCTCTAGGCAGAGTGGGTTTGATGAGGCCGAAGAAGCGGTCTCCGAGCTTACGGAAAAGAATCAGATCCTAACCAGTCAGATTGTTGATCTCAAAAGGGAGCAAAAGGCTCTAAAAATGACTGAACTGATTGAGCAAAAATGAAAAATTGAAAGCGAAAGGAACACAGCAGTCAAGACATCAACAACCTCTAAAAAAGCAATGAATCGGGCAAAGGAAGCCGCAAGAGCCAATGAACTCCTCATTATGCAACTCCAAGAAGACTTGTTAATTGCCACCCAGAAAAATGCCAATATGCATAAAGCATGGCAGGTTAGAGATGAAGCATGCAAGAAGCTGGTGATTGAGATATATCAACTCAAGGAACAAATGAAAGTCCTTGAAAGAAGGAATGAAATACTGAGAAGATACAATGAAAGCTCGGTCAAGCTCGATGAGCAACTCAACGCTCAACGAAAGCACAATGATCACACTGGCCTCGGATTTACCGATGGAGTCAACAAAAGGAAGACGCTAGCACAAAGAGGTAGGAAAAACTTTTACACCTTCTGTAAGCTCAGTGGAAAACCATGTCATGACACTAATGACTGCAGAAATGCACCGGTAAGAACCAACAACAGTTACTATAAAAATTGTTGCAAAAAGGGGCACAAGACCAATGAGTGCTAGTCCAATCCCATATCCGTGTCCAGCAGAAGTAGGGGAAGCTTCAAGGGATATTGTTATGCCTGCAACAAATTCGGACACAAGGCTGAAGAATGCAGATCAAAGACTGGCTTTCAGATCACCCAGACCGGTGTTCTCAAAGAAAAGTAGAAACCGGAATACAACTAATCATCCAAACAGAGGGATGCATTGCAACAAAGAATCATGGAGCGAACCACCTAATCCAAGAGGGATGGATCCATGGAAAGCAACTGGTATAGTCTGCCATTACTGTAACAGAGTCGGTCACTGAGCCAAGGACTGCTGGAACTAGATCAAGAACAGAAATAAAGGATCGGACGAACCAGTGCTAAAGATCTTGAGTTCTGATAAAAGGAACAACAAAGGCAAAGAAACCAAGAAAGTAGTAAAGAAAATATGGTTTGTCAAGGAATCAAAGAACTCTGCCGAGGAGGCAACGGAGGCAAAATCATCATCACAAGATGGTGATATTTTTTCTGCTAACTAAGTCTTCAAGGCCTAGAAGGAACCAGTAGTACAACTATTGTTCCCGATAGAACTGGTGAGTCCTATCTCACTCAGACTACAAGTCAAAACCGGAAAGACATAAGGTGGTCAACCGGGGCATGCCTAATCAAAAAAGCCAGACTACCGGTTTGCAAAAGCGTCAAGAAAAGGTTAGGTAAGGCATTTATTACTATAGTCGTTTAACAAATAGTTACCGTTTAGTAATTACCGTTATGCCCTAATCCTATAAAAGAAAAGAAGGATAACTCATTTCCTTTTACCTTGCGATTTTATGTTATCTAATCTCTGCTTGAGCAATATTCTTGCAATTCGATCATTGAGTGAGATTACCTGTCAAACCGATCTAATCTTCTATAGCAACCAAGTGAGAGCAATGGCATCCTCATCATGCAAGGCAAAGCTTGTCCCTGCAAAACAAGCGGATCGTAGTCCTTTTGACATCTCGCCTAATCAAGATAGGGAGATCAACATGGTTGGTGCGCTCTCCTCAATACCCAAAGGAGTGCTCCTAACAGAAGATGTAACTGCGTTTATTCATGCTAAGCAAGAAGAGCTAGGAGAAACGTACATACAGAGCGAGTTTCGCTCGCTATGCTCAGATGGTAATCATCCCAGTGGCTACGCAAAGCTGGTATCGTCGGGAATCATAAATGAAGCCTTGTATCCAGTTATCTTCAAAGTTGAATGGATTCGAATGGTAGTCAGTCGGGTGCATGATCCAGGATTTTGGCTTATGAGAGGAATCTGCACTTTGATCAAGAAAGACGATCTTTACAGGGTAACTGGGTTCTGCAATTAGGGAGAAGCACTTAGTCTAAGAACCATATTTAATATAGTGGTGGCTAACCTAACAAAATCAAAATCTGATAAGCGATTGATGACCGTGACTGACATTGAGGATCCAGTTGTTCGGTTCGCATCAACAGTAATTGGTTACAAGATATATCAATCTAGTAACCTCAACAGCATACTGGGTGGAGGCATACATGCAACCTCCAAAATTGTTCACAACAACGCACAATATGATTTGTACGAAATGTTAAGAGGACAAATCTTTGAAAACATGAAGAAGTTGGGCATCGTCAAGAAGAAATCACTGAAATTTGGAACACTCTTAGTTTGTCTTTACTTCTACTATTCTAATTTCTTTCCCGGGAAAGGAAAAGTAACGTCGACGACAGATTGACCGATCATGATGCAAATCCGGGATATGGCTAACGAACTGGGAGACTAGTTTGACAAGGAAATGACCAATCACTTCAATGCATTTCAACTAAAAATGCATGCTAGAGAAAGAATCCCATCAACTATTGTTGACAAATACAAAAAGGAGGTATGTTTTTTGGTATCTACTGACTTCTGCATCATTCAAGCAGTAGAACCAAGAGACGAGTACGCACCTGAATTTGGTTACGAAATCACAGCAAAGTTTGCAATAGTGTATGTAGAGGCCCTGGAAAATGCACATCTAGATCTAGGTGCTCAACAGTTTGGAACCTATGAGGAAATAGAGAAGAACTTAAAGCAGGCACCAATCAAGAATGTCTATGTCAAAAGATCACCCGCGCCAAAGAAGAAATCGGAGATAGCACAAAAGAGAAAAACTCAACCGAAGTCGAGCACACAGGAGCAAGAAGCCGAAGAAACCAATTCAGAGGATACGGTTCCACTCAGCGAAAGAAAGAAGAGGACCGACAAGCAAGCAAAGGTGGAACCACCAAGAAAAGGCAAACCAACAATAGATGAATTTATAATAGGATTGAAAGAAACCGAAGGAATGGGTAATGTTAGTAGAAGATATACTTTGGCAAATGATGAAGACCGAAGGAAAATTGAAGATGCTATTGTTGAATGCATGTATAAGTTCAATCTAAGCCCTACAAAACTTCAAAAAGTACTGCCTAAGGATCTGTTGAATATCCTTCAAAGCAGGTGGAAAGCTTCTATGGAAAAAGAAAAAGAGCTAAGGATTCAAGCTCTGCTGGAAGTGCAAAATCACCTCACTCTAGAAGAAGCGAGTCAACAAGCCGAACTACACCAATAGAATTTCCTAATAAAGAAAAGAACAAACCTCTTGCTGATTGGAGAAACTGAGAAAGTTCATATTGACGAAGTAGCCATTTGGAGCAACCTACTTCAGACACAGCAACAAGCAGAGGAAGCACACCAAAAGGCAACGGTTCCACTGGTTCGTGACACCGAAAAAGGAAAAGGAATACTCGGAGTAGGCAAACCGGTCATTGACATAACCGATGAACTGACAAATCCTACCCTTCTTGTATCTCCAGAAAAAGGTAAGGCTCGCACTATGACTGTTAACGACACTGTAGCTGAAATTACAAATTTTCGAGAAATAGATAATGCAGCAAAATGGTATAGCGTGTTAGCTGAGGAAGACAAACAAGCAATAGAAAAAGCTCTTGTTGAAAGTCTACTAGACTTCATTAAAACTCCTAGGGATTATAGAGGCAAATTTCCTCTCGAACTAAATAGCAAGCTTCAAGAAAAATGGAGAACCGGTCTGGAAAGAAACTCACAAATCAATAAAGAAGCACTAAGAAAAGCTAGACCTGGCTTAAGTGATAAAAGCATCATGCTTCTTTTAGGAGATGCATCTATAAATCTGGATACAAACTACAAAGTTGCCAAGATTCTCAATGGTTATGAGAATGAAGTCTTTAAAGAGACCTTGGATTTCTAGCAGTAGTATGACTTCAATACCCATGAAGAAACAGGTCCTCAGGATCACACCACTATAATTGTCGATCCACCTGTTCAGTTTATTGCAACTCAGATTCCGATACCGAATGAGCAGGAAGTTCTCATAGAAGAGTTCACTTCTAGTGAACCGGTTAAAGTGGGACAGACTTCTGTTAATCTTCCCATTGACGGATCAGATCAAAGAGGTGAAGGGATCCCTACAGATGATCTTCACATAGCTGAAGAACAATTGCAATCGCACACCCCATCAAAGGAGCCCTCACATCAAGTAGAAGATGCTATGCTTGAGATTCACGTTCAGCAACCAGAAGAGGAAAACATGACAGACAAACAGGATGCAAAAGAACATGAGCAAGCTCCAAAGGCACAAGAACAGAGTAAAGAGAAGAAACAAGAAACTCTTGCCAACTCTTCTAAAAGAAAGATCACATCCTCTAAAGAATCTGAAGCAAAAAGGAGCAAAGCAACCGATACAATAGTTGACATCAGCAAAATGTCAACAAGACAGTTGAAAGAGCTTACTAAAAGAAAACAAGATATGGTTTTGAACAGAGTAAAAGATATCCTGTACAACTTTGTACCGAATGCTGATATAGATGAAGATGAACCGGTTGTCGACCAGCTGGAAATACTGACTCCAACCATCGGTGAGGATCTGACTGATCCAGAAACAGTGGCAATTGACCACTATGCGAAGAAAAGAGTTGAGATTCTTAACAAACAAGTTGCAAATATAAAGGCTATTCTGCTTAACAATCTCAAAGTTCTTCAACAGTAGATTCAAGTTGCAGAAAATTTGTTAAGCAGATCTTCAAATTTTGAGATTTTCTCAGCAGATTTAACTAACAAAGCTAAAAAGACTTCAGAAGACATAAAAGCTTTGTCCAACCAATTTGACATCAAGACTAAAACGGCCACAACTTTCAGCAGAGAAATGGCTAGTCTTGCTTTGGTCCTTAGAAAGACTACAGAGGAAGAGAACAAAAGAATTCAAGACATCGTTGGCTTCTAGATGTTTTTGGCCCCAACACTTGATAATCATGCACCAGACAGCTTCTACAACTGATGTTTTGCTCAATGAACCGGACTACAAAACTATCGATGATATGGAAAACATCATTGTCTCTCTCAAGGCTGCCCAACAAAACATTGAACATGTAACCGGTCAATGGGCACCGTTTCTACATTCAGCCAAGAACATCTATAAGGATATTTTCACAAAGCTTCAAATGTGAAGGAAGTCATAACCCTTTGTCATTTGGAGGCAAAAAGGGGAAGATGATAGTTATGAACCGGAGGCCTCAGTCAGGGGAAGTTTCGGTCAGCAGCAGAGCATTCAGTCAGGCAAGCATAGTGGGGCAGTATTCTATTTTCACTGACCAAGGTTTGAACAGCTATTATATGAATGGTTTTGTTTTGACTGTTTTGCCACCAACAACAAAGGGGAAGATTGTTAACAATATAAGTTGTCATTAGTGTATCTCATCAAAACCATTCACATCGGTCAAAGATCACCGGTCGCTCGCATTTCTTAGATGACACCGGTAGATAAAGCACTAGTGTATGCACCGGTAGTTAGATAAACCGGTAGACTAAACCACGTACTCAGTATTAATCTTATTCAGCATCTAACGACACACCGGTACCGATCTAACTGACAGATAAATCCGGTCCAGTTTTTGTGGAACAGTTTGAGTTACGAGCCTGATTATGTAAGACATTCATTACTCTGATGTAAAGTTAACCTTTCAACAGGAGTTAGCTTTAAAGTCTACGGATGATTTCAAGATAAACTCTAGATCACAACGCACAACTTTCTTGCGTTGCATATTTTATGGTCGAGTTTACTCCCTGGCAGTTCCGTGAGTCAAGAGGATCACTCTTGTATAAATATAAGTCACAAGACACAAAGTATGGTGTTGTTATTGATAAGTGGAGATTGTAGAGAGCAGAGGAAGGATATCCTCTGAAAAGTGCTACAGGCACAAAGGTGAAGTAACAAAAGAAGATCAACAGCCAAGCAAACAGGGGAAGAGGTCTACAGGTATGATCTAATCAGACAATCAGTGTCATTATAGATCATTGTTTTAGAAGGTCTTACATCATATAAAAAAATCCCTTTAATAGGGGGAACCTAATTGGTTCGTTGTAAAAATCCCCTAACAAGGTGACATCTTTATTGATGATCAAAAGTCCTGTGACCAGGCAGCTCTTAATAGAGCTTAGATCCTAAACAATCTTTTGTAAAAATCTCTTAACCGGGTAGCACCTTAACCATTGCTTTGTATGCTCCTAACAGGGCACCTTCATTTAGAACTAGTGAAGTTGTGAGCTCTGTCTCACCGTGGTTTTTTCCCTCTAACCGAGGGTTTCCGCGTACAAATACTTGAGTGGATCTATGTGGTTTGGTTTATGCTTGTGAATGACTGTTGTCTATCTACTTTGCATTCAAGAATTTATTTACAATTTTTAAACGAACCAATTTAGTATTTTCTGATTCACCCCCCCCCCCCCCCCGCCCCTCTCAATAACCAGTAAGGTATCAACATCTTTTTATACAGCTTTGATGGATATGAGTGCATGGATATATCAAGCTTAAAATAAATCAAAAGATACGAAATTCATAGTACAAACTATAAAGAACCCTCCTTTAAGCAATCAACATTGAGAAACAACTTAGAGTAATCTTCCATAAAATGTAACAAATAAGAGAACCATTTTTGCAACTGATGGTTTTCAATACAAAACAGATATCAAAATCAGTAAATAGCAATTTGAAATTCAAAGGTAGAAATTCAAACACAATGTCCATACTATATAATACCTTATCAAGCCAAGCATCTATCAGACAAAGAAGAAGGTTTTGATCCAATTTTATCCCTGCTTGTTGAAGCATCGCTGAGAGGGAAGACTCTGTAATCATGTGTGCAAAATAGTTACTGTTTTGCACAAGCAGCCTTGCTAAAATTGCACCTGCAGATGCCTTTATTGCTGCTGCTGTGGGATCAGAATCATCTCCTCCACTTATAAAGAATACCACAAGTTTCTACCAAAGAGGTCAAACAATAAATACAAATACCATTTAGATTCTTGTCAGGTAAATAACAAATTAAGAGCCACAATACAACTAAAGTTATAGAAAACAATATTAATATAATCACTTGGAAATTAATATACCTGCAGAACTCCACCAAGCAAAGGAGCTGCATCCCTAGGAAATAACTGTTCAAATAAAAAATCCCACTATATTAGATCCTTAAAGCATACGCATATTTTTACCAGTAAATCTGAGTCCTAGAACACAAAGCAATGGACTAGTATGCAATTAGACAAGATAAAATAAGAAATTTTTCAATGTTCTTTTGATCCAGGAGGACCTGGAACTTTGATCATCTCCAATATCAAAGGGGTGTGACACATCAGCCATCTGCACCACTAGTTTCAACATCATCCCAAGTAGATGCAGTCAAGCCTGGAGCTCCAAATACAGCATATCCAATGCTGCACAACTCTGACAATGTCGACTTTGGTTGACATTCCTTTACAACAGTATTTGCATAAATCAATAAAATGGAGAATATGGATTTGCCAAAGGCAAGCAGTTATGTTTCTTGAAACTACCAAGAAACGCAATATAGTAGGTAATATGAGTGAGTTCCAAGTTGGTTGCTGGATAGAATAGGCTCTGTGGTTAGTTTCGAGTGCAGATATTTTCTTTTTAACCTTCTGGCCCCTCTTTTAATTGTTTTGTGTTTGTTCTGTAATTGTTGTGTGTTTGTTTTGTAAAAACCGATCTTTTATTAAATTTTGATAAGACTACTCTTTTCTTTTGAACCATGTTACTGTTAAGTTTTATGGCCTTTACGGAAAATATCCCCCTCCTGAGCAAATCGATATGATAAATAATAACAATAAATATTGGTTATATTTATTATTCATTGTTTATCAAAATCAATATATATGTTAATTGAATTATTGAGGGCCCAAGGTAGGCCTCTTGGCTGTGATACTTAAATTGAATTTAATAAATCCAAGTCGGCCCCCTTATTGGTTAATTCAATTCATATATATGATGTTCGGATTCTAGGGAGAGAAGCACCAAAAACATAACGTGCTCCCCTCCCTCAAGGTTCGAATCTCTAAGTGCAAATCTCCTGAGCATTTGTATAGCAGTTCGGCTGTGCATCAAAGAGGACCATTAAGACAGCAGGGAATACCATTTAGAAGGCAGCGAATCCACCATTGAGGAGCAGATCCCTGTCCAAGACAGCAGCAATTTCTCTGCCCTAATAGCGGCAGAATCCAGCGATCTCTCTGCCCTAATAGCAGCAGAATCAAGTGCGAATTCTGGAGCAGATCATACATTGGTCTTGGTCTGATCCTAGGTTGAGTAAGGATCAGATTGGTGGCACTGTAGAAGCCCTAAGTGGGCTGACCTGGAACCTTCATCTGGAGAGATTAAAGGCACTGATTTGAAGACCAATTCAGAACCTAAATCCAGGTACTATCTCTCCTTGCTTGTGCATATTATATTTATTCATGTGCTTAGTGTTTGGAAGACTTCTATAGTTTGATCATTCCTAGGTAAATCTGGAAAATACTAACAGTTACCCCTCTTTTATATGGTATGACACATCAGCCATCTGCACCACTAGTTTCAACATCATCCCAAGTAGATGCAGTCAAGCCTTGAGCTCCAAATACAGCATATCCAATGCTGCACAACTCCGACAATGTCGACTTTGGTTGACATTCCTTTACAACAGTATTTGCATAAATCAATAAAATGAAGAATATGGATTTGCCAAAGGCAAGCAGTTACGTTTCTTGAAACTACCAAGACACCTCTTTGTTCCCTCCACTTTCACATTGACATAAATGATCTCTTCTAAAAGTAGCTGACCAAATAGGAAAGAGGCTTATAGTCAATCTTTTTGATCCCTCAGAATATTGTCAAGAATTTGCAAGATATAAACTCTTGTGACAACTCTAACTTGTTTTATTGTTCTCGTAATCTCTTAGACTCAAAGTTTCATGCATTATTATTTTTCCAGTGTTCCATCGGAATGTATCTCCCTGAGAAAAGTGATGTTTCTAGAACTGGGTACAGCTAGGAAACGTTTCACCCCACTGCCCCCATGACTACCACCAAGCTAGAGAAGTCCCCAAAGTGACTCCAGCAAAGGAGGAGCATTTGGGATGTCAAGACATACCCAAAACCTCAAAGAAACTCCCTAGAGTCTTGATAGTTTTTGAGATGGTTAGTCGTCCCCTACATCAAACACCTCCAAAAACCAATTTAAAAAAAAAAACCTACAAGATTTCTTGGCGTTCACACGCCCAACCCGTTGCCTAAAAGTTTATGGGCCACACCCACACCTTACACACTCCTAAAAACCATAAATACACCCCTCTCACTCGAAATCACTATCAAAGCTTAGAAGCATTGACCAAGGCTGCAAATGCAACAAGTACATATCATGATTGAGAGCATTAGTAAGAGTTAGAGCAAGAGAAATAGAAGCAAGTGCCAAGTGTTCAAGTTTTATAAAAGAATCAAACATTTTTCTTGACGTTCATACACCCAACCATTACCCTAATAGTTTATGGGCCATACCCACACCCTATGCACTCCAAAGAAATCATAAATACACCTCTCTCTTGCTCCATATCACTATCAAAGCTTAGAAGCATTGACCAAGGCTGCGGGTGTAACAATTACATGGCATGATTGAGAGCATTAGCAAGAGGTAGAGCAACATAACGAAAAGCAAGTCTAAACAGAGTCATCAAGCTAAAAGCCCACAAGCATTCAAGATAAGCCATGCATATTTTTGTTTTGGGATTTGATGGAGTTGAATGTTGACAAGGAGAGTGTAAGTGTTAGTATTTTATGGTCTTTCAATAACATAAAATGTTATTATCTCCTAATTCTTATATCAGTAAATGTTATTATCTACTAATTCTTTGTATTTAGAACATTAAATATAAATTTTATATCAGTCCTAGAGGGACGACCATATTATATTATTGTCTTTGAAGGATGACTTGGCATAATGATTATATAATATTTTAGGGGGACAACTTGTTGCATGATGGAATGCCGACCCTTGTTTAGGCAGCTAAATATTGCATAAAACAAAAGTGCTGACTTGCTTGTCTCTGGCCTCACAAGTTACCCCTCTTCCTTGCATATATATGTGAGAGGATTGCGAATTCGGAGCATACCGAAAACATAACGTATCTGCTTCTAATTTGTACATCTACAGCAGTCTTTAATTACTTCAGATCTGATTCAAGGAAGGCACAGTTCACACTAAATAATTGCAGACATTATTAGCTAACATGCAGCAGTCTTCTAGGAGAAAGTTGACCTAGGCTTTATTTGAAGAACAAATAGAGTAGACATAAGGAGCAGATTAAGGCATATTTAAGGGGCTATTTTAAGGGACAAAATTGGAGCAGAATCATTCAGATTGAAGACATTTACAAGAAGAGAACCGGGTATTATCTCTTCCCTCATTCATTTACATTTTTGTATAAGGACCTGAATCTTAGTTAAAAAGTTCATCTATAGGTTGAATTTCCTTTATAAGTTTGAAACTTAACACGGTATCAGAGCCTAGGTAAGTGAAAGATAAACTTTCAGATTAAGGAAATCAACTTAGCCCTTTCGTAAACTAAGAATCCTCAACATGTCTAATGGAATTAGACCCGAAGATAGACTCGAAGGAGCCACTAACTTCCTATCTTGGAAAATTAGAATTCTTCTTGCCTTTAGAGAGCTAGAGCTAGATTCATTCATAGAAAATCCTCCTAAATCTGGAATGACTGAAGATTAGTTGTGTGAATGGAAAAAGAGTAATAACAAAGCAAAGAGAATTCTAATTGATAGTGTAAAAGATCCTATTATACCCACCATCTCTTGTCTAGAGTCAGCTAATCTTATGTTCTCCACACTATCCGAGATGTTTCAAATAAACAACACAAGTAGAATCATGACTCTTAAAAATGAAATCTCTCGAATCAAAATGAATCAAGGAGAATCCATCACATCATATTTCATGAGAATCACTGAGTTAAGAAATCAATTAGCCACTACAGGACACACCTGTGATGAGAAGGAACTATCCATGATGAAAGGAAGCCAAAGTGCAGAAACGCTTCCAAATGCTAATTCTAATAGGAGAGACGATGCTGAAATTTATCTCACAAAACCTTAGACTATTGCAAGCTACATAAACACATACAGAAAATGGATTATACACATAAACACATAACACCAGATATATGTGGGAAACCCTTACGGGAAAAAACCCACCACTCCAAAGCCAGAGTCAATTGTATTATCAGCAACAAAGTTACAATACAATCTCCAGAGCCACAACTCTCCAAGAGTAATCAGCTGTGATATCTATATCCAAAATAATTTCGGCAACATAACAACGCTCTTTAAATAATTCTCTCTCTCAATTCTCTACAACAATGCCTTGTACTTATAGAGTTTTTGTACAAGAGGAAACAGTTTCTAAAGCGTCTACATTCAACACATCTACAAATTATTTTAGAAACTTTCTCTATACACAACTCTTGCTTTAAAACCAAAGCAAAGAGAATAAAACAGAGAAAAACAGGAAACATTCTATTTTCTTCTCCAAGTCCATCCTAGTGGAAGATTTTGTCTTCATTCAGCATCTTTCCAAAAAGAATAAATAAAACAATAAATCATGATAAGGCTAAGTCACCTTATCCCAACAATCTCCCACTTGACGAAGACCTTACAGGAGTTACTGTATCACAACATAGGCCCCAAGGCCCATAGAACCAACACACCATCTGAACTTTTTAGTGCTCACTGGTCAATGCATCTGCAACATTCTCCAAAGTAGCAACCTTTTCCAACTTCACCTTTCCATCTTCCACCATATCATGAACAAAATGATACTGTACATCAATGTGCTTTGTTCTGGCATGGAAAGTAGCATTCTTTGCTAAACAGATAGCACTCTGGCTGTCACAACAGATAGTAATCTGTCCTGCATCAAAACCAATATCAGAACACAATCTCTTAAGCCAAATGGCCTCTTTGGAAGCATGAGTAGCTGCCATGTACTCTACTTCTGTAGTGGACAAAGCAGCTACAGCCTGCCGCATGCTCATCCAACTAATTGCACCACCAAACATCATGAAAACATATCCACTGGTGGATCTTCTTGTGTCAATATCACCTGCCCAATCTGAATCCACATATCCACGAATGCAAATAGAATGTTGAGATACAGTAGGATTACCATGAAAACATAAGCAATACTCAAATGTGCCCCTTAAATATCTGAACACTCTCTTAACTGCATCCCAATGCACCCTTCCAGGATTAGCCATATACTGACTAAGGACTCCCACTGCTTGGGCAATGTCTGGCCTCGTACAAACTATAGCATACATCAAGCTACCAACAACACTCGCATAAGGTACTCTAGACATGTCCTCCATCTCAGTAGGAGATTTTGGACAATCCTCCATAGAAAGCTTTGTCCCATGTAACATTGGAACAACTAACTACCTGTAAGTTGTCATGCTGAATTTCTCCAACACAGAGTTAACATACTTCCTCTGGCTCATCCAGAGCTTTCTACTAGCTCTATCTCTGATGATCTCAATCCCAAGAATATATCTAGCTGCACCTAGATCTTTCATTTCAAACTGTGCTGCTAACTGAGACTTCAAATCTGAAATCATTCTTTTACCATTCCCAATAAACAACATATCATCTACATACAAGACTATGATAAGAATGTGACCATTTTTAGATTTATAATATACACAATGGTCAAATTTAGATCTCAAAAATCCTAAAGACAACACATAGGTGTCAAACTTTTGATACCACATTCTAGGAGACTGTTTCAAACCATATAGAGATTTCTTCAACTTACAAACAAGGTTCTCTTTACCTTTCTCAACGAAATGCTCTGGTTGTGACATATAGATTTCCTCCTCCAAATCACCATGAAGGAATGTTGTCTTCACATCCATTTGTTCAACTTCAAAGTCACGAGCTGCTTCAAGTGATAACAAGAATCGAATGGATGTCCTCTTAGCTACAGGAGAGAATATTTCACCATAATCAATTCCCTCCACCTGTGAATACCCCTTCGTGACCAACCCTACCTTATACTTCTCAACACTACCATCTAGACCCAATTTCTTTTTGAACACCCATTTACATCCAACAGGTTTTCGTCCTTCAGGAAAAGGTACCAAATGTCATATAGCATTGTTCTTAAATGCTGCCATCTCTTCATTCATGGCTTCCATCCAGGAATCTGCATCATGCATACCCATAGCCTCTCTAACAGTCCTAGGCTCATCATGATGAAAATTGTCATTGATGTCATGATACATTATAAGAACATATAAAGAGGACATACATAATTGCATGTATAATGAAGATTAACAACATACAGATATTGAACAGCATACATAAAAGATGTTTTCATTTTATATTAAACAGCATACAAATATTGATATTGAACTGCATATAATACGTCTATAGTCAGAGATTATATATTCAGAAAATGTAACAGTGAACATATGTATACATCCAGAGAACATCAGTAAACATACGTATTTATGTATTCTGGCCAGCAGATAATAAAAACAAAAACGTATGCATATGGAAAAGAGAATGTATCGAAGGCAACAGGGAACAGCAAAATATTGAGAACGGTGGATATTATCAAGAACGGCAAAATGATTATTGCTTTCAGCGATTAAAGGTTGAAATAATATACAGCGGTTAAAAGTGTTCAGCATACGTCGAAGATATTAATGGAAGATAACATTATATGCAGCGATATAAAGAATGAATACAGGGTATAATAAAACAGATGTAAGTTTCTTTTCGAAGGATGGTATATTCATCGAAGATATGCACAGTTGTTGTCGAAGATATACAGATGTTTTCTAGATACGTAACCAGATCAGCGAAAGAGAACAATATACTTACCGTGTATTATATTTTCGAAAGATATATATGCAGCATTGAAGATGCCGTAAACACAGCACGTGCATATTTGAAGTTTTCTACGGTCAAATATATTTAAATATATATTCGAAGGATATCATCGATGTTTAAACAAAGACTTTGAAGAATTATATAAAAAGCGGCAGAGGTTCGATACTGGCAGTGATATGTTCAAATGTTTCATTGATTACTTTAATGATATGCAGCGCCCGGTCAATAACAAAGACATATATAAAAAGAGTTTATTAAGAGAAGAATTTTATTTAATATAATTAAAGAAAATATTAACTTATTTTAAGTTAATAATATTTTAATAATAGACACCTTTTCATATTGGAAAGGCACAACTCTTAAAAAGACACATTGTTTCATTTCTAAAGTTTATATATAAATATTCAATTCATTTTGTGAAATTGAAAACAAGTCAGCAATGGAATAAAGAAGAAGAAGAGCAGAGATAATTATATATTCTAAATATAAATATTAATAAAGATATATATATTCTCAAAAAGGAAGAACAGCAAAAAGAGCAGAAAAGAGAAGGCTAAAGAGACATATATTCAGATTTTTTTTGTGGCTGACTTAAAGGAGCGAATTGAATCCATCATCCGTTGAAGATAGCAACATCGTCAAGGTGGAAAGAGAATTTATAAAGAGTGAGTTGGTGCTCAGAAACCGGACGGGGAGTTGGTGCTCAGAATCCGGACAGGGAGTTGGTGCTTCCAGTAGGTCGGTGCCTGCGAAGTGTGGGAGTTGGTGCTCATAAACATAGGGGTTGGAGCCTCTAGTAGGTTGGTGCCTACAAAACATTGTAAAAGAACAATATTATATATAAAAGGAAATTATTTAGTGGTTTTCTCCCATATTGGGTTTCCACGTAAAATTTGTGTTCATGTGCATAATGGTTTGTTTGTGAATTTGAAGTTATCTTTGAATAAAGTTTTAAAAGTTAAAAACTATTAATATACTGATTCACCCCCCCCCTCTCAGTATATTCGTGTGCTCTTCAATTGGTATCAGAGCGGGTTCCTTCTATATAGCCTAACCGCTTGAAGGTAGATCTAAAAGAGCACAAATGGCTGAAAGTTTCCAAAACAAGGCACCAAATTTTGATGGGACAAATTATGCATTTTGGAGTATAAAGATGGAAGCATATTTAAATGCTATTGGATTCGATGTTTGGCAATCAGTACTAGATGGTTATACACCACCAGCAACCCCACCAACAGATGTAGCCGGAAAAAGGAGAAGTGAAAATAATGCCAAAGCAAAACATGCTATTCTATGTAATCTAGCCGACTCGGAATTCACAAAAGTTATGCATTGTAAATCTGCAAAGGAGATATGGGACAAGTTGAAAAATATATATGAAGGGACCGACAATGTAAAGAAGGCCAAACTTCAAACTCACCGAAGCACATTCGAAAGTTTGAAAATGAAGGAAGATGAAAACATAGCCTCATTTCTTTCTCGTGTTGATGAAGTGGTCAATTCAATAAAAGCTCTTGGTGAAGAAGTAGAAGAACAACTTGTGGTTGAAAAGATCTTGAGATCTCTACCCATTAGATTTGATTCTAAAGTATCAGCAATAGAAGAAAGGAAAGATCTAGATAAACTTACTAAAGATGAGTTACATGGAATCCTTACCGCTTATGAAATGAGAATTGGAGACAAGGAACCTAAGAAGGAAATAGCCTTTAAAATTTCTAAAAATAAGAGCAAGAAACAAATTTCAAGTGATAGTTCAAGCAGTGAAACTGATGAGGCTGAAGCTCATTTCTTAAGAAAATTGAAAAAGGGAAGTGGAAAATATAAAGCGAAGTTTCCTTTCAAATGTTTCAATTGTGGAAAGATAGGACACTATGCCTCAAAATGCCCTCAAAATAATGATGACTCAAGTGAAGATGAAAAACAAGCATACACAAAGAAGAAATGGAAAAGTAACAACAAGTTTAATAAGAAGAAAAGATATCAAAGCAAAAATAAAAAGAGTTTTTATTCAAAAAAGGACAGCTCTTCAGATGAAAGCAGCGAAGAATGCCCAAGTGATGATGAGGATGAGATTCTATTCATGGCTAAAGCAGTCTCCAATGATAGTTATGAAGAAGAGGAAAATGAATCAGGTAATGATGAAGAAGATGTTGATCTCCAAGAAGAACTTCATTATGCATATAAACAAAATGAAAGACTAAAAAGAAAACTTGTAAAACTCAAAGAGGAAGCTACGAAAGCAGTAGAAGAATCAGAACAAACAATTGAAGATTTGAAGAATCAATTAGAAGAAGCTAAACAAGCTGAAACTAATTTAAAACTAAAAATTGAAAAATTAGAAAGAGAGTTGAAGGAATGCACCATTAATAATCTCAAGTTTGAAAAAAGTTCAGAAAAACTAAATGATATCATTGATAGTCAAAGACCTTCTTTTAACAAAACAGGTGTTGGTTTTGAAGGAAATTCAAACACTAATAATACATTCAAAGGCTTCATAAAAGAAGGAAGCAAATCAGTCATAAATGAACCACTAAAAGAAAACAAGCCTAAAGAAAATAAAGAAGTTGATAAAACTAGTCATAATTTTCATGGTTATTGCTATTCTTGCAGTTGTTTTGGTCATAAAGCACGAAAATGTAGAATACCTAGACAAAATATGAATGAATGGAAAAGGCCATATTATAGACAGCTTTTTTCTTATAAATTTAGTGGTTATTGCTACTCTTGTAACAAATTTGGTCATAAAGCTCTAAACTGCAGAAGCAAAGTGAAGAATGTTCAAAATTTCAGCATACATAATCCCTTTGCTCCATTGGTAAAATATGATATTTTATGTTCTAAGTGTAACAACTTTGGACATGCTGCCCACAATTGTAGAACTATCTTTCCTACAAATCAAGAAAAGAAAGAAGATCCTCTCAAAAAGAAAGTATGGAAAAAGAAAGAGAAATCACTATTTGTTCAAGTAGCTCTACATGCTCAAAATAAAAGGGATTGGTGGTACGTTGATAGTGGATGCTCTAGACACATGACAGGAGATAAAAGCAAATTCATTTCTTTTGAACCAGCAGATGGAGGATCAGTGAGATTTGGTGACAACTCAAAACGTTATATAAAAGGAAAGGGAACTCTTAGTCTAGACCATGGCAAAACAAAAACAGCTGATGTTTGGTATGTAAAAGGTTTAAAAGAAAACTTACTAAGTGTAAGTCAGCTTTGTGATCAAGGGCATAATGTGACTTTCTATTCTAAAGGTTGTGAAATTAAAAAGGATGGAAAATTAATAGCTAATGCTTGTAGGACAGCAAACAATTTATATGTTTTGCAAGAAATGAATGATGAAAATTGTTTCTTTGCACAAGAAGATGAAAATTGGCTATGGCACAAAAGATTAGGACACTTGAACTTTGATAATATTGTCAAAATCAGTCATAAAGGAGCTGTAAGAGATATACCTAAGATTTCAAAACCTACAAATATCATTTGCAAACAATGCCAACTAGGGAAGCAAACAAGAAACACCTTTAAAAACAAGGAATATTTTACATCAAAACCACTTGAGCTTATTCATTCAGATCTTTGTGGTCCAACTAGGACAAAAAGCCTACAAGGAGAAAAATATTTCATATTATTTATTGATGACTACTCTAGAATGACTTGGGTAGCTTTCCTAAAAGAAAAATCAGAAGCTCTTGACAAATTTAAAGCTTTCAAAGAACTAGTTGAAAATGAAATGGATGCTAAAATAAAATGTCTTAGAACGGATAGAGGTGGAGAGTTTACTTCTCATGAATTTGATGAATATTGTGAAAAGAATGGCATAAGAAGACAACTTTCAGCACGTAGAACTCCCCAACAGAATGGAGTTGTAGAGAGAAAGAATAGAACCGTGCAAGAAATGGCAAGGGCAATGCTAAATGAATCCAAGATAGCTGATTCCTTTTGGAAGGA
This sequence comes from Chamaecyparis obtusa, assembly GCA_027943335.1. NCBI lineage: Eukaryota > Viridiplantae > Streptophyta > Pinopsida > Cupressales > Cupressaceae > Chamaecyparis > Chamaecyparis obtusa. The sequence continues at coordinate 553,693 of BSBK01004237.1, forward strand.
GGCAGTACATACAGCAGTTCACATCTTGAACCGGGCACAAGTAAGAATAAATCATGATAAGACACCTTACGAGCTGTGGAAAGGAAGACCAGCATCAGTCAGGTATTTCAGAATTTTTGGAAGTATATGCTATATAAGACGAGATGAAGATGATTTGGGAAAATTTGAAGCTAGAGCAGATGAAGGAATTTTTCTTGGATATTCTTCCAAGAGTAAAGCATATAGATGCTACAACAAGAGACTTCACAAAATTGTTGAAAGTGCAAATGTAAAGATAGATGAAGGAAAATCATTTGAGAAGATAAATAATGAAGTGCCAAGCACTTGTGAAGAAATAGAAGACCCTAAAGATGAAGAGGAAGAAGAATTAGAGCAAGAAGTTTCCAAGACCCCTTCAAGAGCAAAAACACCAGCAAAGACTCCATCAAAATTTGTTCAAAGAAACCATCCTGAAGACTTGATCCTTGGAGATCCAGATGGAGAAGTCCAAACAAGAAGGAGATTTGTCAATACTAATGAAAGTGCACATATCTGTCTCTTATCCAAAATAGAACCAAAAGACTTCAAAGAAGCAAGTGAAGACAAGTGTTGGGTGAAAGCAATGGAAGAAGAATTAAATCAGATTGAGAAGAATAATACTTGGGAAATAGTTCCTAGACCAAAAGACAAAAATGTCATAGGAACCAAATGGGTGTTTCGAAATAAAATGAATGAAAATGGAGAAGTCACAAGAAACAAAGCTAGGCTAGTTTGTAAAGGCTATGCTCAAGTAGAAGGAGTAGATTTTGAAGAAACATTTGCCCCAGTTGCAAGATTAGAAGCAATCCAGATGTTCTTAGCATTTGCAAGCCATAAAGCATTCAAGGTCTACCAAATGGATGTCAAATCAGCCTTCTTAAATGGAGACTTAGAAGAAGAAGTGTATGTTGAATTACCTGAAGGGTTTGCATATTCAGAAAAGGAAGATCTTGTATGTAGACTTAGAAAAGCTCTTTATGGGCTAAAACAAGCTCCAAGAGCTTGGTATTCAAGGTTGGACAGGTATCTTCTAGATCAAGGTTTCAAAAGAGGTATGGCTGATAGTAATTTATATATCAAATCTGAAAATAACAAACTTTTGGTAGTAGTGGTATATGTAGATGACATAATATTTGGAGGAGCAAATGACAAAATGTGTAAAGAATTTTCAATGAATATGCAACAAGAATTTGAGATGTCCATGCTTGGTGAATTATCCTTCTTTCTTGGATTACAAATTGAGCAAACAAGTAAAGGAATATTCATTTCTCAAAGCAAGTATATCAAAGAAATATTAAAAGAGTTTGGGATGGAAGATTGTAATCCGGTCAGCACTCCCATGATTACAGGTTGCAAGCTTAGCAAAAATGATGAATCCCCTGATGTAAATCAAACTCAATATAGATCTATGATTGGAAAGTTGTTGTACTTAACAGCCACAAGACCTGACATTCTGCAAGCAGTTGTTGTTGTAGCTAGATTTCAAGCAATGCCAAAAGAATCACATGTTCTAGCAGTCAAGAGAATATTGAAGTACCTGAAGGGCACTACGGATCTTGGTTTATGGTATCCGAGAGGAAAAGATTTTTTACTTACTGCCTATACAGATGCTGATTTAGGAGGCAATATTGATGATAGAAGAAGTACGAGTGGAGGAGCATTCTTTCTTGGTAACAGTCTAGTCTCTTGGTTAAGCAAAAAACAAAGTTCAGTAACACTATCTACCGCGGAAGCTGAGTATGTTGCAGCAGTTGCTAGTTGTACACAAGTGCTTTGGATGAAGCAAACACTAGGAGATATCAAGATTGAATTTGAGAATCCCATTCCCATTTTTTGTGATAATACAAGTGCAATCAGCATTTCAAAAAATCCAGTCATGCATTCCAAAACAAAGCATATTTCAATCAAATACCACTTCTTGAGAGAACAGGTCCTAGAGAAGCAAGTCAAGTTGGAATATATTAATACAAAGGAGCAGTTAGCGGATATCTTCACAAAACCACTTCCTAAGGAAACTTTTGAGTACCTAAGGAAGAAATTGGGAGTACTATCACTCTCATCCATTCATTAAGGATCTCACTAAGTAGCATGTGTTCAGGGGGAGTTAGTCTCTAGCCCTGGAAAACCTTTGCCATTGATGACAAAGGGGGAGAGATAGAAGATGAAAGAAACAGTGAACTAAGGGGGAGCTATGCACAAACAAGATCATATATTTAGTTGCCATCAATGACAAAGGGGGAGATTGATGAAAATTGTCATTGATGTCATGATACATTATAAGAACATATAAAGAGGACATACATAATTGCATGTATAATGAAGATTAACAACATACAGATATTGAACAGCATACATAAAAGATGTTTTCATTTTATATTAAACAGCATACAAATATTGATATTGAACTGCATATAATACGTCTATAGTCAGAGATTATATATTCAGAAAATGTAACAGTGAACATATGTATACATCCAGAGAACATCAGTAAACATACGTATTTATGTATTCTGGCCAGCAGATAATAAAAACAAAAACGTATGCATATGGCAAAGAGAATGTATCGAAGGCAACAGGGAACAGCAAAATATTGAGAACGGTGGATATTATCAAGAACGGCAAAATGATTATTGCTTTCAGCGATTAAAGGTTGAAATAATATACAGCGGTTAAAAGTGTTCAGCATACGTCGAAGATATTAATGGAAGATAACATTATATGCAGCGATATAAAGAATGAATACAGGGTATAATAAAACAGATGTAAGTTTCTTTTCGAAGGATGGTATATTCATCGAAGATATGCACAGTTGTTGTCGAAGATATACAGATGTTTTCTAGATACGTAACCAGATCAGCGAAAGAGAACAATATACTTACCGTGTATTATATTTTCGAAAGATATATATGCAGCATTGAAGATGCCGTAAACACAGCACGTGCATATTTGAAGTTTTCTACGGTCAAATATATTTAAATATATATTCGAAGGATATCATTGATGTTTAAACAAAGACTTTGAAGAATTATATAAAAAGCGGCAGAGGTTCGATACTGGCAGTGATATGTTCAAATGTTTCATTGATTACTTTAATGATATGCAGCGCCCGGTCAATAACAAAGACATATATAAAAAGAGTTTATTAAGAGAAGAATTTTATTTAATATAATTAAAGAAAATATTAACTTATTTTAAGTTAATAATATTTTAATAATAGACACCTTTTCATATTGGAAAGGCACAACTCTTAAAAAGACACATTGTTTCATTTCTAAAGTTTATATATAAATATTCAATTCATTTTGTGAAATTGAAAACAAGTCAGCAATGGAATAAAGAAGAAGAAGAGCAGAGATAATTATATATTCTAAATATAAATATTAATAAAGATATATATATTCTCAAAAAGGAAGAACAGCAAAAAGAGCAGAAAAGAGAAGGCTAAAGAGACATATATTCAGATTTTTTTTGTGGCTGACTTAAAGGAGCGAATTGAATCCATCATCCGTTGAAGATAGCAACATCGTCAAGGTGGAAAGAGAATTTATAAAGAGTGAGTTGGTGCTCAGAAACCGGACGGGGAGTTGGTGCTCAGAATCCGGACAGGGAGTTGGTGCTTCCAGTAGGTCGGTGCCTGCGAAGTGTGGGAGTTGGTGCTCATAAACATAGGGGTTGGAGCCTCTAGTAGGTTGGTGCCTACAAAACATTGTAAAAGAACAATATTATATATAAAAGGAAATTATTTAGTGGTTTTCTCCCATATTGGGTTTCCACGTAAAATTTGTGTTCATGTGCATAAAGGTTTGTTTGTGAATTTGAAGTTATCTTTGAATAAAGTTTTAAAAGTTAAAAACTATTAATATACTGATTCACCCCCCCCCTCTCAGTATATTCGTGTGCTCTTCACATCAGTGTTAGCAATCAAAGCAAATATACAACTAGAATCCAACAAAGAATATCCAAACCTCTCAGGTGAATAACCAAATTTATCAAGTCGATGTCTATCACGAGTAGACCTCCTCAAAGTTTGAGGTCAGGTTCTTGCTCTTCTTCAGAACTTTCAAAGCTGCTTAGGCTCTCCTCATTATCAAGTCCATCAAGAGCTCGTAGTTCGTCTTCCTTAGAGGTAGTAGGAATATGAACTACTTCCTTTTTTTGCTTCTCTTCCTTCTCTGGCTGCAAATCAACTGTGGAAGGTTTCAGCTCACGAAATATAACACTTCTACTGTAGAGCACCTTCTTTGCAACTGGATCTCAAAGCTTGTAACCTTTCACACCAACGCCATAGCCAATGAAGATACACTTAACTGCCTTGTTCTCCAACTTTGATCTTTTCTCACTTGACACATGAGCATATGCCTCACAACCAAAGACTCTAATATGTCTCAAAGAGGGCTTCTTGCTAGACCACGCCTCCATGGGTGTCTTCTCAACAAGTGCTGAAGTAGGAGACCTGTTAATTAAATAACATGCAGTGGCTACAGCTTCAGCCCAAAACTTTTGTTCAAGGCCAACACCACTCAGCATACTCCTAGCCCTCTCCATCAATGTTCTATTCATCCTCTCTGCAACTCCATTTTGCTATGGAGTGTATGGAGTTGTTTTATGTCTCTCAATTCCATGATCCTTACAGAACCTGTCAAATTTTGCTGAACAAAACTCACCACCATTAGCAATCCTCAAACACTTAATTTTTCTACCAGTCTAATTTTCAACCAAGGATTTGAATTCCTTAAACCGACTAAAAACTTCAGATTTACTTCTGAGGAAATACACAAATGTCCTTCTACTATAATCATCTATGAATGAAACAAAATACAAAGATCTAGATATCGAAGGAACATTAATTGGACCAAACACATCTGAATGAATATAATCCAAAACCCCAGAGGACCTATGAGAACTGGAATGAAAGGAAACACAGTGACGTTTACCATAAATACAATGTTCACAGAAGTCAAACTCCATATTACAATCATCAAAGCCTTCAACAAGGCTCTTATTTTTCAGAGCTCTAAGGCCCTTCTCACCAATGTGACCAAGTCTTTGGTGCCATAACATTGTCTTCTCAGCAGGGAGCTTCATCTCCAAAGTATTAGCACCCTTAGGTACCCAGAAAGCACGACCATCAGATGTAGCAACAATGGTCTTCCTCTTTTCTTGATCTGCTGGTGAGGATAAAGAATCTAAAGCCCTTTTCTTGGACTTCACAGAAGCGCTATTGCACTAAATCGTGCATGCATCCAACCTATACAAGGTGCCCATCCTAACACCCTTAGCAAGCACCATAGAGCCTCTTGTCATCTTGCATCCAACACTCGAGAAAACAACCTACACACCCACGTCACCAAGCTTGCTAGCTGAAAGTAGGTTTCTTGCCAAACTAGGGATATGCAGTACACCATCAATCCCCTTCACTCTACCATCAGGGAATCTAATCTTGACTCTACCATGTCCAACAATACCCAAGTGAGAGTTATCACCCAAATATACCTTTCCACCATCAAACTCTTCATACTTTGAAAACCAATCTCTGTGAGATGTCATGTGGAAAGAAGCACCTGAATCTATCAACCACACATCTTCTGATGCATGTGTTGCCAAGGCTACGACAAAAGCATCTACATCATCTTGAGAAGATTTATCTATCTCTACTCTGTTGTATGTGCTTGCCATATCTAACCTGCAATAAGATTATGAAAAAATAATTCCTCTGCAAAACTCCCAATGAAACTAGATCAGCACAAAAAACCTGTCTACCCAACAACAATAACAAAGCTGGCCAGGTTCTAATACCAATTGAAAGGAAGCCAAAGTGCGGAAACGCTTCCAAATGCTAATTCTAACAGGAGAGACGATGCTGAAATTTATCTCACAAAACATTAGACTATTGCAAGCTAAATAAACACATACAGAAAATGGACTATACACATAAACACATAACACCAGATATACGTGGGAAACCCTTGCGGAAAAAACCCACCACTCCAAAGCCAGATTCAATTGTATTATCAGCAACAAAGTTACAATACAATCTCCAGAGCCACAACTCTCCAGGAGTAATCAACTGTGATATCTAAATCCAGAATAATTTCGGCAGCAAAACAGCGCTCTTCAAATAATTCTCTCAATTCTCTACAACAATGCCTTGTACTTATAGAGTTTTCGTACAAGAGGAAACAGTTTCTAAAACGTCTACATTCAACGCATCTACAAATTATTTTAGAAACTTTCTCTATGCACAACTCTTGCTTTAAAACCAAAGCAAAGAAAATAAAACAATAAAAATAGGAAACATACTATTTTCTTCTCCAAGTCCATCCTAGTGGAAGATTTTGTCTTCATTCAGCATCTTTCCAAAAAGAATAAATAAAACAATAAATCATGATAAAGCTAAGTCACCTTATCCCAACACATGATAGTGTTTAATAGCTCACCTCTTTCTTGGGATTCCTTTACTCAAGAAATTAGTGCTCATTCTAAAATGCCCAAGTTTGATAAATTAAAGATGGTTTGTCTTCAAGAAGAATCCCGGCTAATATCTAGAGGATCAAACTTTTAAAAAGACCTTCAAGTCCTATACTCCCAATCAAGAAAGAAATACGACATCAATAGAAAACCTCAAGACAAAGGAGATAGAAACTTTAGGAACAAAAGAAAGAAAAATTATCAAAACAATCATGAAGCAAATTTTCACAATAATGGATGGAGAGGGAGAGATTATCAAAACAAACAAGAAGGGAACTTTCACACTAATGGATGGAGAGGGAGAGACTATCATAACAACAAATTTCAAAAGAAAGATTTATCTAAGGTATAATGCTATAGATGTGACAAGTTAGGTCACAAAGCTACAAACTGTCCCGATCGAAACAATCTCCAAGTATCTATTGCAAAAGTAAAAGAAATAGAATCTGAACATCTTGTCCTTTAGTCTTCACCTTGAGGGAGAATTCTGACATGGGCCTATCTTAAGTTCTATTATAAAACTTGTTTTTAATTTCTTGTTATAATCCTAACTTCTCTTGTGATAAACAATTCTTTGAGAATATGATTCTTCAATATGTTAAATCCAAGTAAAATTATTGTGTTGAGAATATGAGTATTTTTGTTGTGGTTATACTAACATGTTTCACAAGTTTAAGCATTGAGGCTCCTGCACCTTCTATTTTGAGCGTTGAGGCTCGTGCATATTTGAGCGATGAGGCTCTTGCACTATTTTTTAGCATTGAGGCTCATGCATATTTGATTGTTGAAGCTCTTGCACTACTTTTGAGCATTAAGGCTCGTGCATATTTGAATGTTCAGACTCTTCCACTATTTTTTGAGCGTTGAGGCTCATGCATATTTTTGAGCGCTGAGGCTCATGCATATTTGAGCGCCGAGGCTCTTGCACTATTTTTGAGCATTGAGGCTCATGCATATTTGAGTGTTGAGGCTCTTGCACTATTTTTGAGCATTGAGGTTCATGCATATTTGAGTGTTGAGGCTCTTGCACTATTTTTGTGCATTGAGGCTCATGCATATTTGAGCGCTGAGGCTCTTGCACTATTTTTTGAGCATTGAGGCTCTTGCACCTTGAGCACTAAGGCTCGTGCATATTTGAGCGTTGAGGCTCTTGCACTATTTTTGAGCATTGAGGCTCATGCATACTTGAGCGCTAAGGCTCTTGCACTATTTTTTAGCATTGAGGCTCTAGCACCTTGAGTGTTGAGGCTCGTGCATATTTTTGAGCGTTGAGGCTCGTGAATATTTGAGCGTTGAGGCTCTTGCACTATTTTTGAGCATTAAGGCTCCTACATATTTGAGCTTTGAGGCTCCTGGATATTGAAGCTTGTGGATGTGACTTCCAAGAGCTTGTGGATGAAATCTACACCTTGAGGTCAGTGCTTTTATTTGTGTTTACATCTTTTGAAGATGCTTTAAATTATTAAAGTTTTGTTGTTATAAAATAGATTTGAGATCTATTGTTATTGCTATGATTTGAGATCTATTGTTATTGATGATACATAAATTCGAGATCTATTGTTATGTTATATAGATTTGAGATCTATTGATTATTTGAGAGCTATTATTATAGATTAGAGATCTATTGTTATGATATTTTTGAGATCTACTGTTATTTGAGATTTAAGATCTATTCTACATCATGTGAACGATGGTTGATCATTATATATTATGTTATGTTTTCCTAAAAAAAATCTTGAGTAAGAAAATTATTTTAAAAGATTTTGTGATGAGATTTTATCTTCCCTCGAGACCAAAAAACAGTGTTAGTATTTTATGTTCTTTCGATAAGATAAAATGCTAAGATCAGTAAATGTTATTATCTCCTAATTCTTTGTATTTAGAACATTAAATATAAATTTTATATCAGTCCCAGAGGGACAACCGAATTACATTACTGTCTTTGAAGGATGACTTGGCATAATGATTATATAATATTTAAGGGGGACAACTTGTCTCATGATGGAATGCCGACCCTTGTTTAGGCGGCTAAATATTGCATAAAACAAGAATGCCGACTTGCTTAAGGAAGTCGGTTGTCTCTGGCCTCACAAGTTACCCCTCTTGCTTGCATATATATGTGAGAGGATTGCGAATTAGGAGCATACCGAAAACATAATGTATCTGCTTCTAATTCGTACATGTACAGCGGTCTTTAATTACTTCAGATCTGATTCAAGGAAGGCACAGTTAACACTAAATGATTGCAGACATTATTAGCTAATATACAACAGTCTTCTAGGAGAAAGTTCCAGCAGACCTAGTGTTTATTTGAAGAACAAATAGAGCAAACATAAGGAGCAGATTAAGGCATATTTAAGGAGCTATTTTAAGGGACAAAATTGGAGCAGAATCATTCAGATTGAAGACATTTACAAGAAGAGAACCTGGTATTATCTCTTCCCTCATTTATTTACATATTTGTATAAGGACCTGAATCTTAGTTAGAAAGTTCATCTGTAGGTTGAATTTCCTTTATAAGTCTGAAACTTAACAGTAAGAACCCCTATAGGTTCTAACTTCACCACTGTAATATCCCTTTCTTTTCTACTCCTAAATTTTCAGTTTCGTGTCATGCATTTCGTGAAACGGTTGGTGTGCAAAGTCTGAACTGAAATTTCTGAGTTCTTGAGTCACAACACATTACAAAACACAAATACTCTCCATAAGCATTCTGTCAAATATTTGGAAGATGAAATGTAATGTCCCCATTTTTTTGCAGGTCATTGATCTGATGATGCCAGGTCATTATTGTGATCCTTGTGGTTTGGTGAGGTGTTTAGAGGGTCATTGGTGTGAACTTACTATTTATAGTAGGTCAATAGATAGTTCCAATGAGCTCAGATGAGTTAGAGGAGTTGAATGATGCTCTCGGTTTTCATTTCTGGCTTCCGGTTTGGGCTCCAAGAATCTTGGAGAGAGCGTCTATTTTTAGCAAGCCACTCCGTCAAGTTCATTCATCATCTTTCATCATCTAGATCAATCCTATGCAGACAAATTTCGATTCAGACGCTTCTTCAGTTGTTTTTGCAAGACGGGTGGTTTATTATTATTATTTAATTAAATTTGCTAAGGTTGCCATTTTTGTTGGTATTATATGTTGGATACCTTAGTGTTATAGCTCGTTGGAACCAGGATAAAAAGTTTTAAATCTTGGACACAAGAAACAGGGACCTTGTGTGTCATAATTTCATGATATTGGTGAAAAGGTTTTTCTGGAGCCAAATGAATTAATAAATTATATTATTCAATATGTGCCGAAGTATAAAAAGTGTTTTAAGTGAAAAGTGTGTGAGAGAAGACATTTTTGAATTACAAAAGCAATGCTTTGTGAAAGGAAAATCATCCATTGTTGAATTATGATTTTTTTTTAAGTTTGTGAGAGAGACTACCCGGCTAGGGTTTTGAGGACTGATTCCTCTTCTGGCAATTTGAGCCATTACAGATTGATGGTGAATTTTGCAGCTGTATCTGAGATTGTAATCCAATGTTGAGGTATACTAGAATTCTAAGAAGTGTTTATCTGCAGACAGATGATTGCATTCCAAGGGTTATTTATTCTTCATGCTGAGGTTCTGAATTTTATTGTGAAAACTCTGTGATTCATCAATTGGTCATTGATTGTGAAATTGCTGAAGGTTTTACCAATTGCCAAGTTTCGTGAGTCTTGGAGGTTACAACAGCTATTATACAATTCACGTTAATGCATAAAGGGGCCGTTTTATTCAGCAAAAGGGCCTGTGTGAGTTCTTAGGACAGTCACATGACTGTTCAGGCTGCCACGTGACTCCTTAAGGTGGCAGCTATCTCAGTTTTGGTGCTGCGTCAAATTTGTTGGAGACTTATAACAGCCTCGTTTTAATTACTTGCTGCCACATGACTGCTGGAAGTGATGATATTCATTCAAGGCTATGTCTCAGTTTGTGGGATTATATATTGCAGACTTTGTCAGGAGCCATTATTATTTTTAAATGTTCATTTCCAGAATTTAGATTATTAATCATTAAAGCATTCAGTTTCATGAATTTTAACTGTAAATGGATTGTCTAGATTTTATGGCAATATATTTGTGAAGAATTTCTAAGTTACATAATCTCTTGTTAAAAATTCTGAGGAAGTGTAAAATATTTTTAAGAAATTAATTACCTGGAGCCAAGAGCTAGTCAGGCTCTTTACAGTGGTATCAGAGCTTTTTTCCTACCATCCTGTGGGGTCTGGATTCATTTTTTATCCAGAAATTTTTTTAAAAGTGATTAGCACTTCTATTTTCTCTAGCTACGGATAAATATAAGACGCCCAGTTCCGGAAGTCGTCGTAGCAGTAAGGGAAACAGAAAAGAATTAAATGCTTTAGTAGAAAGCATAGAGAGACTTAGACTACATCAGCAGAGATTGGCAGAGAGTTTGTCGGATCCAGTTACAATAGATAGGGCAGTGAGATATATGGTCTCTGCCTTTAGAAGGCCAACATTGAGTTTGCAGGGGAGAAGGTTGGAGTTTTCTCCGACAGTTGTCCATGATGCTGATGTTCCTACATCTAGTTCAGCACCTCCTATTCCCATCCACAATCGTGGTGATGGATTTATTGCACAGGAGCTAGTGGATGTTTCAGTGCTATTGGTTGACAGCAGCGCTAAGCATCACCAGGTTGAGGCTCCCAAAGTAGTCACTACGGATTGTACAGAGGCAACTGATGTTGCAGTTATCACTGAGTATTCAGACTCTTTCATGGACGGAGTTATTATTGGAGATGTTTATGTCAGCTGTAGTTGTGCCGCTCCAATTCAGGAGTCAGCTGCTTCCTCAGTTGGGACTGAGGCATGTACGGAGTCTCCCAGTGGTGAGGTTGGTGATATGGGTATTACAGCAAGGTCATTTGATGACAGTTCGTGTTCCAGCATTATTGGTGCACAGCCTAACGTTGAGTCATGTGTGCAGAGTCACATGTTAGCAGTTGAAATTTCAGCAGGAGATGTGGGAGTCGATAGTATAGACTCATCTGATGACACTTTTGAGGATGCTGCAAGTTGCATTGGAGATGACACCCCCTATGAGTTGTTGGGTGATGACTGCGAGAAGCATATGAGCTCTGACAGCTCAGAGGTTTATGATAGCAATCGTAGTGTTGGATCAGTACAGGAGACAGTGGTTTTTTCCTGTATTGAGGATGTGAGCATGGAGCTTTCTAGTGATGACACTCAGGATGGGAGTGTTGAAGTTGATTTGGGCGATGTAGTTTCATGCCACAATTTAGTTGATTCACATGACGACATTGAGTTGTGTATGCAGCCAGAGTTAGTAGAGGGGATGCGTATAGATGATGTGGACACTAGCATTGCAGATATCTCTGATGCTGAGAGCGAGGATGATGAGTGTTGTAGTGTTTTTGGCTTTCTATATCTGACTTTGGGTGTAGATTCAACGTTGTCATATGGTGATGGTGAGTTCCAGGATTCTGTGTTACAGGGACTCACAGATGAGGACAAGGAAGCTTATGAGTGGCAGGAGTTTGTTACAGCCTAGGCTTCCACTTCTGGAGAGGGGGTTACTTCGTCAGTGATTCATGTGGGTGTATCTCAGGATCTAGACTGTCAGATAGTTGCAGAGGACGAGAGAGCTGAAGATTGTGATGAGTTAGATTTAGCAGCAGCTTCCCCGGATTTAGAGGACGTGTCCGATGCCTGTACTCAATTTGTAGATGTGTACTCTGATGTAAGTACACAGAGAGGGTGATCTTGAGGGGAGTTTTTTGGATACAGCTTCCTCTCATAGTGTAGACAGTGCGTTTGAGGTTCATAGGAGGCCCGTTGTGCAGAGTCATCATGTGACTAGCCAGTTGCGAGTTGATGAGAGAGATATTACTTCTACTCTCGAGCATTTTGATGTTGCTCGTCAATTGTTGGTTGTTTATGGTTGGGGTGCTCCTATGACAGATGAGCCCAGCGGTGGTTACCTTTCATTGACAGAGATTCACTCTTTGTGTGAGGCTGTCAAGATTTTGAGACATAACTACTTACAGATGGTAGCTGACCGAGATCACCTAGTAGAGTGGGGGAGTACAGTTTATGAGGCTCTGATGGACAGAGACGTGAGTGAGCTTACCCAGGAGCTCACAGCAAATACTGAGGTTTTAGAGGACACTCAACGGGCTCTTTAGGAGTCACAGATCCAGTTAGAGGTGACCGTGGAGTTGGAGCATTTACGGTCCACACCGACCCCAGACCCAATTCGATTGCACACTGAGGTGGTTGGTGGTGAGTTTGCTTATACGGTTGGTGATGAGGAACATGATGATGTGGCAGACACATCTATTCAGAATGTGGGTGCACTTGGTACAGATGATGTAGGGGTACCAGTGGAGTCGAGCTCTCAGGCTGATTTGCTTCCTTTAACTAGGAGTGAATCTATTTCGTCATCTCACATAGCTGATAGCATGGGACAGTTGGTTGTGCCACATTTTCAGAGGGATCAATTGTGGATTGCGGGGAAGCAAGTTGATGCTTCCACGTATAATTTCTACTGCATCGAGTCATTTATGGAGTATTTACTTGAGAGTGCAGATGTGCGACAAGATTCTAATAGAGTGTCTGAGGGTACCCTCATCCGAGGCTATTGTGCTATTCGGAGGTTGGTAGGGAAGATTCTGGAGACTCTATCTACAATGCTTCCCCACAGGGATTTCGAGGTTGGGTTTGTTGAGAGAGTTGCTCAAGGACCTACCCAGCCTACAGTTATGTGGAATCAGAGATTGGAGCCATCGCATGACCCCCAGTTTGGTAATGATGAGCTATTGACAGAGATTGGGGTTTCCGACCGGCTGTATACGATGGGGCATGTTCATCATTTGTTTTTTTGACCCACAGGTAGAAGATTTCATCTCTCGTAAGGGTAGTTTGGCTCCTAGTCCTTATCATCCATTATGGGATGGGTTCTTGCCATCAATAGTTGATGGGAGTTTTGGCTGCAAGTCAGTAGTAGGTGACTTGTAGAGTTATGGTGACTATAGAGATTATGCAGTGTGTGGATATCCGAGTCCTGGTACAGCTTTGTTTAGGGGTATTCATCACTGTTGTGCAAATGATCTACACACTCAGTTTAGGTCAGTTGGGAGCATAGGGGGAGTTCAGAGTGTATGGGATCTGAGTCTCCCATACATCTTGGTTTTTTATGATCCTGAAGTTCACTTCTTTTGGGATCCAGGTAGAGACAGATTCAGTACAGGAGTTTGGGTGAGTGGTTGTTTTGGGTCTCTTTACAGAGTTATCCGATTTGTATTTTGGGTGATGTTACAGGAGCCTACAGTTGATGTCAGTGGCACGGTATGCTTTTTTCTGTTGGATCCAAGTGGATTGTGATGTTTCTTGTTCCGGTGATAGCTTGGGGACAACCAATCTTGGGGAGGGAGGACTGTAATGTCCCCATTTTTTTGCTTGTCATTGATCTGATGGTGCCAGGTCATTATTGTGATCCTCGTGGTCTGGTGAGGTGTTTAGAGGGTCATTGGTGTGAACTTACTATTTATAGTAGGTCAATGGATAGTTCCGATGAGCTCAGATGAGTTAGAGGAGTTGAATGATGCTCTCGGTTTTCATTTCTAGCTTCTGGTTTGGGCTCCAAGAATCTTGGAGAGAACGTCTATTTTTAGTAAGTCATCCCGTCAAGTTCATTCATCATCTTTCATCATCTAGATCAATCCTGTGCAGACAGATTTCGATTCAAACGCTTCTTCAGTTGTTTTCGCAAGACAAGTGGTTCATTATTATTTAATTAAATTTGCTAAGGTTGCCATTTTTGTTGGTATTATATGCTGGATACCTTAGTGTTATAACTCGTTGGAACCAGAATGAAAAGTTTTAAATCTTGGGCACAAGAAACAGGGACCTTGCATGTCATAATTTCATGATATTGGTGAAAAGGTTTTTTTGGAGCCAAATGAATTAATAAATTATATTATTCAATATGTGCCTAAGTATAAAAAGTGTTTTAAGTGAAAAGTGTGTGAGAGAAGACACTTTTGAATTATAAAAGCAATGCTTTGTGAAAGGAAAATCATCCATTGTTGAATTATGATTTTTTTTTAAGTTTGTGAGAGAGACTACCCGGCTAGGGTTTTGAGGACTGATTCCTCTTCTGGCAATTTGAGCCAATACAGATTGATGGTGAATTTTGCGACTGTATCTGAGAGTGTAATCCAATGCTGAGGTATACTGGAATTCTAAGAAGTGTTTATCTGCAAACAGATGATTGCATTCCAAGGGTCATTTATTGAATTTAAATATGGAACCTGGAATTTTCTGAATATGTAAACTCTTGTACTCTTCCAAAATAAATCGCTGCTCTCTTGGAAATGGAGAATTGCTTGAGTTAATGCGGTTATCATGCAACATAGGCACCTACAAGACAAATTGTGCCTTCAAACTTCAACACAAGCCCTGTAATTATCAACATTGCCTCTGGATAATGAATGCCAGCCCTCTATTGAAGCCACGGCAGTCAGTAATGTCCAACGCAACTCCAGTATACAGCTGCTATCTGCACTAATACAACCTTTTGCCCTAATACGATAATTCTGATATCAAATGGGGCTGCCAATAACATCATATGCTGGTTTTAAAATCAGTTTCCCTAGTCTGATCAAAACTGAGATCACAACTTATAAACTCTTGAAAATTATTTCATTCATGAAACCTGAATAGAGCCATCGCAGATTGGCACAAATAATTGGATATTACACCAATTCAAAGTGCTGAAAACTGTGAAGAATTCCCAATTCTCCAAGCTGAAACTTCTGAAACCCTTGTCTTCAAATTCTCTTCACACAATTCAATCATTGGATATTACACCAATTCAAAGTGCTGAATACTGTGAAGAATTCCCTATTCTCCAAGCTGAAACATATAAAACCCTTGTCTTCAAATGCATAGAATGAATCCATTACTCTACTTTTTGGCTTTTTACATTTCTCAAGTAGGAAATCAATCAAGTCTCTTCTTGATTACACTTCACATAACTTGTGAGTGTATTTGCTTTTGTTGCATTTGAAATATGATATTTAATAACATTCCCCTCCAAAGTAAGGTGCTAATATTCAAATAAACATTTAATGATGACTTGGACCCCATTAAAGTTATAAACTTTATAATTCACTTCTAAATACTTGACGCCAAAACCACTTGATATTGAATTGACTTTAAAAACATTAATATGTATGCTTCTAGAAGTCTCACATTGACTTAATTAAGATAATAAATAAATAGGCCCTCATATTATCGCGTTCATTTAATGCACTTATAAGTCAATTGGCCCCATTTACTTCAAAACTTTATATTATAACTTTTAATAATTAATTATTAATAAAGACTCCTTTATTAATAATTAATATGTAATGTCCCAGAATTATCTTTTTAAAAGATAATTAAATATATGTATATATTCATATATTAATTATTTATATTAGCTTCAATTACCAATGAACTAATATAAATTATTTAATATACTATAATAAAACATTGAGTTTCAATTGTTTCTAATTAACTAATCTTTGTTACAAAGTCAGTTGTATGGAGGAACGAAATTCACGGGATTTTGACAATTTAAATATTGGTCATGAGGATTGGGATGGGGATGTTTTTGGAATTTTGTAGACAGTTGTCGGGTAGTGCAGAATAATACAACTCCTTTCGTCAAAGTCTCTGACCTATTGGAGATTGGAGGGGAAAAGACTAACTCAGTATAACTCTCTCTACATGTGAGTTGATTTGGGTGGTGTGGCATGGTGAAAAGTTATGGGAACGAACTGGTGTGGCCACGTAACATCCACGTTGAAGGGTAAGTTCTGAACACAGAACTTGGAATGGGAAGAATACAAGCTGGAAACCTGGACACATGAACAAACGGGGTCAACGTGAAGACAGCAGCCAAGACCGCGTGGTTAATAGCACATAATGGCACCTTCCGTGTCGGGGTGGATACACAGGTAGAAACACGGCAATGTATCACATTGGAAGTTTCTGGCACAGGCATCGTGCAGAAGACTCAGTTGATATATGACAATGTATCGTGTGGAAAGCACTCAGCACAGTCATTGTGTGGAATACGACAGACTTTGAGCAGATGAGTTAGCCAATGTTATAACAGGAGGGTTGCGACAGTCCTAGTAAATATATAATCATACTTCCACAGGTGTCCAATTCCGTAGTTACTTCAGAATGTGAAAATTTATGTAACAAAGATATTCCATTGCATATTAAGAAATTATGATTTTTGTGTAACTAAGCTATAAATAGATGGTTCGAACAATCTTGCAAATTTTGTTGCTGGAAACGTATTGTTTTTTAGTGTCATTATTCAATTTTAAACACAAATTGGTTCTTGCACTCACTGGCAAAGCCCAAAACTATTACAATATAGTTCACACAACATCTATCAGTTGACGACACTCTTGAGTTAATTAGGAATTGTGGAAAATTCCGGTAAGGAATTTATAGTGGTATTAGAGCTTTCTTTCTTGCCAGCCGGTAGGGTGTTTTGTTTTGCCAAAAATGCTCTGTTGAATATGCAATCAGGCCATTATAACTTCCGGAATACCAGGGAATGACAAAACAAAAATCTAACCAGTCCATCTAGTTCAATCCCACAATTTGAAATTGAGGATAGTCATACTGAGACAGAAGAGGAAATAATTTTTCAACAAGATAATAACATGGGGGAACCAGAAAATAATAGGGATTTAATTGTTGCATTGATGAGAAGTCAAGAGGACATGCAAAATAATATAAATACGATGACCAATCTAATGACTCAATTCATGGCTCAAAATCAAAATGAAGATGGTAGGGATGATCGTTCAGTAAATAACAATCAGCCTGAAAGAACAGCAACAGCCAAACCTTACGTGCCAAATTTTACCTCTAGAAATATGCAACCAAAACATGTTCCTACTGTTAGAGAGGTACAAGATGAAATTTTGAATGATTGAGAATCAGCTGGGGCAGAATTCAGATCTCACATGTCTTTTAGAGAATACATGGATGTCAGGATGAGACATAGGCCTCATAGGGACAGAAACTACAATAGTGAACTACAAAGGAAAATAGGGAAGATGTCCATACCTTATTTTGATAGCACAGGCAAGACAACTGCTAGGGCTTGGGTCCAAAAGTTAGACACATATTTCCAATTAAACCCTATGATGGAGGATGAAGTTATTAAATATGCAGCATTACATCTAGATGGAGTAGCACATGAATGATGTGAAGAGCACACGAATATACTGAGAGGGGGGGTGAATCAGTATATTAATAATTTTTTAACTTTAAAAACTTTATTCAAACGTAACTTTAATTTACTTGAAAATAAACAATTGTGCACATAGACAATAATTCACCAAATAGTTTATTTTATTTATATAATAATGTTCTTTTACAATTTATGTGAGCACCAACCCACTGGAAGCACCAACCCCCAAACGCTGTTTTGTGAGTACCAACCCACTGGAAGCACCAACCTCCAAACGCTGTTCTGTGAGCACCAACCCACTGGAAGCACCAACCTCCAAACGCTGTTCTATGAGCACCAACCCACTGGAAGCACCAACCTCCAAATGCTGTTCTGAATTTCCACCTTTATATAGTTGCTTATTCAACTTGATGATGGATGCAATCTGCTCTTTTAAGTCAGCCAATATTTTTCCTTAAAAAAATCTGAATATATAATTCTTTAATTTTTCCCTCCTTTATTCTATTGCTGTTCTTCTTTTTATTTTCAAAAATATATCTTATATCACTGTATATTCTGAATATATAAGCCTTGAATTCTTATATCTTTCACTGCTCTTCTTTTCTATTTATTCCATGCTGACTTCATTTTTAATTTCTCAAAAATAATTGATATATATATATTATATCTTCTTGTTTAAAGGTTGTGTCTTTACAAAGATCACACCTTTTCATAGATGTCTCTTAAATAAAAATAATAATATTAACTTAAAAAAGTTAACATCCTTTTTTAATCATATTAATTAAAACCTTAATATCCTTCAACCTTTCAATAATATTAAAACAAAATGAATGTCGTAAGTCTTCTTTAATATATTATCTCTGTTTTCAATAATCTCTGTCATAAGTCTTCTTTCGATAATATTAAAACAAAATGAATCTTTGTTTTCAATTATCTCTGGCGCTGCATTCTTATAATATTTATCTTCCTTCCTTTTTAAAATAATCAATGAAAATTTAAATATATCGACCGCTGCTAATATAATATCGATCCTCTGCTATGATATACATATCTGTTGTATTAAACACTGCATACATACTTCCATCGAACTCTGATATTGACATCATACGCATACATATTCAAGACACTGCATCCATATCATGTCGCCTTCTGATTTGAAACCGCTGTTCATATGAACCTTCGATATTATATATTTACGGCATCCTTTTAATAGTATGCAACTCCACAATATACTCTCGATCAAATACGACTCAGTTGGCTTTTCTGTCCTCCATTGAAACCTCTGTTTTAATTATCGCTGATGACGTTTTAAATTTTTTGATAATATCAACACTGCTGTGACAGTATTAACCGCTGTGTTGCATAACAACTTTTTACCGCATATGTATATATAAAAACTTTCGATAATATTAATCTTCTTTAAAAAAAACTTTGAAAGAATATCGAAGATTTTATTGAAACTTGCATTCCCTTGATTTTATTGAAGCTTGAGGTGACTGATAGAACTGAAATGAATTGCAATTCAATTGCAATTATAGACCGTTAACTGCTGGCAAGGAATAGTGGACTTGCATCCGATAATAAAGACTATCCACGCTATAATAGAATGATGACTGGCCGCTGCAGACCCAATTTGCAAATAGACTACGAAACTTCAGATGATTGCCATTAATCCCTGTTCTTAATCAATACGGCCCTTCAGAATTCGCTACTAACATCATCAATAACCAAGTATGAATCAAGTGAGCATACTGAATATCACTCACGCCTATGGTTTTCTTCTTTTCAGATTGTGCTTCTTATCTTTGTATTTAACTGAGTGCTGAGTGTCTTATTTCTGTCTGCGTGTATGCAAACTATTAATACTGGTCCTTTGAAAATCATCTCTGCAATTATTATTGTATTGTCTGCAATCATTTGACATCAATGACAAGTATTCTAACATGATGGCACCACGGGCAGGTCACATTGGGTCATAATCAGGTAGACACATATCTTGAATTCAAACGCCTCATTGATAGGGTTGATTCCAAAGATCCTTAATTGCATTTGAAGAAATTGACTCAACTGAAACAAACATGGGCAATTGAACAATATATTACAGAATTTGAAAAGTTGGCTGTGCTTGTCACTCAAATATCTGAGAGACACAAAATTGTTATTTTTATTGATGGGCTTTCTGATTCTTTGAAAGGATGGGTTAAGTCTTTAAACCCTACTACACTACAAATGGCTATTAAGAAGGCTAGAGAATTAGAACCTTCCTCAAAAGGAAAAATTTGGAATAAAGGCTCTCTACCAAAACCAGATAAAGACAAACAGCCCTTCAACAAAGAAATGTTTCCAAAACCCAGATTCGATAAAGAAGAAAGGGATGAACTCAAGAGACGCAAATTGTGTTTCAGTTGTAAGGAGTCATGGCAACCAGGTCATAGGTGTTGGGCAAAGGGAAAATACATTACATTGAAGTAACATCAAATAATGAAGACGAGGAAAATATAGATCCAAATTCGGAAGGTTCACAAAAGGTTTTTGCGCCTGATCAAGAAAATAAACAGGAACGTAGTATAATAGCATCCATGACAGGAATTCCTCACTACAACATTTTCAAGGTACGAGGGGTGTTACAAGGTCAGCAGGTTATTGTTATGCTAATAGTGGATCTATTCATAATTTTATTGATGCCGCTCTTGTTAAAAAAAGAGGTTTACACATTGTTAATCATGAAGGTTTTGATGTGAAAGTTGCAGGTGGCACTAATTTAGTAAGTACACATAAGGTACCACAATTAAGTATTGCTCTGGGTAATTATACAGTAACGGACAATTTTATGTGATTGATTTGGCGGATACTAACATTGTTTTAGGAATTCAGTGGATGGAAACCTTGGATAAATATTCTCAGAGTTTCAAACGCATGTAATTTTCTTTCAAGGTTGATGGACAAAAGGTGATACTCAGGGGAATGTTGAATGGTGGGCCCAAGATTGTTACTGCTAAAAGGATGGAGGCTATTTTTTGTCATGGTGAGGCTGCTTGGTCAGCACAATGCTTGATTTCTACAAAGGTAATAGGTTTTGAATCAAAGCACTATTCAGATGATTTGTTGCAAGTACTAGATTCACACCAATTTGTTTTCAGTGATATACCCCCATGAGTACCCTCAGATAGAGGTTTTGAACATACTACTGAATTGGAGGAAGCGGCAAAGTCAGTCACCACTACTCCATACAGGCATCCTAAGGCTTTTAAAGATGAAATAGAAAAAGCTATTAAGGAGTTATTAGATATGGGACACATTAGGCCCAGTTCGAGTCCATTTGCTTCATCGGTGATGCTGATCAAAAAGAAAGATGGAACTCTACGCATGTGTAAAGATTACTGTGCCCTCAATAAAAAGACCATAAAAAACAGGTATCCAATTCCCCGCATTGATGAATTGATAGATGAATTACATGGTGCTGTGTATTTTTCTAAAATTGATCTGAGATCAAGGTATCATCAGATTAAGTTAGGGAACAGGATATTCATAAAACTACTTTCCGTTGTCATTATGGTCACTATGAATTTTTGGTTATGCCTTTTGGACTGACAAATGCTCCAACTACATTTCAGTCTTGTATGAACCATATTTTTAAGGAGCAACTGAGGAAATTTTTGCTCGTTTTCTTTGATGACATACCAATTTATAGCAAGACTTGGGAAGAGCATTTGAGACATATTGATGAGATTTTGAGTGTAATGGAATCACAATCTCTTTTTGCAAAAGCCTCTAAATGTGAATTTGGTATGACAAAAAAATTGTATCTAGGCCATATGATCAGTACTAAAGGTGTGCAAGTACATCAGGAGAAATTAGAGCCATTTTGGATTGGCCACCTCCACGGAATCTTTCAGAGTTAAGAGGTTTCTTTGGCTTATGCAGATATTATAGGAGATTTGTTAAGGGATTTTCCCAACTTGGCGCACCATTAACAGATCTCACCAAGAGGGGAGCATTCAGATGGACTGTAGAAACACAATAGGTATTTGATAAACTCAAAGGGTAATGAGTTCTTGTCCAGTTCTAGCTCTTCTAGATTTCAATCAGCCATTTGTCTTAGAATGTGATGCTTCTAGTGAAGGAATAGGAGCAGTCTTAATGCAAAACGAACATCCTATAGCTCATGAAAGCAGAAAGCTCAATAATGTTGAAAGGTTGTATTCAATCTATGATAAGGAAATGTTAGCAATAATGCATGCATTAGCTAAATTTCGACAATATTTGGTGGGTGGTAGGTTTTTGGTTAAAATTGATCATAACAGTTTGAAATATTTCTTGAGCCAGAAAGATTTGAATGACATGCAGCAGAAATCGATTAGTAAGATCCAAGCTTACAATTTTGAGATTGAATATGTTAAAGGTAAGAACAATGTGGTTGTTCATGCATTATCTAGGAAACCTGAAATAAATGCTATATCAAGAGTAACAGCTGCTTGGAAATCTATTTTATTAGTTAAGTATTCTAAGAATGTATTTGCATATGATTTATTGGATGGGAATGTTCAGGATGATAAATACAAGATTGTGAATGATGTTATCTACTACAAGGATAGAATCTTTTTAGTACTTGGTTCTAAATTAAAGTTAAGAATTATACAAGCAGTTCATGATTTACCTTTATCAAGACATCCAGGTTACTTCAAAACTTAAAGGCAGATTTGTGAATGGTTCACTTGTAAAGGGCTCAAAATGATGTGTTGCGCTATGTGAAGGACTGTTGTACATGTCAACAAAATAAAGCCGAACATTCATATCCAGACGGATTACTCCAGCCGTTACCTATTCCAGAACAAAAGTGGGAAAGTATATCCATGGATTTCATTACTGGATTACCTCGGGCACAAGGTAAAAACTGTATTTTTGTGATAGTTGATAGACTGACAAAATTTGAGCATTTCTTTGCTATCACTACAAATTATACAACTGTTCAGGTTGCAGAACTGGTTTTTAAGGAGGTTTTCCGTTTACATGGTTTACCAAAAAGTATAATCAATGATAGGGATAGTCAATTTCTGAGTATCTTTTGGGAGGAATTATTCAAGTTAACAGGGTCAAAGTTAAACAACAGCACTAGTTACCATCCACAAACAGATGGTCAGACAGAAATAGTGAACAAATGGATTGAAGGGTATCTTCGCAATTATGTTGTTGGGCACCAAAAACCTTGGATTCGATGGTTACATTTGGGTGAGTATTGCTACAATACGACATATCATATGTTTATTGGTATGATTCCATTCAAAGCTTTGTATGCATATGATGATGTATCTTTTGTTGATCTTGCTTTTGACAATAGTAATGTACCCAAAGCACAGAACTGGCTTCAGGAAAGCCAAGAGATTTTGAAAGCCCTCAAGGAAAACTTGCAATCTGCGCAGAATCGACAAAAAGGTTATGCCAACAGGAAACATACTGAACGCAGTTTTGATGAAGGAGAATTGGTGTATCTTAGACTGCAGCCCTATCGACAATCTTCGCTCAAATGCAGTGGAGCTAAGAAATTGAAGCCCCGATTCTATGGACCTTATCGGATTGTCAGAAAAATTGGCACAGTTGCTTATGAACTAAATTTACCAGAGGGTAGTCGCATCCATAATGTCTTTCACGTTTCTTGTCTCAAGAAGGCATTAGGCAAGCAAGTGACAGTTTCTGAGCATTTACCACCTTTGGATTTAGAAGGCAAACTGGAGATCGTCCCTAATAAAATTTTGGATACCCAAGAGAGGCTTTTACGCAATCCCTCTATCAAGGAATATCTTATACAATGGAAGAATTTGCCTATAGAGGATGCTACATGGGAAGGTGAATAGGTGTTACAGCATTCCAATTTGCAGTTGCTTGTGGGCAAGCAACATGAGGAAGGGGAGATTTGTAATGTCCCAGAATTATCTTTTTAAAAGATAATTAAATATATGTATATATTCATATATTAATTATTTATATTAGTTTCAATTACCAATGAACTAATATAAATTATTTAATATACTATAATAAAACATTGAGTTTCAATTGTTTCTAATTAACTAATCTTTGTTACGAAGTTAGTTGTATGGAGGAACGGAATTCTCACGGGATTTTGACAATTTAAATATTGGTCATGAGGATTGGGATGGGGATGTTTTTGGAATTTTGTAGACAATTGTCGGGTAGTGCAAAATAATACAACTCCTTTTGTCAAAGTCTCTGACCTGTTGGAGATTGGAGGGGAAAAGATGACTCAGAATAACTCTCTCTACATGTGAGTTGATTTGGGTGGCGTAGCATGGTGAAAAGTTCTGGGAACGAACCAGTGTGGCCACGTAACATCCACGTTGAAGGGTAAGTTCTGAACACAGAACTTGGAATGGGAAGAATACAAGCTGGAAACCTAGACACGTATGAATAGATGGGGTCAACGTGAAGATAGCAGCCAAGACCGCGCAGTTAATAGCACATAACGGCACCTTCCGTGTCAGGCTGGATACACAGGTGGAAACACGGCAGCGTATCACGTTGGAAGTATCCGGTGCAAGCATCGTGCAAAAGACTCGATTGATAGACGATTGTGTATCATGTGGAAAGCACTCAGCACAGTCATTGTGTAAAATACGGCAAACTTGGAGCAAACGAGTTAGCCAATGTTATAACAAGAGGGTTGTGATAGTCCCAGCAAACAAACAATCATACTTTCACAGGTGCACAATTTTGTAGTTACTTCAGAATGTGAAAATTTATGTATCAAAGATATTCCATGGCATATTAAGAAATTATGATTTTTGTGTAACTAAGCAGTAAATAGATGGTTTGAAGAATCTTGCAAATTTTATTGCTGGAAACGTATTGTTTTATAGTGTCATTAGTCAATTTTAAACACAGTTTGGTTCTTGCACTCACTGGCAAAGCCCAAAACTATTACAATATAGTTGTCACACAACGTCTATTAGTTGACGGCACTCTTGAGTTAATTAGGAATTGGGGAAATTTTGGTAAGGAATTTTACATAATACCTTGAACTTGAGCCAATAAACTTATTCCACTTAATCAACTGATGAGGTCTGCAAATTCCAAGTCTAGGTGCACTGCCAAAAATAGCAACATGGGCATAATTGACTTACTATAAATAGTAAGTCCCTCAAACTGAGCCAACTGACAAATGAGTCAATCACTATGCATAATATGAGTTTGGGTGCCCCTGCAAGATATGGCAACTCCTCAACAATGTCTTACTATAAATAGTAAGTCTCTTATAACTACTCCAATCAATGGTACTAAATCTCAACATTGCCACCAAGTTGTTCAGGCGCTCTGCTAAAGATAGTGTTGATGTTTTGTAGCTTCAATCGGATAAACACTATGAGTCAATACTAGTGAAGATATATATATATATATATATATATATATATATATTTAGTATATATGAGGTGTATATATATATGTAAATATATATACATATATATAAATATTATTATTATGTAAATATTAAAGAAATTAATATAATACTCAAGAGATATTATATATGTGTGTGTGTGTGTGTGTATACATATATGTATATATATATAATCATAATTGTCATTATATTAATTACATAATAATGAATAGACATGTCCCATGAAGGGACATATCTCTTCTTGGCTCTTTCTCAATATAAATGCAATAGATTGTTGCATTTGGAAAACACATACAATGAGATAGTGCTATTACATTTGCAATGATCCTAATAATCTTAACAGATAGAAACCCTAACTTTCCTGAAATAGACACTTACTATAAATAGTAAGTATGCCAAACTGATCCAAATGAAGAGCAACCCTGAACATCCCTAACCTTTGGAGTGGGAATTTGCCTCTGGTTTTGCCAACTGAGACCATCTAACCAGCTGACTTAGCCTATAAGGACCTCTAATAGGCTAATGCAAACCACCAACCATGGTGAGCTAAAACAAGTACATTACAGAGAGCCCAAGGAATAATAAAGAAATCTGGTGCACCAATTGTAAGGTAGGTCACACAAAAATGACTTATCTGAAGAAATTGTTTTGAGACATCTATCAAGTACAAAGACATTTCATCAAGGAAAGCTTGTACAACTTAAAAACAAGGAGCACACAAGTGCTCTTCACTTAAGGGAAACAAGCAACCCCACCGTCCACACCACCAAAATCACCTGCAAATTTCAATGCATCGCTTGGCAAATACCGTAACTGGCAACAAAACAACGACAACAATAACAACAGTGACCCACGAAGCGAAGTATAATACGATGCAAAGGGAAGACAATTGATTCAATGTCGGAAATGCAATGAATCGGGTCACTTTGACAAAGAATGCCAAAGGGATCAAAATAATATGGGCCTCTTCTGCAAATGGTGTGGACCTCGAGACCATGAAGATGTTGATTGCCCAAAGCAAAAGGGAGTGGAATATTGGCCGTAGCCGATCGGGATGAGCAAGTCCTCACAATTACTAGTTTGCAAACCAAGAAGGCAATATACTCGGATCCTCATAAGGAGAAAGAAAGACTTCTAGAGGCCAAGGCTGATGCAAAACTGGCAACAACAAATGAGCAAAGAGCCTCTAATGAAGATGTCGATATCCCTCTAGGATCGGAGTCAAAAAAGAATATAGTACGACAGGTTCTATAAACAACCATACATGTAAAGGTGACAAACCTTCTACAAACCATGCAACAATAAAGAATGGCAATGTCCAATATAGTCGGTGACGACACACTTGGCCAAAGCCAATATAAGCCACAAGGGAACCAATGACCAAGTCACCATCTAAAGATGACTAGGCCACTTACCCTATGTTGCTTACATTGAACATCAATACGAAGCCAATCGTAGTTGAGATGGAAAAAATGGGGAGAAAACTGACAATCACCATCATTGATAGAGGTTTAGAAGTCAATGTGCTTCCGAAGGAAACCTAAAAAATGCTTGAGAAAGCCAACACTTTGGTTGCCGACCTTCCACTTGGTAGGTGTCAACCAACATGGCATTAAGTCATTGGGGACATTAATGGCACAAAAGGTAACAATTGGCAAACAGTGCATTTTCTTGGGGTTTGTAGATATCTCGTTGGAGAAGGCGTATGACGCGTTGTTTGGGATAGGTTAGTTGATCTCTGCCAAGGCAACCCACAATTGGGACCACAATACACTCTTGATTGAGAGTGATGTTAGGAAGTACATCATCAACCTAAGAAATTAGGCAGCGAGCGAGGAATTGGCATCCTTCAAGTCAAAGTCTAAAGATGGAGAGTGGGGTATGGTTGAAGGGAGGAAAGCAATAGAACCTAATGATGAAGGGATATTTGAACTGGAAGACTACTCCGAAGATGAAACAAGCTCTCTAAATGGACTATTTCACTGGCAGATGGAAGATTACTAAGTCTTCCACCCCAAATGCAACATGTTACAAATCAAAGAGATTGAGGAAGGCAATAAGTTGCAAATAGTGCTACTTTTCCCCTAGATAAGATAATAAAATAAGATAAATTATTAATGTCCAACAAGAGACCACCAAAAGGGTCTAAGGGACTAAAAGCATACAAAAGGCAACCGCCAACAATGGGAACACCAAACGGTGTCCGGGGAAAGAACCAAACAACACAAAAAAGCAGAAAGCAGAAGAGCCAGAAAGAGCGACTAGAGGCCCTAACCGGGCGAGAAGTAATCCAACACCGAAGAGTACAGTCCGGGGTGAGAATGAGCAAGAGCCCCGGATCGTCGTAGAGTGACTCTGGAGATGGAGTGTTGCTGTCGAGTGTGGCCTCTACGAGGTTTCACTGTCCTAGTGTGACCAGAAGGAGGACTGAGCGGACGCTTCATACCCTGGGTCGGGGACACCGAAGTGAAAAAGGATGTGATAAGCTGGTCTAAGCACTGGCTCGACGCGAACTGAAGCTAGAGGGTGGAATCACGAAGCCGCGTGGTCTCTTGTAAATAAAGAGCAAGACACCGCTAATCGGTGTATCTGAAGGAGAGGGATTTGCACTCTCTGAACAAGCAGTGAAACCTTCCTCTGACCTCGTAGTAAATGGGGCAACGAAAGATGAAGTGTGTCTCGATCTCGGCCTCCATCAAGATGCAAAGGTGGCAGGTCCGGTCGGCTTTGTCAATGTGATGATCAGTCTGGATGCGGAGCCGGTGGGAACCAAGTCTGAAAGATCCCAAAGAAATACGGAGAGCGTGACTCCAGCGGCGAGCTAAGTATGGAGGGCACACAATGACCCCATCCTGAATCACCATATAGTGCTTTGCATAGAAGGCCATCCTCAGACGGAGCCCCCCAGGAGGGTTACTCCATGTCGTGATAATATACTGTCTGTAGATGTCAAGTCTAACATGCCCAAGTAGGGAGTGGAAAAAGTAAATGATACACCCACTCATCATTCATTTTGAAAAGACAAGGCAGTAAAGTATGAAGAAGCTAAATTTGTGCAACAAAGACAATCTGAAGGTCATCCTAGTCAGTGACGACTAGAACCATGTACCATAGAAAATACATACTGATATGCTACCCAAACATCAATGATGAATTATTCAATAGATACTACCTGAGAACCAACAGCCAAGCAAAATCAACAAATGAATTGTTGGTCTGAGTCATACACAAGTCACATGTTGTCAAGAATAGGGATTGGGAGGAATGACATCTGGCAATATTGTCGGCCTAATATACGAGTAGGATGGTGTCATCCCTGTCAAGTACATGATTCCAAGCCTGAGAATTGCAATGGAGAACCACCTTGGTGACATGGAAATCTTGAAGGAATGACTTGTCGCACTTGACAAGTTGGACGAGCAACGGTTACTGGCACAATGGGCCACGAGACGATGCAACAAAGGTGAAGATTTTCACACAACAAGCACCTACGTCGAATCAATTTCCGGCTAGGACAGCTAATTCTAAAATATAACTATAACAAGATCAAGTCAGAGAAGTTTAAAGTTCATTGGCTTAGACCTTATAAGTCAGGGAAGTGTGTTAAAATGGGGCAATAAAGTTTGCCACTCTAGACAATACGCCCATTTGAGAACCTATTAATGGCTCAAAACTAAGGATCTACTACAAGCCTAGAGGACCCACTTTGGCAATCAACATGCTAGGATGCACAATGATACACTAAAGGACGATCCAATCATTGTGCAAGTATCATTTGCACTAGAGGAGGATTAGGACGAGGGAAGATGAATGATTAAGAAGTGGCTGCCTCAAAAACATGTAGAAGGTATTGTCATTTCCAGAATCCATAAGCACTTTCAAACGCTTATTTTGACACACCACAGTTTGGAGGTGAATGGGTGGCTACTAGAAGTGGATAGCACCCTACAAAGGCATACAAGGGGGATATTTGGCATAAAAAATAGATGAAGTGGAAAAGAAGAGGACGGAGTGGAGAACCAAGCAAGCCGAAGAATTTGAGGGGGAGTTGGAGGAGGAGATTAACCTCGAGGTGTATGGAAAGGAAAATGGACCTTGCTCAAAACAACTTATGAAGGCCGATGACTAGTTCATGTGCAAGCAAAATGGATACAAGGACCTAGTTAAGTAGTACATAGACAAAGGTATCATACTGCTGCCACTATCTTTCGAACTCATGTTGGTGTGTAATACCAAACCCTACAAGGCCACTAGAGATCAATGTCAAAGATGTAAAGTGGTACCACCAGTAAGGAGGCCGATACATTAATGGACCTGCACCCCTTTTGGATAAAATTTGTGATCAAGAGTATATTGGGACGTGTTGTGAACATAAATTTTATAAGCGATCTTTGGGTACTCGGTGGTGGTGGTACCCCTCCAAACTAAAGATGACATTGCCAAAATGGGACACAAGAATTAAAAGAAAAAAATGATAATCTAGGGTGGGAGAAAATAAATAGACAAAAAATAGAAGCAAAGAAAGAAAAGTAAAGGAAAGGGGCTTTTATACTCCATGATAGTGACCATTTGTTTTTGGGTCTACTTATGGTTACAATAATATGGGACTAGCCCGTACTCTTTGCGGGAGGCACCTAATTGTGATGCAAACGAGGCATACATACCTTACCTCCTTTGTCAATGAAACTGAGAACAAATTAACATGCAAAAAAATTGAAAAGAAAACTTGGCACAATACAATTGAAATTCAAGAGAATAGGAATAGGTCAATGGCGAAAATTGAATTTATACATTTACTGTGATTACTAAATATTGTGAATTTGAAATTGACAAAAAATCTTAAGGGGCCTACAATTTTTAAAAAGCCAAGAAAAGAAGTAACAAAAAGACCAAAGGAAAGGGAATAAGACAAATAAAGTAGAATATCATAAAATTAAAAAATAAAAACAAATATTAAAAAGGTAAACCTAATTGTGACACTTTATTTTTCCCACTCTCAGCAAGTCCATAAGCCCCACTCTCAACAAGTGCACGTTTATTTTTACCTTGACAAGCACTTGGCTAGAAGAAGTGAAAAGAGAACCATTTTGTCATCAGACATAGGTTGGAGAAAACACTCCACAAGGATTCTACTGTTGGTGCGACAACATCCTACTCTATTCAGCATACACCATACAACTCATTGCATATGGCGGATTAAAGCAGCACATCCCATACGCTAGAATTGGACCCGGTCTTTGGCATAGCATCGTTTTGTACTACACCCATACAGCACCTATGTACAACACATTGGCCAGATTGTGCACATCATAGGATTGCTCGTACAATCTCACATACAACACCTTAACCCTATTGTGGACCTCATATAGCAGCCCTTGCACCTTTGCATGCAACATTTTGGTCTGATTTGGCACCCCAAATGACAATCCATATAGTCACACGTACAGCCAAATTATTTTGCCCGTGTACAACAATTATTCCATCACATACGACATTGTTGCCCATCTTAGTTGTACAACATCCATTAGGCAACGTACGACATCCGTTTGGTAGTGTACAACATCCATTCTTTGCTAGTATCATATGCCATATGGGTCCTCCCACTAAGCATACGACTTCTACATCAATCAATAGGAAGAGATTTTCATAGTGCCATACATTTTACATCTATAGCATTTTTCCATTTAGGGACAACAATTCTTTGCTCGATAAGTAAAAGGGTTGCCAAATAATTTTGGCAGTAAGGGTGTTTGGTGGGTTGTTTTGTCATTGGACTATGTAATTATTCTAATCATCCACAAAGATATTATAACAGATAGCTAAGGGACCAAGCACAAGTTTTATAAATGGCCAGTAGCAAGAAAGGGAAGCGGCTAAATGCACAACTTCAAGCTATAGGAGGAGGGAAGCAACGAGGTGACAACATAGTCACAACCAACATACCAACATGGGAGAACCTAATAGGAAGCCAATGTAGGAGTTGGTGGCAGAATGGGGACAGAGGCCACCCCTTGAAGCTTGCACTTAGACACGCAAAGGTGGACAAAGTCATGCAAACTCTGTTTTTCAATTCCAAGGAATTCAAGCCCTATTTGTAAGTTATGGTAGACTAGTACAACAAAGCAAGGTGAGAATCCATTATTGATTGTGAGGGTGTTGGGATTCCTTCCAGAGGAATTTACATAGGAAAATCAAGGAAAACTTTAAGAAACCCCCTTCCTAGAAAAGGTGTAAAATCCTAGCAAATCCTACATTATTTTGGCTGGAAAAAAATAATATTGCTAGCGAATTTTTTTAATTTCAAAGCAAAAAACATTAATTTAATTGGTCATTTTTTTTCAATTATATGAAAATTCTGTAAAATCCTGGCGAATCTTTCATTGTTGAAGAAAATCGCACCTAGAAGTACACATACCTAGCAACCATCATTTCACCATTATTGTTATATGGATCCTAATTAATTATCAGACTTGAAGGTTAAATTTTCCCCACTTTATCACCGTAATTTCTCTCCAAATTATTGAATGGGGGTTTTGGGGTAGCGCCTCCGAAATCTCAAATGACTTTTATTATTTTAGTAAGGTGTCCTAAGTTAATTATATATCATCTAACATATAGTAAACCTATTTTTTATAATTGTTGGATGATCCTAAATCAATGACATAAATCCTATTTCCGGCCAAAGTTTTAAAGGACACCAAGTTCCAAAGAAAGTCTCTGAAATAAAGACATGTCCACAATCAAATTTATTTCAGGCCAAAGTTTGAAAGGATAAAAGGTCCATGAAAAGTCTTCGGAATAGACACATGTCAAATCTATGTACTTAACCCATACCCTAACTTAAATTTTGACCACATATAGGCGAATATGAACATCAATTAAGACAAACATTGGAAATTATAGGTGAAAATATTCAATTTACTGTGTGGAAAAAATAGATTCTATTGGCGAAGTCATCGTTGAAATACAAAATTACATATCACTATTGGCGATTGGCCTATGCATGGGACCCAATTTTTATAAAGCGCGGGCGACATGGCCACCCCGAAAGTCCAATTTTTTTTGCCAAATTCTGGGTCCCCGACGAGTGAAATTCGCCAATTGAAGAATATTTGCCACTAAAGTTATCCCTGAGGGAAACCCACTAGGTGAATCAACAACAAAAGAAGGCACTCGTTCAGCAAGTTGGCATAAAAGATTTATTACAAGTAGAGAAAGACAACATATGTAGTTTAGGAGGAGGTAAAAGGGGGCTCAAGAAGAACTTCTTGGCAATGGCGAAGTGGAAGTGCATGTTGGACCTCAAATGCAAATTGATGGGTGCCAACCAGGCTTTGGATGTAGCTTTTTGGATGATCGAGCATATGATCCAACGAGTGCAAGGAAAGTGTGCAATTGAGCTAGAAGACTCTCAGAGAGGATTCATGATTTCTTGTCTCTAAGTCATAAGGTCATCTATATAACCCAACATGCCACTGGTTATTCCTTGATGCAAATCATATGAACATGTTGTCAAAGCAATGGGGTCAATTCCAGCCAACAAGACAACTGGAACCAAGGTGGCCAACGATATTTTACTAGGTTAAGGAGGAAGTTCCACCAACTGTGCAACAACCATGGACGAGCAAGCGTCAAGAACGAAGTTCACGAAAATGATTTCACTATCCTCATCCATCAAGGATATCATTGTCACTCCAGGAGATGTCAGCCCAATCCAGAGTTGTTTATGATTGGATGAAGAGTCGATAGAGGCCTACTTGGTGCCAGTACAACCAGTACAGTCATTGCCTCCAATTCAAAATGTCATTAGTGTGAGTGTTGCACACACTTTTGCCATTCTCTCACCAACAAAAATTCTACTTGCTATCAATGTGGGAGTACCCCAAGTCATCATGCCCTTGGCACACAGCACCACCAAAACCTCATGAGGGAATTGGAGCCACAACATTGCTAGAACCAAGGAGGAGTTGGAGCCACAACATCACCAAAGCCTCAAAGGGGAGTTGCAGCCACACAAGTTGATACTTGGCTGAGTAAATACGTGAAGCTAGCAACCCCGCAGCTACCACCGCTCACCATTCTAGAGGAGACCCTAGATTTTTCAATAAGGATGGAGCAGTTAGAAATAGAGACAGAGGAAGCAGAACAGTTAATAGCCAAGGGGAGAACAGAGGAACCGATGGTGCCTCCCAAGGCAGAGCAATAAACACTTGTAGTAAAGGTAGTTTCCATGGAGTAGCCACCAACCATGGCAGGGTTGCCAAATCGGGTTTAGACGAATACTACTACTCAAGAAACTATGACTCGAGGAGGCAAGGGTTCAGATGGATTGTCAGAGGATGAGACTCAAGGAATAACTATACAAATCTCTCAGTCGGATCCTAATGATGCAATTGACACCATCCAGAGGTATTTGTCTGAGTTAGAGAATATTGCAGTGGTCACAAATGAAGTGGCAGAGTTATCATGGTAATTGGACATAGGTTGTGCCCTACTAGTCATGACAGAATTTGAGAAGATCTTGGCATTTATGCAAGTGGAGTGTGAGGGACAATTCTTCCGATGCTTTGTATCGTAGGGCTGGCCCACTATAGAGACCCTTGCTATGAGCTTTGCATGGCTCCCACCAAGAGCCACCAGAGTAGGACAAAATGGTCATATACTTACTACACTCCGTGCAATGGAGGCCTAATTCAGTGATATTTTCTATCGACTGAAGAGGGTGCAAGTTTCTTTGGATGAAGCAAGTATAGTGAGAGACCATGCATCACCCTAGGCAAAGGCAGCTAGGTGAGAACTATTTGCCCACATTCAAATATCTTAGCATGAGCATTGCATGGTTGTAAAGGCAGCCTTGGCGAACTGTGAGGCTCAATTGAGTGAGCGCGAGCACATACTTGAGCAGTAGAAGGCGACGTTGATGGAGAAGGAGGCTCAATTGGTTAACAAGAAGCAGGAGTGTCAGGCTTTGGCTCAAGAGTTGTAGCAAGCCTAGGGTGATATTGTGGACACATGACCCATGGCGAAGGGGTTGATGGAACAAGAGCTTGTAGCAAAATGTGACTTGAAGCTCCGCATAGAGAAAGTATAACGTCAAACAATGGATGTTCGCTACGCATCCAGGGATATCCTCTCATCCTCTGCCTTGTCATTCTCAATAGTTTGCTTCAGTATTGTTGTGTTCCAATCTCATTTTGTTTTGTTGTGTAAAAGATTTCTTTTTTGAAGGGTTGATGTAGACCGCACTTAATGTCGACTATTATAAATAAACATGTTTTTAGCGGAAGTCCTAAGATGTAAGTAATGTAATGTCATTTGTTTCCAATGTGGTTGTTAGCAGCTAATCAACTTCTAAGTAGTATTTATGGCATAGTTGCAAAAATCAGAGATATATCGCAAGTCAGCTACTTTAACAATTTAACCACAAGAAAACTTGGGACTGATTTTTTCAAAACATTGCAGCACTATTTTCGTCAAAACATTGCAAAAATCATGCGATATAATTAACATAAAATCAACAATAAAAAAAGGTAACTCATTAAGTATAACCGTGTTTTAGGGTTTCATTTTTCATTTCTTATGCGACACGACAATGAGAAGTAAAAAAACAAAAGGCTCAACCATCAACGGCTAAAGTCCAACTAGTGTGCTCAACATCTAAACTCGTGTATCACATTGGAATTGTGCTAAGAATCCAAATGTTGTAACACCAGTGGCATCATGGAAATGATTATAATCATTCCAATCTAAAGTCCAATTGCAATCTAAGGGTTGCAGGAAGAGTTCAACCAGATGATGTGAATATTCCTCATCAGCAGGCCATGCAGACCAGAAGATAGCTTTGTTGGTGGATAGAGCTTAGGGTTGCGGACGGTGGATTTTATTAGTTCACTCTTTTCAAGCAAATATCAATTGAGTTTTTTAAATTACATCAAATAATAATGGGTGTCATTGTGATCTATGATTTTAAATTAATACATACTACACACAAATTTTATTATGTATAAATATTAAATTTTATATATTTTCAATTATAGAAATAAATGTAATAGATGATCCATTAATATCACATATTAAATTATTAATATATTAATATTAATATTTTGGACTGAAACTACTAGCGGTATTAAATTTTAATATATATGATTTTTAATCTATATATTAATACATAATTTAAATATGTAATTTTTAATATATGTATTAATATATATTTAATTTTTAATTCATAATTAATCTTTTATATATTTGAAAATCAACAAGATGATGTTCTACAAAAATTGGTGTGTATGTATGTTTTTTAAGAATATTTTAAGAAATTATACATTATCACATGTTTGATAAATTTGCCAAGTTATTGCCGATTTTTTCTCTGAGCTTTTGCCAAGTCTGGAGTTTTTGAAAACTTTGGGCCAGCCGAGTTATTGCTGAGTTCAATTTTTCAATGATGATTTATGGTACCCATGTGTGTATCGGGAACGAGCTTTGATATTGTATACATTGCATATGGTAATAAACGTCAGCCTTTTGAGACTGAATTGTGTTGGGATTATTACATTCTATTAATGTTCTGCAAATCATATCTCTATTTACTCTGCATAGTAATTAGTAAGTTCCTTATAGGAGTAAACAGTTTGCTTCTACACTTTGTGCAACCTAGAGTAAGAAAATCCTTGTGTCTTAAGCCTATGTATAATGACATGTATAGTTTAAAGTTTAAAACATAAATTTCATTTTTCATAATGTAACTCAGAGTTCTCAAAGCATGTGTGATCAAGAGGGTTATCCAAGGCCTACAAGGGTTTGAATTTGGGACTTTGGGGTCTATTGCAAATGAAAATTTTAATTCTTCTTTCAACTTATTCAAGAGTTTTCCAATAGTCCCTTAAATAAAAAAGCCCCTTTAAAATAATTTAAAACCAACCTACAAACAAAACTTAGGACAACCAAGGGCCCTAGGGTATGGAGATGCCATTTTAGTCATGTTTAATTTCAAGGAAGCATTACAAGAGTTAAGGCACACCTACTTCATATCCAAGGCACACGTATGGAGGTACGGATATAATTGTCACCCAGACAAGGGGCAATAAATAAGATATGGTGTTCTGGTGAAGAAAAAACACTTACAACTTCTACTTTGTTTCCAATGAGTCATAATCCTGTCTGAACTAGAACAAGAGCCATGAGTTTGGGGGTAATAGAGCTTAAGGAGAAACATAGAATGACCAAAAGCACTAATGTTGAAAACAGTGACAAAAAGTTATTGTGAAAAATAAGGATGAGGCAGATGATGCCATTTCCAAACTTTGCGAATGGAATTCCATTCCATGGGTTTGCTCTCCATATTAGAAGGACCTTGTGGAAAAGATAATAAAAGAAACATCATATGTGCCAATTACCACTAGGGAAAACAAAATTAAGAACAATAATTTGGATAAGAACTATTCCAAGGTTGATATTATAATGGAGAAATGCATGCTACTAGGGTCACTGGTGGATGCAGCATAGTCATGGATGGGTGGATGAACATTAGGCATCATCCACTTATCATCATGGTCACATGTATAAAGGACTTGTATTTCCTTATAGCTATCGATTGTTTATGTTAATATTTTCAGATTTTTGCAAGGAAAAAATACAATCTATAAGAATGCAGAAATTAATCAAAGAAAAAAGGAGAAGATAATACCCGGTTTGTAGCAAGTAATTCCTCTTCACCTTAAGCCTAATGTTCTTCCATCTTCAGCTGCATATCTTCTTTAAATGTGTATGAGAAATGACTGATTATTATGACTACTGCAATTATCAGATTCGGGTCTATTGTAGGTGCGAATTTTCCTTGACATATTATGTCTTTGATGCCTTAGATAATTTGCA
Organism: Chamaecyparis obtusa; assembly: GCA_027943335.1. NCBI lineage: Eukaryota > Viridiplantae > Streptophyta > Pinopsida > Cupressales > Cupressaceae > Chamaecyparis > Chamaecyparis obtusa. Next base: position 590,737 of record BSBK01004237.1, read on the forward strand.
CCACAAGACACATATATGTGTGAAGACATCCTCAACTTCAATGGTAAGGGCCGACCAGAATTGGCAAGAATTATTTCACAAAAAATTAACTCAAGTCGTCCCTTGTTGACAGTATGAAGTTGTCCCTCTAGGACAAAACAAAATGTTCCTTATCTTTCATTTAGAGTTTAATATAATAATTTATGAGATGTATGTTGAGATGAATAATAAATAATATTATTTATTATTCATCTCGGCATACATGTCATTGATCTTTTTGAAAAGGCCACAGATATCAACACTCCCTCTTGGTCTCGAGGGAAGATCAAAATAAATCTCATAATGAATTATTGTCCTCAATAAAAATCTAAGTGATCTCAATGAATATGGAACCATCAAAGAAACATAATATATTCATAATGTATTCATACCTAATGTAACCAATGTTATTAACCATCCTAAAGATGTCCCAACCTTTGTAATATCATCTACTACAAGATGTAAGGTTATTCAAACATCCTTCACATGTAATGAGAGGTAAGAAGCATGATGTAAACAATAATCACATATAGATCTCAACTTTATGTATAGCATTATGTCAATAAGAATAATAGATCTCAACTCTATGTAAGAGAAAAAGTATCATCAATATAACAATAGATCTCAAATCTATGTAATCAGAAAAGGTGTCACAAGATAATAACAATATCAATCACATAATGTTAGTGGATTTTCTTCATGCGAATTTCATCCACAAGTTCTCTGAAGATAGTCTTCATTGGTAATTTTATCAAAGAGTCTCAACACTCTAATGTCCAAGAGCCTCAATGCTCAAATGTCAAGAGTCTCAACGCTCAAATATCAAGAGCCTCAATGCTCAAATATGCAAGAGCCTCAGCGCTCAAGAGCCTCAAGACTCAAATATCAAGAGCCTCAACGCTCAAATATGCAAGGGCCTCAATGCTCAAATATGTAGGAGCCTCAATGCTGCAAATATGTTAGTATAACAAAATACTCATATTTTCATCACATAATAATTTGATTGTTACTTAGATTTAACATAACGAAGAATCATATTCTCAATGGATAGTAATATTTGATTTATTTACAACAAGTGATGTTAAAATCTAACAAAGAATTAGAAAGAGTTTATAACATGACTTTTAAGTTCATGAAGGCCCGTATATGAACTCCCTCTCAAGGTGAAGACTAAAGGTCAAGGTGTTCAGATTATGTTTCTTTTACTTCTGCAATAGAGGTTTGATGATTGTTTCGATCTTGGACAATTTTTTGCCTTGTGACCAAATTTGTCAAATCTATAGCATTGTACCTTAGACTCTAGAGAGATCTCTCCTTTGAAATTTGTTGTTTTGATAGTCTCTCCCTCTCCATCCATTATTGTGAGAGTTCCCTTCTTGCTTGATTTGATAATCTCTTTTTCTTTTGTTCCTAAAGTTACTTTCTCCTTTGTCTACAATGGGAAAAGTTAATTGATGTTATTGTGGGGATATAACACTGTTTAACATTTAAAATATGCAATTACATTATATACTCTTCTATTAGGACAAGAAAGACGACAAATATATTCACTTGTCCAATTACAAAGTAATGGCTAGCTGCCATATATATCTTGAGGACCTGTAACAGTGAGCTGTCAACCTGAGATTAATACCCGATCCTTCTTACAGCAAGTATAGGACCTCTGATAGTACAGATGTTTTCGAGGTTGAAATTATTGAATTGAGGCACTCATAGATTGCTATGTCAAAATCACTACCATAGGTGTTAAAGTGTATCCGATGCATGTTTGATAACCAAAGTGTAAGGCTCTTTAGTAGCAGTAGTATTGAACTATTTTTATTAAATGGCATCCTTCAAAGTATTAACGATATCAATTCACTTGTATTAATGATAGGATGAGCAATAGAATCAGCAGATGCTATAATTTCCAATCAACTCGATGCAGGTCTAAAGTCATTGTTGTATGGAGGAGATGACGGTGGATTATTTCCAAGGTTTCATACACTTAATTTGATGTGTATTCCTCGCACCAATATTGAACCTAAGGCAGTTGTGGATTGCATCATAATTATTGATAATGGAAGACACTGCTTTAATACTCCTTGATGTCCTATTCTTTTACCAAACGATAATGTTGATCATGACTCGATATTATGTGTTAGATACTTAGCATGTCATTTTAAAGGTAAGTTTGGTTTTCCTAAATTTGAAAATGATCATTTTCTCAACCTAGGCTTTGATACCATGTTAATATTTTCAGATTTATGTAAGGAAAAAATACAATCTATAAAAATGCAGAAATTAATCAAAGAAAAAAGGAGAAGATAATACCCGGTTTATAGCAAGTAATTCCTCTTCACCTTAAGCCTAATGTTCTTCCATCTTGTAATGTCCCCATTTTGAGCGAGCATTGGAGTTAGTGGATTTGGCCTATCATTGGGTCCTTGTAGGCTAATTCTAGTGATTAGAGGACCCTGATGTGGGTTTTGGCATGTTTTGAGGGACTTACTATTTATAGTAAGTTAACAGTTGGTTCCAATGAGCTCAGATGAATTAGAAGAATTAAATGATGCTCTCAGTTTTTATTTTCAGCTTCCGATTTGGGCTCCAAGATTCTTGGAGGGAGCATCTATTTTTAGAAAGTCATTCCGTCAGGTTCATTCATCATCTTTCTATTGGAATCATTTGTCGTTGCACCAAAAGCTCGAACTGTCAATGCCCGATACAAATGCCAGATTTAACCCGATCCACGGGAGGCGGTTAAGCCATGTCACGAATCTCCAAGGAGGTGCTGACCACCAAGTCAACAATCTCCCCCTCAGCACCAACTGAGCCTTTAGCACCCACTGAAGGGAGACTCGAACCCGTGACCCAAGGCTCTGATACCAATTGTTGGAATCATTTGCCGTTGCACCAAAAGCTCGAACTGTCAATGCTCGATACAAATGTCAGATTTAACCCGATCCACGGAAGGCGGTTAAACCATGTCACGAATCTCCAAGGAGGTGTTGACCACCAAGTCAACAATTTCATCATCAGGATCACTCTTGTGCTGTCAGATTTTGATTCTGATGCTTCCTCAGTCATTTTTGCAAGATGGGTGAATTGTGATTATTATTTAATTAAATCGGCTAAGGTTGCCATTTTTATTGGGAATCTATTTTGGGCATCTTAGTGTTATAGCTCATTGGAATCGGGTTGAGAAGTTCGAAATCTTTAGCTCATAAAACAAGGACCCTGTGTGTCAAAATAGCATTAAAGTAAACGGAAATATAATAGTTTATTATATTTCAAATGTGCAACCATAAAGCAAGTGGCTTTTAAGTGAAAAGTGTCATTGAGAAGCTATGGGAAAATATTACATATACAGCCTTATGAGAATTCGAACCTCATTCATGACTTGATCATTTTTTTTAAAGTTTGGAAGTGGAGAAGTTTGGCTAGGGTTTGAGGACTGATTCCTCTCTTCTGCAATTTGAATCATCAATTATTGGTGGTGAATTTTGCTATTGAATTCTGGAAATTCAATTCTGATTTTGTGAATGCAAATTTGGTGTTGTTGTATACCAGATTTGTTGAGTATTGAGCATCTATAATTTATACTGTGTTATCCATCTGCTGGTTCGATTTTATTCTTGTGACTATCAGTTATACGAAAGGCTATTGTATCTTCCTTTGCTGCAAAATACACCTGGAGGCCACGAACTTTCACTTGGTGGCTGTGAATTTATTTAGAGAAGCTGCGTTTTTCTTTGGCAGCTTGCGACTTCTTCCTGGAAGGCTGCGTTTTAAATCTGGGAGGCTGCATGGCAAATAAGAAGGGCTGCATTTCAGTTTTGGGAGGTTGTGTTTCAGTTTTGCGAGGCTGCAATTCACCCTTGGGAGTCAAGCCTCATTTTCTTTAAGGTTGTGTCTTCTTTCCAGCAGCTGCGTTTCAAATTCAGCATGCTACGTTTCCTTAAGGTGCCATATTGCATTCATTTTATGTAAATGTTAATTGGATTCTGGCAAATTATAGAATTCAGTTGTTTGATGAGTTTGGAGTAGAAATAATTGCTGTCATTTATTATTATTTAAATTCTGGAAAAGATTCAAAAAAATCAACTATTATCAAAACAAAAGAAGCAAAACTTGCAAACAATTCAGGAAGAAAAGTTAATTTCTAGAGAAGAGCCAAACAGGCTCTTTACACATCTTCAGCTGCATATCTTCTTCAAATGTGTAGGAGAAATGACTGATTATTATGACTGTTGCAATTATCAGATTCGGGTCTGCTGTAGGTGCGAGTTTTCCTTGACATGTTATGTCTTCAATGCCTTATAGATAATTCGCACCACAAGACACATATATGTGTGAAGACATCCTCAACTTCAATGGTAAGGGCTGACCAGAATCGGCAAGAATTATTTCACATAAAATTAACTCAAGTGTCCCTTGTGGACAGTATGAAGTCGTCCCTCTAGGACAATACAAAATTTTTCTTATCTTTCATTTAGAGTTTAATATAATAATTTATGAGATATATGTTGAGATGAATAATAAATAATATTATTTATTATTCATCTCAGCATACATGTCATTGATCTTTCCGAAAAGGCCACAAATATCAACAGTTTATCACACTACAAGGAATTTCAAGTTTTAATTCCAACTCCATAGAGATTCTATTGAGGAGATTGAGCTAGAAAAGATGGTGAAAGTAGTGATAGGTGCAACATACATGTGTAGAACTACAAGGAAGTGATTGAGGCAATTTTACAAGCATATATGATGGGCTCCTTGTGTACATGCCATGAACAATGCACTCAAAGACATGACAAAAATTATTTGGATCAACAAGGAAGTTAATGATACTAGTGCAGATGTTTATCTATAGCCACCATACTTAGCTTGCACGCTTTAGGACCTTTTCCAAGAAGTTTCTAGCACCTACATAAACTAGATATGCATCATACTTCATTCTCCTAGAGAAGATGCTTGAGTTGTACGAGGTGTAGCTTATGGTCATGACAGTAATGTGGATCCGATAGCCTAATCTTAAGTTAATGCAGTGAAAGAGCAAGAAGTTAGTGTTTAAGGGAGACACATTTTGGGCTGATGTGAGACATTGTCACCATCATTACTCTAGTCAAAGTCATTAGATATGAGAAGTTTTCCTCGTGCCCATTGAGGATCGCCAACCTGAAGTTGACAGCCTTCCCTGCAAGCCAGGCGTAGGGTTTAGCATTTCCATTGATTCTTTAATTATTTGTTTTCAATAATTATTGTAGAAAAGAATAAAGGCAATTGGCGCCACCTAAGAAAGTTGGACGGCCCTAATCTTGTGTTCCCTCAATTTCATCAATAAAATCCATCAAGCGGTGGAAAGCTGATTTCTAGGTATGAATTGCAAATCTAAAGTTTAAATTTTTGTTATAAATAAATCAGAACTCAAGATTTTATCAGTCCTTTATATGTCTCTGTGTGTGTGTGTATTTTGGATCCAAAAGCGTTGTTACCTTGCATATATTTCATGGTTGAACTCCAAACAATCACTTGGCATTGAAAACTCAAACAAAACCCTTGCAAATAAACTCAAAAGAAAAAAATATATCAGAAAAATCAGATCAGATCTGGGAGGGGATCTTTCACTCCTCTACTTCCTTTCCTTCATTCCATTTGATCCTTCTTCCCTTTTATATATTTTGTGAGGAAGGGTCACACCTCTTCACCATGTCTACCCTTTTCAATGGTCACACCCTTTCACAATTACCACCCTTGGAAAGGGTCACAACCCTTCACCTTATAAAAGAGTCATTTCCTTATTTACTTCCCTTTCCTTCCTTCTTCCCTTAATCCTCATTTAATTCTTATGCTCCCTCTTTCTTCCTCCCTCCATTTTTCCCTCAAATAAAATTCTCTTCTCTCCCTTTTATACCTCATGTTTGAAGGAGACAACTTTTCCATTCATGCCTATTTGTTTCACTTAAATAAATTTTAATTATTTTTTAATTTTATCCTTTTATATTTTTTATTTAATTATTATTGTTTATTATTTAAACCTGTTTCAAGAAGGGGACATGACACTAATATTCCATAAAACATAGGCTTTTGTACTCCTATTCTTGATAAATTGTCTCCACACATAACATATTGAATCCATTCAATGTGTTGTCCCCCAAATTTTACCTATGCCTTGAGTTGTGTTATTAGAGCTAATTCCTATTCACAAAAGGCTCAATCTTGAAATTCTTGACCCTTCATCTTAGCTTCCTAGTCTTTCAACAAGCCCAACAAATGGCACACGTGTCAATGCCAGACACAACAAGTTGCCAATGCTTCAAAAGGCCAATTGAGGATAGTTTGCAACAGCAAAAAGATGACTTATAGCAAATCCACGCATAGGGAAAACCCAAGATAATTTACTGCTTCACTCAATTCCTGCAATGTGTCCAAACCCGTTCAGATTCAATGTCTTCATCAATCTACAATCTATTTAGCAACCAAGCACTACAAAGGGACACATAAATCTAGATATCTATATAATTTAAGTAGAGACGCGTGTTGATACCATAGAATCCTACATTACCTATGTTAATTTTAATATAATAACCTCCTAGTATGTCATCAATTTATTTTCTGATACAGAAGAAGAAATAGATTTCCCTTTTGTAAGTTCCCACACATAAGGCCTGATAATGTGTACTCTGCCACTCAGGTAATTCAAGGTATCAAGTTCCATGGGTTGGTGAACAATGATGGCAGGGCAGTGGATGCTAAGGTTTAGCTGGCCCCAGTTTCTAGCAATGGGCTTCACAACTAAGCTTTTGAGTTTTGGTCGTTTCCTACTTCAAGGAGTTCTTCTTCTAGAGGGGGTGTTAGAATGGTGCTAAAGATTCTTGGTTATGTTTTTTTATTGTAATGTTTGGCTCTTGATATCGTTCCCATCATGAGTTATCTGTGGTATGGAGTACTTGCTTTAAGCTTTATTTTCTATAATACCACCCACACTTCCTAACTTGTTCATGCAGTTCTAATTTCTTATATGTTGTATACTTGTTGTATTGTTGGAACGGAGAACCATATATAGAACCCTATCATATTATGTAAAAAGTTAAACTATCATAACCTACTCAAACAAATAAAAAAAATCTCAATGAAGTACAGAACCATCCTAATTTGGGTGCTAGTTGAAACTCCATATATGATAATACTTAACATTCAAAATCTTGTTCTACTAAAAACACTCCATTCATTACATTTTTAAAACAAGCCAAAACATGGAAAATGATGTCCGAGAAATAGACTAACCTGAACAAGCATTTCAATGATGGGCATAGCAGATAACAGTCCCTTTTGGTTCACATTTGCAACAACACCGTCAAAAATTTTGGCTACGCCAGAAGCATGGAGATTCAAAAAATTTGCTCCACCTATTAGAATGTATCCCTCAATGATTTTCATTACAGCCTGGATAAACATGACAAAATAAATCCATCAGATATGTGCACGATATTCAACAGTAAATTATTATAGAACTATGAAAAGTGGCACGTAGGAAGATAATATCAAGATGTTAAGAACTTGAGAGTTCCAACAATTACTTGTAGTTGTCGAGTAACAAATATATTTGGTCATTGCTAAAGCCCATTCTTTTAAAAGATTCTTAATATTCCTAGATAGCTGTCCATTATAAGCATTCAGCTTCAGTGTTAAAAATAGCTCTAAGAAAAATATCTTTCAAGAAATCAAAGTCAATAAATATTACAAACAATAACTTTACTTGCATGTATAAATTAGAATCTACACATGAAATAAGTTATGCATGTTATATGTAACTCAGAATGAGTACACTTACATATGAAATAAATTACACGTTATATTTCCTTGTCACCAAATATTCCTTAATAGGAGGAGAATTTAAATATTAGAACCCATCTGCATATATTGTTACAATCACGAGTCAGCAAAATTATTATTATTTAAGTGTTATATTGTTCAAATAATTTGCAAGATGCATGAATAAGCAAAGGGGATTGTTTGTTCTATTTCCACATGAGCTTTACAAAACATGCACATGTTGCAATGTTTTCACTCAAAAAAAGATATGTGCATATCCACATACTAATCATATAACAGCACTGAGACATCATAATCCATGTAAGGGTTTACCTATACTACTTATTGATGGTAACTTTGAGGGAGGCAGTGCATCTTACAAGATAACAACAGTCATCAAGAGAAGCATGTGTACAACCAAATCGATGTAAATTAGAGACATCATACTTTTCAGCAGAAATCATTTTAAGAATCATAATCCTCAAAACAAATCACACCTGTTATATCTCTAACACAAGGTTGCACTGAGACAGGGATACTTGGGTACTTCAGAGACAGGTACAGGTATGGGTACGGTTATTTTTTCAAAATAGGAGACGGGCGTACTTTGGGTACGTCAATTTTTTTTATATATAATTTTATATTTTATAGAAAACCTGAAAATATAATGACAGGCCTGGATGGAAAGGATTGACACCTAGCAGACTGATTCTCTAGCTTATCTTTTTTGTATAAATAACCTCTCATATGATGTATTTTGTAGACGATGTATAGGAACTCTTGTATATGATTCTTTTTGTATTGCTCCATGATGTTCCTTTTCGGGCAGGTGATTGCTCGGACATGTACCTCTGAGAACTTGCAGCAGATGTTGTAAAAGGTGTCTTAAATAATATTTAATAAATAAAACAAGAACAGTGATAAAGTTTACTGTCAAACATTAACTTTGAAGATTAAGTACACAAATTGAAATGTCACACAATCATTGTATCAAAGTTCCAAACAGACTAGCAATTACGTATTGAAATAAACTTGATAAATAACAAGCAGATACGCAATGTAATGACCCCAATTTTTAAGTGACAATTAATTAAATTAATTTTTATTAAGTTGCCGAAAATAAATTAAATATGCAAATGATGACTTAATATTAAGTGATTTAATTAAATAAAGATAAAATGATATTATTGTAAGTCATTTTATTTCAAATTGAAAGACAAAAAGAAATAGAATGTCAAGAGACAGACGGTTGGAAGGTCAAGAGTTTTCCTGGAAAAGGCTATTAAAGATCAAGGGGATGGTTTTCAGATGTTTAGATGTTATTGAATTTGTTACGAATTGATGCTTTGGCATTAACTGAGATTTCTAGAGACGGAAACCTTCAGGAATTGATCGAAGATTGGATGGAAACCCAATCTTCTTGGGAAGTGGAGCTAATTCAGGCTTCACTATTGAACTTAATTGCATATGCTGAGAAGTCTTCATTTGAAGACAAAATTTCAGATAAGTTCTAATTGCCAGATTTAATATTATTAATTGTCTGAAGTATATTATATTCTGAATATTGTACTCATAATATGGAAAAGGAGAACTATGGTTAGTAGAATCTGAGAGATTTATATTTTGATTTGAGCATTAATGAGAATTATATTATATCCAGAAATACTTTATTCAGATTGTTATGTGACAAATAAATAGTGGATTCCGAATGTTGATGAGAACAAATTACTTCAGAAACAATATATTATTGTCACTCCTAAGTTTTCGATTAATTGGTTGAAGCCAACTATTATGTTTGCGGATTTAAAAAATCACATGTTTCCAATAACTGGCAGATTGAAATATTTGCTGGGTGTTAACAAATGTTATTGCTGTGTGTGTGAGCCGACTTTATCAATATTGGCGAAATATTTTGTGCCTTTTCATTATCAGGAGTTATAAGGGCAATACATTGCCGTGAATGGGAAACGATATCGTCAGCCAAGAAATATTTCAGAAACACTGTATCGGCACTTTGTGAAATCATTTTATTATTTTCTTGCCCCGTCAAGCTTGCAGGAGTCCACAGAGTCCATAACGTGGACATCTATTCACAGCTGCCCCGTCAAGCTTCCAGTGGCCACAGGGATCACATCATGGACAATACACAGTCGCAGCTGTACAGAATTGGACTTACTGGTAGTCTATTGTGTTTCATCAACTAAAAATTGTTTTAGGGGAAAAAACTATCAGAGGAAATTTATATGCCTATCCCACCAAATAATTATCCTCCCTGGGATTTAGCACTGCAGCAGAGCTTTTGGAATCTGAGTCTTCATATCGCAGGAGCCTGAAGATTATATTTTTGTGTGTGTGCTGGATAGCCACAACCAACTCATATTGACCGCTGTGTCATCAGGAAGACCACCAACTGTACATTCATGCATGCTACACACAACTGGATTCATTAGTGATTACTTATACCTATATTCTGGGCGCTGATAAAAGGTCAGACCTTCTGTAGTTTGAACCACCAGATTATGTTGATGCTTTGAAATTATTGTGGCTTCAATAAAGTCTCATATAGTAATAATATTCTCTAACAGTGTGCATTACTGTTCAGAAAAAGTAATTTTGTGTTATTCTTCTCATGTAATTCATGACTATTTTGAGTAGATATAGCCTGTGTTATTGTGGATCCGTACTTCAGAAATATATTGGTGTTTTTCATGCATAAGCACACACTGCAAACCTAAGGCAAATAGATGCAGATATTAAAGGAACTGAAAGGTGAAACTTAAGGCAGTATTACAGGCGGGGTTCATTCTAAAAATGTTTACAAAGTGTTTGACCTAATGACTGTTCAGTTTCCTTGTATCTTTCTTTGAAAATCTTAAATCAGAATTAGCAAGTTGATGAATATTTCAGTCTGTGATGTCCAATAAAGTGTTTGACAGAATGACAGTGCCTAGTTTGTAAAATTTGGGTATGTTTTGTGGTTCGAATTGGGGTTAGAACAGGTAGGCGATCTTACACAAACAAAAAACTGAAACAAAAATCAGAAATCTTAATCAAGGTCCTTAGCTATGATGTTATCCACTGAGTACCCGGTGCTTGGGTACGTGTACCAGTACCTAGTATGCATCCGAGGGGTATGGGTATGAGTACCCATGCAACATAGCTCTAACATAATGCAGCCTAATTTTACATCTCAATGTCTTGAATATTAATTAAATCCAATAATCCACAGAGACACGTCTTCAGTTTTTTTGAACTGTGCACACATTCCATGAGATTTCAGGAGCTTGGGAACAGGGACAAAATATACACAACCCATCCCAAAAAATTACTAAAATTTGGGAATCTCCCAAAAATTTGGATGATGTTTACAATTATGTGCCCCACCTTCCATAAATCCACAATAAATCCATCAGATATGTGCGCAATGTTCAACAATAAATTATTATAGAACTACGAAAAAATTGGCACATAGGAAGATAACATCAAGATGTTAAGAGCTTGAGACTTCCAACAATTACTTGTAGTTTTCAACTAAAAATATATTTGCTCAATGCTGAAGCCCATTCTTTTAAAAGATTCTTATATTCCTAGATAGCTGTCCATTATAAGCATTCAGCTTCAGTGTTTAAAATAGCTATAAGAAAAAAACCTTCCAAGAAATTGAAAGCAATAAATATTACAGATAATAACTTCACTCAAATGTTGAAATTAAAATTTACACATGAAATGAGTTATGCATGTTATACGTAACTCAGAATTCGTACACTTACAAATGAAATAAATTACACGTTAAATTTCCTTGTCACCAAATATTCCTTAATAGGAAGAGAATTTAAATATTAGAACCCATCCCCATATATTGTTACAATCATGAGTCAGAAAAATTATTATTATTAAAGTGTTTTATTGTTCAAATAATTTGCAAGATGCATGAATAAGGAGAGGGGGTGGTTTGTTCTATTTCCAAATGAACTTTCCAATCGCGAGGGCAAAGATTCTTTCAACTAGACGGAAGGTTTGTGTGGTGTGCACCTCATTAAAATAAGGAGAGGGGATTGTTTGTTCTATTTCCACATGAGCTTTACAAAACATGCACATGTTGCAATGTTTTTGCTCAGAAAAGATATGTGCATATCCAAATACTCATCATACAACAGCACTGAGACACCATAATCCATGTAAGATTTTAACTATACTACTTCTTGATGGTAACTTTAAGGGAGGCAGTGCATCTTAAAAGATAACATTCATCAAGAGAAGCATGTGTACAACCAAATCAATATAAATTAGGGACATCATACCTTTTACCAGAAATCATTTGTTAAGAATCATAATCCCCAGAACAAATCATACCTGTTATATCTCTAACATAATGCAGCCTAGTTTTACATCTCAATGTCTTGAATATCAATTAAATTCAATGTTCCAAAGAGATGACTTCAGTTTTTTTGAACTGCCCACCCATTCCATGACATTTCAGGAGCTTGGGAACAGAGATAAAATAAACCCAACCCATCCCAAAAAATCAATAAAATTTGGGAATCTCCCCAAAATTTGGATGATGTTTACAATTATGTGCCCCTGCCCCACTTCTTCGCCCCCCCCCCCCCTTTTCAAAGATTTGGGTGACAGCCTGTCATCCTTGGGGTACGTTGACTATACCAGGAATGTCAGGCCATCCCTAGCTCGTTTTTTTAAAACTTGAAAAAGGAATCAAACAATTTTGGACATTTCTAACCAAAAAGACATCCCCATGGCTAGGATTCTTCAATTTTTTAATTAAAAAATCATCAATTATGAACAACCTCAATCCTTCATACTTGAGAAAGATTGTTCATCACTTGTTCTATTAGTCTCAACCTCTTGGATTGTATTTCACCCATAATACCCAACAGTATCCCTCGTTGAGAAATTTAATCTGTATCTATATAATTACAAATGAAAGCAAGCTAAGTTGTGACTCATTTTGATTGAGCAGGCTACTAAATTTATATCCATAAACCTACTGTGAGGTCAGCCAAATGACCTGAGATTTCACGTTCTTCTTTACTTAAAGTTATTTTAATTGTTTATTCTTGTATTTTGAAAATTTTAATAATATTTCAATTTTCAATAGCCACCCCACTTGGAAAAATGTTGTTTAATCCCCGACAAAAATCCTTTGAATTCCATGTTAGGAATACTGCATTATAGGATGCATATGACAATTATTTATTAGGTTAGCTACAGTTTGTTAAATAGGTTAATATAGTGGTTATATGAGTGTTTGTAGAAAGCTAATTTGTTAAAACAAATCATATATTTAGAAGTTTTCATAGTGTCATTTCCTATAAAATAGGATATGCAAATGTATTGAACAAGAGAAAAGTGAGAAGCATTATTATTTCATGAATTAAATAGTTGGCTTCTTTGGCTCTGCCATATTTCCTGTATGACATCAGAGCAGACTGATTCTATGGAGAAGGGCAAAACTATCACTGATTTACTGGTGAATAAGGCTTGAAAAAGATTGTCGCAGTCTGTGATATTTGTCATGACGTATTGCAGACAGGAGACGACACACATCAGTGAAAGCAAACAATTAGAGCTCAATAATAAATAGGTACCATTATCATTGGTCTCCGAAAATTGCAGAGGGGGGAGGTTTCTTTCATACAAAATACTTTCCAAAGGTGCTTGTTTCCGGAAACCATGAATTTTATAAAGGAAACTACTGGATGGAAGTAATAATGTCCAACAAAGGTGACCAAAAGAAATAAAATGCAAACATTGAGACATTTACAAATCAAAATGACATTTGGGTTAATTTTTGGTAAATCCTATTTTTAACCTTGCAAAGCATATTGTAATTGTTAAGTATATTGTAGTTGCAGAGTTTAGTAATTACTGAAATTCTGCAGTCTTCTATCAGTGTGTGGCATTGCTGTTGATTAAATGTTGTGTGAAAAAAAACAAAGATATTTCAAATCTATTCGGCCTTTTCATTTTCTTAGTTAGTGGTGTCCATGGCATAGAAAAATTGTGGTCTTAGCCAAAGCTACCTGAGTAAGACATTTAAATGCTTAATTGGAGTTGCAACATATATGCTACTCATGGCATCGATTAATTGCTGCGCTAAATGCTTTTCTTTTTGCTCGTACTTAATTGAAATAAATCAGCGCCTGTGGTAGAGTAAGGGAGTACAAAAGAACTTTTCTTACCAGCAGCACATGTGACCAAGAGAAGGGGCAAAGGACTGTGAATAACTAAGCCCCATCGTTTCAATGCACAACAGACTGCTTAAGTTGGCCGCTTGAGTGCCTGTTATGAAGGGCAATATCCTATGTGAGTGGATTGAGGACAACCTTGAGTATCTACTCACTTTACGAGGTAGGGTCTATATATTGAAAAAGGTTTATGCAAAATTGCATTTCTCTTATGAAGTGTTGCAGGGGACTTTGTTCAAGATGCTCTTGTTTTCTACATAGTAGAATAATGAAGAGATAGATATGAGAAGTGGTGTCAGCCTAACAAGTTTCCTGCTCCAAGAAGAAATCCTTCTTGTTTAAAATGAGAATGAGACCATAGTTTTGTTATCCCTTTTCTATTAGGATTTGTAGGTTATTACAATTTTTTATTGGAGTTTTGTGTTTCAGAATGTAGGATTAGTTTATATATATATATATATATATATATATAGAGTGTGTGTGTGTGTTGTCAAAGCAAGTCAAGTTCAAGTAGTATTATTTTAGAATTGGGTTAAAATGTCAAAAATGATAAATATAAAATTACTTCAAATTGGAGTACATGGTCAGTAATACCCAACACTCCTTGTACGGAGTTGATGTCAAGGGGGGAAGGATATGGTACTTCCTCTCAAATGATAAAATTAGCCTCAAAAGAGAAATTTGCTACATAGCAAGCTAACTAGAGGATGGAGGCAAAGGAGGCTAGAGGATACTCAATGACATCTCATCAATTATTGTTGACATGGGCATGGAATTGCATTAGTGACAAATCTATGTGTACCAAAATGACTAAAGCCAAGATTAGTTTCCAGGTGGCAGCCGCATCCGTCTCATATCATTTGTGACCAAAATGACAATGATCTACAATGGTGATTGCATACACAAAAATGAGGACTCAGTTCTCAAGTTTTGAATGTTGTGGTTGGATGTGGATGCCCCCAATCACAATTCTTCATTGCTTGTGAATGGATTTGTTTGTCCCCTTCAACAAGATTGTATAAGTGATTGGAAGTGTTTGACCCCAATCATTATTGTTGTAAGCAGATGTGTATGCCCTATTCATAATTAATATTGCATAGATGTGTTTGTCTCCATCCAAACATGATGTAAGACCTTGGATAGATGTATGTGTCCCTATCTTTGGTTCCATGGGTAGGATGTGTGTGTCCATATCCTTGTATCAAAGTATAGTGACATAGTGAGGCTAGTTCCACTACTACTTCTCATGAGTAGACATGTATGTCCCTATTCAATCCTTATGGTGAACTATTAAATGTGGTCATCAAGTATTGTTGGTCCACTCATCCCCATTCGAAGAAAGATATATGAGGGGTGTTAGGAATATTGCATCATAAGATGCATAAGATAAGATAATAAGATAAATTTATTAATGTCCAACAAATGACCACAAAAGAGGTCAAAGGGGTTGTCGTACAAAACAGAAGGGTCCAACCCACAACAAGGGCACCAAACAGTAACCGAAGAAAAACAACACCGAAGCAATGGGAAACAAAAAGAGCCACAAAACAGGGGGAATAAGAGGTCCAAAAGGCAAATTTCACTCCCCTACGCAACCTAAGCCGCCGAGAAGAACATCTAAACAGAACAGCAATATGATAGTTATTTATTAGGTTTGTTGTAGTTTGTTAAATAGATTAATACAGTAGTTATACAAGTATTTGTAAGAAGTTGATTGTTAAAACAACTCATATATTTAGAAGTTATTATAGTCATTTCCTATAAAATGGGATATGCAAATGTATTGAGCAAAATAAAGGTGAAAATCATTATTATTTCATGAATAAAATTGTTGGTGTCTTTGGCTCTACAATATTTTATATATTCCTATATAAAAATTAAGTTCTATATGACACCCCATAAAAGAAACTTAATTGCCCATTGATATCCAAATAACTTTACACTACAAAAACTGCAAAAAAACATCCAGAAAGAAAAGTCCATCTCAGTATGAAATTATTTATGTGAAGCATGCAATAGGGGAGAAGAAAAAACGAAGAAACAAAGAACTTGTATAAATATTCCATGAATGACAACGAATAGATTGAATGAACAAGAATAGAGTACTATGCAATGTTATCGAGAGAAGCGTTTCCAGACACCTAAGACATATCTCCAGACGCCCAGGATGTGTCTTCCATCTCAAAGGTGTCTCAAGAGTCTTCACAGTGCAACAGGTGCATGCAACAAACATCTCTTGGCATCTCTCATCTCTCCTATGTCAAATATTAACATCTCCAAAATCAAAAACCCTTAAAATGTAAAAAACATCGGACATAAACAAAAAAATGCTGAACTAAAACCAAAACGCATGGCTTGAAGAGAAAATAAAATCCAACGCTACAAAGTTAATAAATTTGATGATGCAAAGAATACAAAGTTCAAATTGCCAAGACTAAATAGCAGTCAAAATACCAAGATTTTGCAAAAGCCTTCAAGAGCTTTGAAGAGGAAAGTCGTAGGAGTTTCGAGTCTGACCAGGAACCTTTGGTTTTTATTTTTTAAATTTTTGGTATTACTAATTTATATTGGTAGTACTAATTTGTTTTTATTTTTTCATTTTGGTATTACAAGTTACCCTATAAATATTATATTGGTACACCAAAGAAATTGTATAAATATTCCATGAATGACAACAAATAGGTCGAATGGACAAGAATAGAGTACTATGCAAGGTTATCAAGAGAAGTGTGTCCTAACACCTGGGAAATGTCCCCAAACCCCTGGGACATGTCTCCCATCTTGAAGGTGTCTCAAGAGTCTTCATGGTGCAATAGATGCGTGGGAGAAACGTCTCTCACCTCTCCTGTGTCAAACATTAACGTCTCCAAAATCAAAAACCCTTAAAATGCTAAAAATATCGGGCTTAAACAAAAAAATCCCAAACTAAAACCAAAACACATGGCTTGAAGAGAATAAAATCTGATGCTGCAAAGTTAATAAATTTGATGATGCAGAGAATACAAAGTTCAAACTGGCAGGTTTAAATAGCAGTCAAAATACCAAGATTTTGCGAAGGTCTTCAAGAGATTTAAAGAGGAAAGTCGTAGAAGTTTTGAGTTTGACCAAGAACCTTCGTTTTTTATTTTTAAATTTTTTGGTATTACTAATTTGTATTGGTAATACTAATTCATTTTTTTTTTTTCATTTTGGTATTACTAGTTACCTATTAATATTATATTGGTACACTAGACTACTACCACAACACAACTCACCTATTAGTTATTACCTGAAAATACTAGCCTACCTATTTGAGTTTACTAATTAGTAATATATTACCTATAAATTATAATAGAAATACCAGAGATGATTGTTTTTTGTTAATCTAGTAGCATAGCACACTTCAGTTTACTAATTAGTAATATATTACCTATAAATTATAATAGAAATACCAGAGATGATTGTTTTTTGTTAATCTAGTAGCATAGCACACTTCCTAATTATTAAGTATGCAAATTTATTAGTGAAAGCAACAATACACAATGATACAACTGGACTGTATATTTACTAGAAAAACAACTGGACTATAAATTTATAAAAAACAGAAAAAGCTGATTATTAATTTTTTTGAGGAATATATTTGATTAATTTTCAGATTTTCTCCTTAAAAATAGCAAACAATTATACACCAGGCACCTTTTATTTAATACAAACAATTAGTGCAAAAAACATAAGACCTACTCGTCATATTTTTTATATTTTTATTTTTTTGTCGAAGATTCCAGAATGTCAAGTGGGGGAAGACAAGCCTTGTACCCCTTGTGGAAGTTTGTTGGTCATGTTCTGAGATAAAAAGGCATAGGTGGTGGAACAACCAGAACCAAATACAAGCTTTGGTCAATGGCATGGCAAGCTACTTATACAAAGGTGAAGGCTCATTTCCTTCACATCAAAAAAGGTGTTGATATTTTTCCAAATGAATTAGAATGATATGAAGTTTTGAGGGATCAAGAAAGGGCTCATGGAAAATTTTATAATATGATCTCCTCTAATGCTTCAACAACATGGGCAACTACTAAACCTCCTAATCAAAATGGATACACAAAGGTAAATGTATCTTCTAGAATCAGAGATTGTAGTTGTACAATAGTCTAACGAGAGACCACATACTAGCAACTCAAAGGCTATTTGATGTGCAAGATCAAGAAGTTGTTGATGCAGCAATTGCACACTTCTTTTATGCAAATCGAATACCATTTAAGGCTGCTCACTCACTTTTCTATGAAGAGATGGTCCACGCTATCAATAATGGACCAACTAGGTATAAACCACCTACGTCTGAAAAGCTTGGCACAACTCTAATTGATAAAGAAAATATCAATTAGGGCAACAAACAACACCAATAGAAAGAGTGTGGACTATAGAAGGATGCAATATTGTAATGGATGGGTGGACAAGTGCTAGAAATTGTCCACTATTTAACGTCACGGTGACATACAACAAAGGGCCTTATTTTTTGACAGCAATAGACTATTCAAGGCAACAACAAAATGCAGATTTTCTTCATAACCAGCTATGCGACAGCATTGAGGAGGTGGGGACAACACATGTAGTCCAATTTGTTAACGATGTTGTGCCTGTTTGTAAAGCAGCAGGTATGATGGTGCAAAAAAAGTACAAGCGTATATTTTAGACACTATGTCGTGTGCATTCATTCAATAATGCACTCAAAGATACTAGCAAGTTCTAATGGATTTGAAACCTCATAAAAAAGGACATAAAAATACAGATGTTCATATGTAATCATCACCACACAAGCCATTTATTGTAAATTTGCCAAGCTAGAACTTCTCAAACCTGTTAACACACGATTTGCTTACTTTGTTTTTCTTGATCGTGTTAGCGAGATTGTCAGGCGGGTTGGCGAGGTTGCTTATGAGCTTGATTTGCCAGAGTACAGCAAGGTGCATAATGTATTTCATGTTTCATGCCTCAAGAAGGCGTTGGGCAGGAATGTTGTCTCATCTTTTGCTTTACCCCCACTGGATGATGAGGGGAAGTTGGAGTTGATTCCTAAGACTATTCTGGACAATAGAGATAGACATATGCACAGGCGAATCATCTAGGAGTTTTTGGTGAAGTGGCATGGGTTACCAGCTGAGGATGCAACTTGGGAGGCAGAGGATAGACTTCAGCATCCTACATTGTGATTGCTTGAGGACAAGCAATCTTGAGGAGGGAGGACTGTGATATCCCCGTTTTAGCAGGAGTCGGGAGGATGTTTTGGTTTGTTCATCACTGCGACCCTCGTGAGCTGACAGTTGGATCTAAGGGTCTCTGTGATAGACTTGCTATTTATAGTAAGTCTATTTTGGAATAGTTGCTATTCTTGGCAGTGTAGCGAAGGCACAGGGTGTTGAGTGTCAGGAGCATTTAATTAAGATTATTTGCATATGGAGTTATTAATTAAGCTTAGCTTAATTAATAACTAATGAGTTATATTGTTTTAATTGAATGGTGTGAACTTGAAGCCTTTTAAGTGAAAAGTGTAAGCTTGAAGCTTTGGGCTTTTGGTGTGATGAAGAAGCCATCATGTTTAAATGCTTATTAAAAAGCCTTGAAGATTTTTGAGACTTATCATTATGCATAATATCTTTGGTGAAAATCAAACTTGGAGAAGAGGTCAAGGGTTTGGTCTTGAACTTGAAGAAAACGATAAATTTCTTCAAGATTTCATCATACACTTTGAATTGGATCTCGTGCCAATGAATTGTGTAGCATTTTTGTTCCTTAATGCCGAATTGGGAGTCCATACAACAATTCCAGGAGCTGTGATTTAATACAAAGGAACTGAATTTCAATTTGAGGTGTGCAAAGTTGAATTCAAGTTGCGTTTTGTCTTGAGGAGGTTGTCGTCCATCATTGGCACCTTTGGCTGCGTGAGGCACTTCCAAATAAGGGAATCTTAGTTTATATATTTGCTGGCATCTTCATTCAGAGGGTTGCATCAAGTGTAGCCAAGTCGCTGTGATTTCCTAAGAGGTACCTATTTGAAATTAAAATATATGTATTGTTTCTAGTATATTTGCAAACATATGAAATGGCATAAGTAGTGAGTATTTGACGAAGAAAGTCTCTGGCTGTTATTTCATAATTTGAAAAAATTACAAAAAATTTATATATGTTCAAAAAAAAAAAATTTGCAAAACAAATACACAAAAAAATAAGTTTGTAGCATAGCGCCAGCTAGGCTCTTTACACATTACAGCTTCTTCCTCAACTAGTTTACCATCCTCAGCAGCCACTCTGCATGTTAGTTCCTAAAAGTCATCCCTAATTTTGCACTCTTGCTCATTGCACAAGTCCACTGTTGCCTTCAACTTACTAGCCCCTGGATGACTTGTTCTTTGTTGACCATGAAATCCAAGTAATCCAAGTACATATCCAAAGAGGAGATGACTTCATAATTACATAGTTCATTTAGGTCCATGTCCAACATGCTCCTCCATACACTCAAATCTTCATCTAAAACTTTCGACTATCGATTGAAAGATGTGAGGAGTCCATTCAAATCAAAGAGTTTGTCAAACATGTCTTAGTACTCTGTATGCATCCCAAATCACATGCACACCTTGAGATTCCAAGCGGCTACACTAGTCATCAATAGCTTTTACCTTGCATCCAAACTGTTATGTGTACCTACTAAGTTCTTCTAGGAGAGATGAGGAAACGTGATCAACTTGTTGTGAGTTGTTCATTTTTTCAATTGTTGCTAAAAGACATCCATTCTCTTCCTTTAATCTATTCTTCTTCTCCCAAAGTTTGTCATTCCTTCATGTAACAAAAGCAACCACATCCTATGCATCTTGTTGACATGCCAACTGTGTTTGTTTACCAAGTTCAACTCTAGTGAACTTGTAGTCAATAGCTTGAAGTTCTTCAATTGATTTATCAACAAGTGGCTCAACGACCTACATACTTGATTTCATCCTCATCAACCACGACCTTAGAGATTGTTTTTTTCTTTTTTGTTCTTTGAGGTCTTGCCTTTGTTGAGCTACTTGGAATCAAAATCTTCAATTGGGATTTCATGTTTCTTCCTCTTTTGAGTAATGGAGCTCAACCACGAAGGTAGAGAAAAAGAAGACTCAAATGTTGATGTAGTGGCCACGGTAGTAACTATCTCCACCTGTACAACAATAGTGACTATAGCACGGGTGTAATGTCCCTGTTTTTAGACTTATGGGATTAGCTTGGTTTGGCAACCCTCACAAGCTAATTAGGCGATCAGAGGGGGTCAGATGGTGGAGCCAGTGTTGGGATTCCATTCTGGAGGTTCAGATTATCAGGTCTACTCTTCGTTCGGGTCATTTTGGTCAACTTACTATTTTTAGTAAGTGGTATTTTGGGTATGGCCAGGATTAGCAGGGTGTCTGCACGGAGCGTCAGATATCTCAGGATTGAGTTTCAGAGAATCTCCAATTTGAGAGACTTACTATTTATAGTAAGTCTATTTTTAGCAGTGGCTATTTCTGGCAGGGCAGTGCCTATTCCTAGCTGGGCAGTTCGACTTGGTGCTTTGTTAGAAGTTCGTTGATTGCAGTCAGACAGTTCAGTGGCTTATATTTTAAATGTGTTATTAAATTAAATTATTTTGATTTAATTTAATAACTTATGACTTTATAACTTTATGTTATAAAGTGAGATTGTTTTTTAAAGCCAACTAAGTGAAAATATTGAAAAGTGTTTTTTCCAAAAAGCCTATATATTCTACTCAAAAAAGCACTTTTCTCATCTTATGCAATCATTAATTTTTGGAATTTGGGAAGAAGACAAACCTAGCTAGGGTTTCGAGGATTGATTCCTCATCTCGTAATTTGAGCCATCTTCTGTCGGTGGTGAATTTTACATCTGATTATTCTGTGATTCTTAATTCAATGCTGAGGTATATTGGATTCGAGGTAATTGATTTTGAAGTTGGTTATTGTTGATGAAATTGTATTCTTAATACACTTCGGTTTGGTATTGAAACTATTCTGGAGACGGCAAAGTCTTAATTCTGATTTTTTGAAAGGAGTGTGAGGAAGCTCCGATTTGTGTAAGTCTGGATAAGCATTGGAGCTGCGAAATTAGAGCCATTCTGCAACGCCATTGTTAGATGGCACAATCCCATTGCATTGCCAGTCGAAGGTCATAAAATCTGGGCACATGAGAGTGGAATCAAATCACATTACATTTTGGGATTGCGTTTCCAGCTAAAGCAAGATCGTGTGTCAATATTCTGGGACGGCACACCTTTATCCAATCTACTAACGTTCTTAATCTGCTAGATGTGATTCATTTTCAAGAAGGTGGCGGAATCATTGTCTTCATTGCCAACATCTATTCTCTGCTAGTCATGACTTATTACACAAGGTGGCAGCTCTTATTTATTGAACGTGACAACAAAGAAATAGTTCTATAGAAAAGCTGACGGTTTAACTCTCATATCATGACAGTAAAGGGAGATTGACTTCATTACAGGTGCTCCCGGTTTTAGCTAGAAATTTATTGTTATCTAATTTGGTTGGATAGAGGAACAAAAATTTAGAACATTAATTCTAAATATTCTGTTGGACTAGCTCATTATTACTGGTTATGTTATTGAATAATCTTGGCTTTAATATATATTTGGAGATAGTTGCAATTTTTACAATTAATCAATAAAAATCCAAAAAGAGCCGATTTAGGTTCTTCACAACGGGCTTCTACCTAAATCGCTACTAGCGTTGGGCTACTCCGTGTAACCTTAGCCATGAACTACTCAAATTGTACAGTTGTGGTGTCAAGCAATGTCATAGGTGCATCAGACATAGAGGGAAATGTAGAGTATGCGTCAAACACATTCTCTAAGCTGCCATATTGATCCTCCGATGTATATGCAAGAGCAACCGAGGAAATGGGCATGGCAGGTATAATCACGGCAAGGTCCACAGAAGGAACATGTACCATGGAGAATGAATCCAGTGGAGAGTCAAGAGACTCATTTGACACCGGTGTGAAATTTGGAAGTGTTATCATCACCAATGTGTCCATGGACATGGTACCTCAAGTACAATCTCCTCATGCATCTCATACTCGCTAGATTCAATCTTTCAGGTTCTATGATATTGATCTTAGGAGCATTAACTGTAGCCTTGCCTCCTTTGATGGAAAGCTTCAGAATAGTTTGAACCTCAGATGAAGAAGTTCCATCCTTTCATTTGCCTCTGATTTCGGACCTTAGCCCAATCGGACCAGCAGGATCGAGACCTTTTCCTAGCTTGATTTTTATACACTTGAGACCCCTCCTCTTCAACTAGATGTTTGTGTTAGCCAAGATCATTTGAAACCTATCCCAGATGGACATGTTCTCCTTCACTGACCATGAAGATGGCAAAATAGGCAAGTTCTCAACATGGTGTTTCTCATATTCTGGATCTAGAACATCCCCATCATCCTCAACTCCGTCAGGAATCTTTGCCAAGTTGAAGTCCATTGTCTGCTTTACAGTTAACCTATAGTAATCCAACCTTCTGATTTCAACCCATGTACGCAAATCAATCCAGACGTCCTCAAGATGATGCACATGCACAAACGGCCTCCTCATTTTGTCCTTCATGCCTCTCCAAACAAAGAAGCTCTTGGGCATAAACTTCTTAAGAGTGATCTCCTGAAGCTCAATCTCCATGTTTTTGGCCTTGGAGACGGTATCCAAACAATACACTCCTAGCCTGAGTGGATTTTGTGAGGAAATCCCCACTCCAGGCCTTGCAATGTTGACCAATATGCCTGCACCGCCATCAGCTGTCTCGCCAACTTCATCAAAATGATCTTGTCCATGGGCATAGCATGGCAAGGTATAGATCTATCTCCCTTAGTTGAGAGTCTAGAAAATGACCCCAAGGCAGCAGCAATGTACACTAGGTAAGAGTTCATATAAAACGTGCAAGTGGTAGTAACCTCAGAGAGCTACTTGCACATATCACTGATGATCTCCCCCCAGAATATCTTATGCTGGGACCTGATTATTATAGAGATAAATTTGTACATCCAAGGCTCAAAAGTGTTGGATTCCTTGATGTCTGCGATTTTGTTGAGCAATGTGATGAGATCATTTATCTCTTCCTTGGATTTTGACCGGTGAACCCCCTTAGGCTATCTTGACAAGTTGGGCCTCTTGTTAATCAACCAAAATTGACATATTTGATACAATATTGCATGTCTTCATTCCACTTTTCTAGAGCCTTTTCCTTTGTTATGTTCATGATCACCAAGAGTAGGTGGTACTTTGAAAATTTTGTCAATGGTATCAAGATCCAGGCTAATGACTATGTTTCTATCCTGATCTCTAATAGTTCTGGAGTAGTAGTCAAAATTCTTGGCACATGCTACAACAAATTTTGGCTCCAAGGCAGCCACAGGAAATGTAGAAACTAGGTGGATATAGCTTTGGCTGACAAGGAACATCTCCTCTTTGGTTAAAGATTCAACCCTTTGAAGAAACTCGTCCATATTCAGGTGACTGAGCTCTGTGTCCCAAATCCCCTCAACCTATGATGTGACTTGAGAAGGAGAAATGGAGTTTTCATACTTATCATATTAATACTCCATTTTCTTCTTCTCCTTGCCCTTTCAAGGAACAACTTCTTCTGACATAGCAAGCTTGTGTGCATGAGACACTATTACATGAAAATCCCAAAGTGTGAGCACATCTTCATTTGATGGGTCCATAGAATGCTGATTTGAGACACAAAGTGCGTGGATCTGAAAGTATGCAAGTGATAAATAGGATTGGAGAGTTTTTGAGCAGAAAAGGGCAATAGATTTTTCAGCTCTTTAAAAGGTAGAAAAACTCAAAAACGGGTTTTTCCGAGGGTACTACATATGAGTGGAGAGCAAGTTTGGAACAAACAAATGGGGTGAATATGCACATATATACAAAAAGGAAGTCCGTTTACTCATATATGGGGTTTTTATGTCCCACTACAAGTTATCCAGAAGGCTCTTGATGCATACAAATGGGATTTTTAAGTCCATTTGCAGCGTTGGGTAAAGCAAGAAAAGTCTATGCAAAACACTTAAAAAGTGGGTTTTTTAGCTTGCATTGCAGAAGGGAAATACTTGCTCTTTTTTGGAGTGATTCATTACATAGAACGGGGTTTTTAATCTTGACTGAACATACAAGCATGATGATGTTATTTCATATGCAGCTTAGAAAAATGATTGAGACGGAAATAGAAAGAACAATAACTAGAAACAAAAACATGCAAATCTGAAAATGAAATGAAAGATTTGCGTAAACAAGAACAAATATAAATATATAAAAAATTTGGAAAGAAAGCCCTAGAAACTTACAAAACAAACATACCTCCTCTTGAGAAATGCAAGGGAAACAATCTCTCAAAATCTTGAAGAAAATATGTATCAAATCCAAGAGATTTCGGATTTAGCAAAAGATCTCAAGATTGGAATTATATAGGCAACAAAATTGACCAAATCCTCTTGTCAAATTAAAGCACATTCAAGTCAAAAACAATCTCTTGACAAGCATTGATGGTTGAGAATTAAAATTCACATGAATAGCAACAAGAAAGACTTTGTCAAACATGCAAATCAAATTTCTTGCAATAAAGATGCAATGCAAGCTCAAAAAGGCGCTATGAGGAGCAGAATCGCAGTTTTTGTTGATAAATATAACATGCAGTCTAACATTTTTTTGCCCTAGAACGGGCTTTTAGCTCAATGTTGCAAGTTTAGATGCTTGCACTCACTCCTTCAAATGTCATTTTTTTTAACCCAATGATGCCCTAGACAAGCTATTAGAAGCAAAACGCATATATATTGTGTAATATCCTCAACTAGGATATTGCCTCAAATCTGATTTTGGTTGTCAATTTTGAATGTTTGACATTTAGTCAAACACTTAGCATGCAAACTCATAAGCTCAAATCAAAATTATATCTCTTAACTTCAAACATATATAGAGCACACATTAAGACAAACACTTGGTAGACATGTCATTCTGAAAATGTACCAAGCTATTCGAAGGCATTTTCTCATACAATTTGCATACAACCAACTGCTGCAACTATTCACGAATATTCCTCTCTATTCAATTCTGAAAATGAATTACATATAATGACCAACTAATATTATGAGAAATAAATTTATTACAAGTAAAAACCTGGCAAATGGATCGCAGCTTGAGTTCATGGCCTAAAATTGATTGCAGTTGTCTACAAATAAATACTCATAGTTGCTAACGAAGAAATGACTCAATGGAACTCAAAAAACCCCCAAACGTGCCTTGCAAAATACCCACATCACCCTTCAATTGCTCACGTGGCTTCCAGACTCTATGCGGCTGCCATATTAAATTCTTACACTGTCTTGAATGGCTGCAATTTGTATTATTTTTGTTTCTTATTCTGCACACAATCTGAATTATAATCTATGATATCAAACCCCAATTTCATCACCATTTGGCACAATCATGGCCTCTATATGAAGCCATAGCTAGCAGGAAGAATCAGTGGATCTTTCACCACCTCTAATTGCAATAAAACCTTGAAGAATTTGTTTCTCCAATGGCTGAAATCGAAACCCTGGTTTCTTCTTCTCATAAACTTCACCAACATAATGAAAACTGAACTCATGTGAGTCTTTTATAACTTTCATGAAGAACCCACACACTTTTTACAACCAATGTGGGATAAGTAGAGATACTTTTTTTTTTAATAATTCATTTACTCCAATACTTTTAATTAATACCTTGGCTTAGGCTTCCATGAATTAATTAAATAAATGGCCCCTTCCCATGATGACTCAACCCTCAACTTAAGTGAAATTATGAAGTAAAATTATAACTTTATAATAAGTCATTTAATGATTTAATAACAATTTGGCCACCAAACTAATAATAACTCCCAAAATACTTATCCTTTTAATATGTCGTCTGAAACAGGAGTCTCACCTATTATTTCCCCACATGACCAAATGCACTTTCCAAAAATAAAAAGGATCCTTCCCAAACAACATCAGGCTTACTATAAATAATAAACGTGGCAAAAGAATAGCAAATGAAGTCCAAATAACGCCAAACGAAAGCCTAACCAAAGCATACTGAATCCTGAAGTAGATGCCCACTGAAAGAGACCCTCTAATCCATCCATAGTCATGGTCATGCTAAAAAGGGGACAATACAGTCCTCCCTCCCCAAGATTTCTTGTCCTCAAGCAATCACAGGAATCAAAGAAACACAATGATCCACCCAAACCCCAAGGATAAATATGTATAATGTCCCTAGCGTCACCTGCAAACTCCTGTGATGATACCACTATCCACAAAGCTATCTTAGACATATTGTCACCATACCAACAACAATGACTCACCCAATCCACAGTACCAATCCTATCTCCACATGGATCCCAGTAGAGATGAAACTCACAACCATCCATAACAAGGAAAAATGGATATCCGATATCATCTACTAGATCAAAGCTCCCTGCACACCCTACCAATCTGCCATGAGTATGAAGTCTATCTGTGCAACAGGAACTAGTACTCCCAAAAGCATCTGTACCATAACCCAGATATCCATCCTCTGCAAAACCATCATGGATATGCTAACTGTGCAAGTAGCCTCCTACTAACCTACAACAACTAACCCTATCAACTGAAGAGGGTGTAAGCCCATCCCATAAAGGATGGTATGTACCTAGAGCCAACCAATTCCTCTACCTCTGGGTCAAAAGCGAAATGATGAGCACTCCTCACTGTGTAGTTGCGATAAAATGCTTCAATCTCCATCAGAGGCTCATCATCATAAAACTGAGAACCAAGAGATGGCTCCAATCTCCATCTCTGAACAACTGGTTGGGCAGGATTTCGGGTAACCCTCTCAGCAAACCCAACCACAAAATCCATGTGGGGAAGCATTGTAGTAAAAGTCTCTACAATATTTCCCACCAAAATCTGAATACCGCGAGATCCCCGAATGAAAGTACCCTCAGAAGCTTTGAATGGTCCCTCTTGCAATTCCAAACTCTCAAGCAAATACTCCATAAATGACTCTGTGCAGTAGAAATTATATGAAGAAGCATCAACCTACTCCCCTACAACCCACAATTGATCCCTTTGAAACTGTGGCACTACCAATTGTCTATCACTATCAGTTGTATGATATGAAGTAATAGATTTTCTTCTAGCAGAAGGAAACTAATCCCCATGAAAGATCGTCTCCAAATCAGATGATACCCTGCCCAAGTCCTGTGAAGAAGATGGAGTAGTGTCAGGAACTGGCATACAACTGTCTGAAGAATCCGTTACTGTCACATCATGACTCTCAATAACCTGTTTCGCATCATTTGTCAGTGTGTTAACTACTGGAGGACCTAGTACAACAAGAAACTCTCTGTAGTCCTCCACTGAAGTGCTCATCTCATCTGTAACTACTACACTCGTATTAAGGATGGATGTAACTGCACCCTCATCACATCCACCATCCTTATCTGTGTAAATCAACTCACCACCAACCACCACTATATGTAGTTGAATTGGACCTATGGCTGGCATAGACCATACTCTCCCCAACTCCACAATCACCTCACTCAACTTTAGTTGTGACTCCTGGAGAGCCAACTAGGTGCTCTCCAACCCTGGGTGAGCTCAACTACCTCCTCTTTCCCTAACAATGGCTCATAAGAAGAGCTACCCCACTCAAGAAGGTAATCCCTGTCAGCTACCAACTATAAATAATTATGCTTCAAGATCCTGACAGCCTCTCGAAGTGAATGAATCTCTACTAGGGAAAGGCAACTACCACCGTGCTCATCTGACATAGGAGCACCCCAACTATATACAGCCAACATCTATCGGATAGCCTCATAATGCTCAAGAGCTTAAGATATATCACTATCACTCACCTTCAGCTAATTGGTCACATGATGTCTCTGCATACCCTAGCTCCTATGTAAGCTCTCTGACTCACTAGCTACACTGTGATAGGAAAATGTACCCTCACTGCTCACTACACGATCACTAACATCATGTGTGCTAACAACCTCGCACATGTCCATCAACGAGGTACTACTGGGTACTTCTACAAATATCTCATCTAAAGAAGTGGAAGCCACAGTTGTATCAAACTCCTCGCATGCCTCTACTTCCCCCTTCACAATAAGTCTCTATAAACTATGATCCTGGGACCTATCCTCATCCAATATCTGATATGACATACCAGATTCATTGCAGCATGAATCATCATTGCATGAAACCAATGTTCCAAGACTCATGGCGAGTCCAGCGATTCATGCGAGTTCACAAGCCGAGCAAAGCAAAACAAGTCATGACGACTCATTTCCATGACTCGGTGAGTTATGTGTCATAACTCGCATGACTCGCAAGTTATGCCATAACTCGCCGAGTCCGAGCCTCATGACTTGCGCCACGTGAGGAAAAATTTCGCCCAGCCAAAAAACACAAAAACAAAAAGTTTTTTCCTAAATTTTTGTACACTTAAGTCTTCTATTGTGCCCTAAAACTCATTCTATTTGCTAGTTGTGGGAAGAAGAGAGGAAAAGTGAGAGAGGAAGGAAAAGAAGAGGCCATAAGTTTGCAACCAGCAAGGAACAAGAGAATTAAGGAGTCCATAAATCACATTGAGGAGGCCATAGGTTTGCATT
Source organism: Chamaecyparis obtusa (assembly GCA_027943335.1). Classification (NCBI taxonomy): domain Eukaryota; kingdom Viridiplantae; phylum Streptophyta; class Pinopsida; order Cupressales; family Cupressaceae; genus Chamaecyparis; species Chamaecyparis obtusa. The sequence goes on from BSBK01004237.1 coordinate 620,444, forward strand.
GAGAGCATCAAGGAGCTGATAGCAAGCATTCTCAACTCATTTCAAAGAGTTGTGTTAAATTTTATAGATTTTGTTGGTTTTTTTTGGTATGTTTATGGATTTTTCATTTGTTTGTCAATTTTTTTTAGTTTAACTTTCCAAATCTTGAATGGTTGCTATTAAAATACAAATTGCATACTTGAATGACTGAAGTAGAAAAATAGCATAAACAAACCATACATTTTTTTAAGAAAAAAATTGTAAACATATATTTACAATTTTTTTCTTCAAAAATGTAGGGTTTGCTGCTTTTTTATTAGCTTAAACTTCATAAAATTATGTTATTGCAGCAGCCTTCACATTTTCAAAAAATTAATTTTTCCCAATGCCTCCAATGGATGAAGCTTGGAAATACACTGAACACTTTTTCAATAGACAAAAAAATCAAACAAAATGTTCTTGTAAAGAAATTAATCACTGTGGAATCAATAGATTTAAATACCATATTGTTGGCATACCTAGTCATGATATTGAGATTTGTACAAAACAAACAGCCGAGGCCAAACATTTCTGTTATGTCCAGTTAGAAACACTTGAAAAGGAAAAGGAAACTAGGAAAAGGCAATTGGAAGAGTTAAATGCTATTGGCTCCCATTCATCCCCATCCGCAACTGCATCCTCATTCGCAAGATGTGTTGGAGAGAGTTCTTCCATGCCTCCCTTTCGTCCTAGTGCTTTTGCTAGTGCTAGTGCTTCTACTTCTACTCCTCCTAGTGGCAGAGTTATTTTTGGCCCTAGAGTCCGAAGATCCAAGTTGGATAGTTATTTTGTGCCCCGCACTACTCCTGGCGCACAACCCTCACTAGAGAGCATGGGTTGGAACAAGGAGGTTCATGATGCTACAAGAAAACAAATTTGCAAGTTTTGGTACTTTTGCAACATTCCATTTACTGCAGCCAGGTAATTCTCTTTGATTTAATTGCTTTAAGTTTAAAAGTAAATTTTAAAATTTATAAATTTAAACTTTGAAGTTGAAATTTGCTTTGTCTAATGGCTGTAATCATAATCTATTTCTGACAGGTCTCCTTACTGGCAAGGCATGGTAGATGTCATAACCATTTGTGGGCCGGCATTTAAAACCCCTACTAATTCTAAGTTAAGTGGCCCCTATTGTTAGAAATGGTTGAGGATATGAAAGTTGAGCTAGAGGTCCACCAACAATCTTGGAGCCAAAAGGGTTGCACCATCATAACAGATGGTTGGACGGATAGGAGGAATAGAACACTCCTAAATTTTCTTGTTTCTTGCAGAGGTGATTGATCATTCTACTTCCCTAAATGCTTAGTCACAGGGTTAGCCGAATTTTCGGCTTCAGGTTCGAAAGTCGGCGAACCCATAGAAAATATAAAAAAAATCGTTTAAGTTTGGTCATAAATTCGTACGACAAAAAATTACTTGTCATTTTGCAGAAAAAAAAATTTATTACTATAGTTTTTTGGGGTTTTCGGCCAATTTTTTTATAAATGAACGCCTACAATCGTCGCTGCTCTCTTCTACGATTGTCCATTTGTTCGGCTAACTCAGTCTTGCCGCTTGTCGCTGATCATCTGCATTGATTTCATAGTTTGAAACTTTTAATAGTTTATAAGATTTTCATTTCGTTTAAGTTTGGATAGTTTATTTAAATTTATGTTATTTTTATTTCTTTTATCAATATTAAAATATTACACTTTATTTTAGTAGGATATAAATTTTTTATAGATATTTTTAATTATTTAATTATTAATCTATAAAACAATAATATTTTGTAAACTGTAAAACATTATACTTTTAATTTATATTAAAACATTATACTTCTAATTTATATTAAAACATTATACATTTTTTAAACTATATACATTTATATTAAAACATTATATTTATATTTGTAACATTATATTCTTTTTATTGATTTTTTTATTATGTATTTATTTATTTATTTATTTTAATTAGTAAGCTGTAAAACAGTAATATTTTATATGTTTATTTATTATTATTAATTCATTCATTATTATATTATTTCTTAAAATATTATACTTATATTTTTTTGAAAATTATATAAGGCGAATTTAATGTCGAATTTTTTGACCTTGCGAACTTCATCCAAACTTCATAGTTATCGAACTCGAACTCGAACTCTAATCTTGTGACTTAGCCTAAATGCATTGAAAATTTTAAATTTTGATTTGTTGATTAATCTATGAAAATTAATAATTATTTTGCTTTATTTTCAAGAGCCACCATGTTCTTGAAGTCCATCGATGCTTCCTCACATGTAAAAAATGCCACATACTTATGTGAGGCTATTGAGGAAGTCATAGGTCAGGTGGGGGAAGACAATGTGGTGCACGTGGTGACAGATAATGCAGCAAGTTATGTTGTTGTAGGTAAACTTTTAACTTTTTATGTTTTGATGAGAAGGCATCTATGAATTTGTATAAAATTTTCTTGACACATCTAAATTTCTAATTAATTTAAAATTGTTGTAGGTAAACATTTGATGGATAGGCACCCAAAAATATTTTGGTCTCCATGTGTGGCCCATTGCCTTGACCTCATGTTGGAGGATATTGGTAAGCTTGAATGGGTGAAATCATGCGTTGATAGGGCCAAAAATATTTGCAAGTTTATCAACAATCATGCATTGGTCCTTAGCATTATGAGGAAATACATGGGGCAAAAGGAGTTGGCTCGTCCTGGCATCACAAGATTTGCCTCAAATTTCCTCACACTAAAATCCTTGATGAAATCAAAGTTAGCTTTGAGGCGCATGTTTGTTGGTGAGGAGCGGACTTCCTCATCCTATGCTACGACCACTGCAGGGCTGGTTGTGGTAGATTGCATTTTTTATGAGCCAAGTTTTTGGACCTCTTGTGCAGAAATTGTTAGTCCCAACCGGTTACTGAGAGAGGGGGGGCGGGGTGAATCAATAAATACAATCTCTATTTCAATTAAACCTTGTATATATATTCTTGCAGTATAAACAGAATATAATCAACCACTCATAAACAGAAATAGAAATACACAAGTCAACACAACATATATACGTGGAAACCCTCGGATAGGAGAAAACCACGGTGGGACAGAACCCACAACTTTACTACTGCAGTAATAAAGGTGCCATGTTAAGAGCTTACAAAGCACTTGTAAGAGTGCTACCCGGTAAAGGGATTTGGTAGAAGATCTGTTAGGATCTTGACTCTGTTAGGAGTCACCTTGTAAAAAGACTTTCAACACCAATTAAGATGTTACCCGGTTAAGGGATTTATACAACGAACCTGTTTGGGTTCACCCTAATAGATGGATTTGAATATGCTTAACAATAAAAGCAATGATCTGTAATGACACTTTCTGTCTAATTAGATCATACCTGATACCCTTTCAACTCTGCTTGGCTGTTGAACCTTTCTACCTTTCACTTCTCGTGATCGTAGCTTCTCGCAGAAGATATATCTCTCCTGCTTTGTATAATCAACAACACATCTTGTGTATGCTATATCCTATATTTATAAGACATTACTCTTATTAAAATACTTTCTCATAGTTTCGCCAAGCTGTAAACTCACCCATAAATCATGCATGCAAAAAAGCTTGCAAAATGATCTTGAGTTTAGCTTGAAACATCCGCGTAGAAATAAAGCTAACTCCAGTTCCTATTGTGAATGCTCCATTTAATCCGGTTTTAACTGGGACAGCTCCGCATAATCCGGTTCGGATTAACATGTAATCGACTGGTATCATGCAGTCGACCAGTATCAAACTTATACCCAGTTGGTCATACATCCTCGGTATGTCTTATAAGACCGGTTGTTAACACTCTGTTTGGTCTACCAGTACATACTAAGGAGTATAATTAGTTTACCTATTCAAGTGGGAATGATGTTTGCTTTCAACTTAACCAATGACAACTTAAATATGTCAATAGAAATTGTGGAGGTAAATTTATTACAATTTAACATTTAGTATTTACTTTTAATTTATAATATATATTATATATGCATAGTTTTGTTTTGTTTGCAATTTTACTTATTTTTATTTAATTTGTGATTTAACTGCTTTTGTTTAACATTATTTGTAGGTCACTGAGCCCCTATTAGTTCTCCTGCGAGTTGTTGATGGGGAGAAGCCCTCTATGGGCTATATATATGAGGGCATGGATAGGGACAAGGAGGCCATTTGTCATGTCCCCAAGTAGTTTTAATTGGCTAATTGAATAAAGGCCAAATAGTTTTAATTGGCTAATTGAATAAAGGACTTAATTATTTAATATTAATTACATGACAAATTAATATTAAATAATTATAAGGTAACTTTGCATTATTTGTTGTTTAATAAACAGTTCCCTTATGGGATGAAGTTAATAAGGTAGTTCCCTTACGGGATAAAGTTAATAAGGTAGTTCCCTTACGGCATACTACGGGCTACAACTGATTTCCGAGTTTGGTTGTGCTTTTAAGAGCCGGGCTGGCAAAGACACGGTAGGCATGAATATTATGTTGAAGAATTTGAAGTTTGCATTGGCAGGTAGCGCCATATAATTGCCTCCTTTCGTTAGAGATTCTCTGGCCTAGTGGAGTTTGAAAGAAGAGTTTCGATAGTAAGACAAACGTGAAAGATAGCATTGCAAGTCGGGTGGCATGAAGAAGTTTTGATCACAATGTGGACACGTAAGGAGTCTCATAGCCCAATTTGTATTCTTGTGCCCTCACGCGACGACACTTTGCATCTTTGGTGGCAGATGCCTAAAGTTTGAAAGGAACGCGGAAGAGAATAGATAGATGGGGTGCGTGTGAAGCATCCAGCGGGTTAAGAAACAACCCGGAACAACTCCAGTATATGCAACGTGGTCCATGTCCATTGGGTGTGCATAGCTCTCCGACAGCAAGCAGATTGCGGATGAGACAAATGAAGGAGACCAGTCGACCGTCTTAAGACCTATACAAATGATAGTCTTGCGGAATACGATGAAATCATTCCACGCGGAATAATGCACTGATGCAGACACAACACAGATATATTTATAGGTGCACATGTAATATTTAGAATTGTATCTTTCTAGATTTGCATCGTCGTTGTAGACTTTAGTATTTAATCCTGGAACATGAATAGATTCTTGTGGGAACATGTGCATGTTACGAATCAGTTATATATAAATTTCTGGATTGACATCAGCATAAGCACAGGAGCGCATACCAATATTTAATTATTTATAAAGAAATGTCTAGATTGTCATAGTGTATCATTTACTCTCAGAATATCTGCTATATTTCCCTAAGAACAGTTTCTAGAAACTTGGGAATTTTACACCATTAGATCCATATATGCAGGAGTTGAGGATAAGTATGGCGCCATTTGGGAGATAATTGATAGGAGATGGCAAAACCAGCTTCACAGGTCCATCCATGCAGCAGCTTATTACCTCAATCCGGCATATCATTTCCGTGTTGACTTCGAGGCAGATGAGGAAGTTCTTAGTGGCCTATATACTGTGATACAAAAGATGTATAGTGATGGCACAGCCTCAAGTACAACGATTGACCGAGATAAATATAATAATGAAGAAAGGGTGATTTTCTCAAGCAAGATGTGCAAAGACACTAGGACATAATTGATTCCAGGTAGAAATATATTCTTAAGTTTATGGCTTATAAGTTATGCATTTTAATTTTTGATTTTGTAATTTAGCATTAAAGTTGAAAATGAGACTAATTGTTTTTTCTTTTCCTTATTTCAAAATTCAAATAGATGGTGGCAAATGTTTGGGCCCTCAACCCCAAACCTTCAAAAAATTGCCATCCGTATTTTGAGCTAGCCAAGCAACGCTTCTGGATGTGACCACAATTGGTCCATGTTTGATCACATCCACTCAAAGAGGCATAACAAATTGTCTGTGGAGAGGTTGAATGATCTTGCCCTTGTTCATTACAACCTCCATCTTAGGACCAGACAAATTTTGGACACTGACTCCTCTCCGATCACTCTAGCAGAGATCGATCCAGAGTTTGAGTGGCTCACTGAGTCTACCGATCCTGTCTTCACTGAGGAGGACCATGAGTGGGTTGACCAGGCAGACAGAGAGGCTGAGGTTGTGGCTATGGTAGAGGAGGATAGAGCACGATCTGGCACAGGCACAGTTGATGTTGATCAGAGTGGCACCTCACAAGTAGACATTATGGCTACTCAGTCATCCAAGACCTACCTTTTACGCCTTTGTAGGAGGCGTACAGACTACTCCGAGGCTGAGGCTGACCTAGAGCCTGAGCCATAGACTTGTTTTTGTTTACACATATGTTTGGGAACATTTCATATCATGGATTTCATGGATTTTATATACATTTTGATTTGACAATATTTATAATTCTATATATCTATGTTTTCTATTTCCTTCAGCTTTATGTAATGGATCATGGATGTATGTTTATGTATGTGATCAAATTAGCTTCTATTTGATGATGTTATAGTGTCTTTAAGCTTTATTCAATAATGGGTGCATGGAACAAGTTTTAAATCGTTAAAATCTCTAAATTTCAAGGGTTTTTTTCATTTTGCCGAGTCGTTGCCTAGTCCAAGTTTTGAAACTATGCGTGAAACATCAAAGGTCCCCACATCACTAGTATCAACACCATCCAACTGAGACCCCTTTGCTATCACCTGTTGCTGCATACATGACTCAATGCTGTCATAAAAAACAGAATCACTATGGCATGAACCCTCATCATTTAACTCATTCCTAACACTCAAATCATGAGTGTCATCACCAGGTAACTCCATGCTCTAGTCCTCCACACAGGAGAAGACTGTTGTCTCTTGCACTAACTCATCATTATGACTGTTGTCATAAAAATCAAAACTGTCTGAACTCATATTCTCCTCGCAGTCTTCAAATACAACCCCATCATCTAATGAGTCAGAACCCATAGTGGCATTAGCAACACCATCAACATGATCAAATAAGGGACTATTGTCCTGAAAATCAGACCTTGTGTCATTGACATTTTTAGTACCACTAACTGGTGTGAGGTTGCCATCAAGAGTAGTCAACATGTCATCATTATATTCCCGTTCACTAACTCTGGTCTCATCAAGATGTTGGGACTTGGTGTTGCTGTCCTCTAATGAAATGGACATATCCACATATCCCTGTGTAGAATCTCCAACATCATAACTACAAATAGGACTAGTGGCTGCCCCACAAATCACAGGATCATCTTCACCATGATCACTAGCTACTGAAAACTCATTGTGAAGACTCCTAGATATCTCACTTGTGAAAATCTCTAGTTTCTCTTCCTGCATTCTTCGTGACAAAGACTTTTTGAAGAATGAAACCATAAACTTAGTCGCCCTATCAACAGTTGTCAAATCGGAAAGCCTTGCATTTAGCCTTTCTTAAGTTTGCCTCAATTTCTCCATTTCATTTGCCAAGGCAAGTGTTTTTCCTGAACTTAGACACACTGCTCAACTGGTTTCCATATTTACCAAATTTCTTGTATTTGTCCATGATTAAAATAACTTGCAAGAGTGTTGATCACTCACAAATCAAGCGTGGGAACTCAAAATTTCCAACCCCGCAAGATGGAAGGAAACTGCTCTGATACCACTGTAATATCCCTAACTAGGATATTGCCTCAAATCTGATTTTGGTTGTCAATTTTCAATGTTTGACATTTAGTCAAACACTTAGCATGCAAACTCATAAGCTCAAATCAAATTTATCTCTTAACTTCAAACATATATAGAGCAGACATTAAGACAAACATATATAGAGCAAACATTAAAACAAACACTTGGTAGACATGTCATTCCAAAAATGCACCAAGCTATTGAACGGCATTTTGTCATACAATTTGCATACAACCAATTGTTGCAACTATTCACGAAAATGCCTCTCTATTCAATTCTGAAAATGAATTACATATAATGATCAACTAATATTATGAGAAACAAATTTACTACAAATAGTAAAAAACCAGCAAATGGATCGCAGCTTGAGTTCATGGCCTAAAATTGATTGCAGCTGTCTCAAAATAAATACACATAGTTGCTAAAGAAGAAATGACTCAAAGGCACTTAAAAAACCCCCAAATGTGCCCTGCAAAATACCCACATCACCCTTCAATTGCTCACGCAGCTTCCAAACTCTATGTGGCTGCCATATTAAATTCTTACACTGTCTTGAATGGCTGCAATTTGTATTATTTTTGTTTCCTATTCCTCTGCACACAATCTGAATTATAATCTGTGATATAAAACCCCAATTTCATCACCATTTGCAACAATCATGGCCTCTATATGAAGCCATAGCTAGCAGCAAGAATCAGCGGATCTTTAACCACCTCTAATTGCAAAAAAGCCTTGAAGAATTCATTTCTCCAATGGCTGTAGTTGAAACCCTGGTTTCTTCTTCTCATAAACTTCACCAATTTCAAAAAAGCATAATCAACATAATGAAAAATGAACTCATTTGAGTCTTTTATAACTTTCATGAAGAACCCACACACTTTTTCCAGCCAATGTGGGATAAATATACTTTTCTTTTTTAATAATTCATTTACTCCAATACTTTTAATTAATACCTTAACTTAAGCTTCCATGAATTAATTAAATAAACGACCCCTTCCCGTGATGAATCAACCCTCAACTAAAGTGAAATTATAAAGTTAAATTATAAGTTTATAATAAGCCATTTAATGATTTAATAATAATTTAGCCACCAAAATAATAACTTCCAAAATACTTATCCTTTTAATAAGTCATCTGAAACAGGAGTCACACCTATTATTTCCCCACGTAACCAAATGCACTTTCCAAAAATAGAAAGGGTCCTTCTCGAACAACATCAAGCTTACTATAAATAGTAAATGTGGTAAAAGTATAGCAAATGAAGTCCAAATGACGCCAAATGAAAGCCTAACCAAAGCATATTGAATCCTGAAGTAGATGCCCATTGAAAGAGACCCTTTGTCCATCCTCATTAGCCTTCACAGGGTCACATGATAGGCTAATCCATCCATAGTCATGGTCACGCTAAAAAGGGGACATTACATATTGGATATGCAAAGGCATTCAAAATTGCCACCAAGGAGTCCTTGACCAAAACCGCAGCTATAAAGATAAATGACGAGCTTTAAATAACCATTCACATGTGTTTTAAAGGCTTTCAACACATGCAATTGTCAAAAAACATCGCCTATGAGAATTTGATACAAAACGTAGCATAATACCTCATTGCTCATACGCATTTTTGAAGTGCATTTACATGCTCCAATACACATAATGGGCATTTAGGAGGAAAACGCATATGTTTTAATGCATATTAAAACATGTAAATGGCTTCAAAATCACCACCATTAACCTAGACAAGTTGTTTAGGGTCAATTACATGTTATAACTTTGATTTAACATGTAATGCTTATCAAAAATGCCACCATGGACTTATAAAGATGAAATACATATCAAAGCTTGACTTAAGACATGCAATCGCATTAAAAAACGCCACCCTTTTAATGTTTTAAACACATATGAGTATTCTCTTAAGCAAACTTTAAAAGAGAAAACATGTAATCAAAGTTTAAATACCCACCTTCACATTATAAACTCATTTATCCTTATACGAATATACAAAGATGGAGTTTTATTTCCATTTTACATGTAAATAAAACCATATGGTTATGCAATGGTCAACGAAAAATCCACTGAGGCAAGTTTTTAATTAAAGAATAATGATGTGCAGTTAGGCCTAAAAAGCCCACCTACCAAATGACTAATTCTTTAATATCTTTTGATAGACAACTATGTTTGAGGCCTAAGATAGCTCAAAACGAGCGGAATTTAAACTATAAAATTCCTAGGGCGAAAACAAAGCACACGACCAAGAAAAAACAAGAAAAGATTCAAAGGTTACCAAAAATCAAGTGTTTGCAGTCAGGGAAGAAAAACCTGTTCTAGCAAGCAAAATGGTGATAAGCTTGGTGGGAACCTTCAAAAACAATGTTCAGAAGACATGAAATTTAGGACAATTGAAAGGATAACGAATTGCCTTTACAACACATTATTCAAAACACCTAAACTCAGAAGAAACACCTACGAATTCATGAGAAAATTGTGTAGGGTTGTCCAATTTTGTGATTTCAAAATTGAGGACAACACAATTGTCTTTCATTAGAAAAAAAATTCACATGTTGTGTCAAGGTCGTCCTATACCTTAACTTGCCATTAAGATTCTCACGAACTACTGTTGCATTATCAAGTCCCTTGCGTATTCAGAAACTATGTACACGTTGATTGTGATTCACTATACATGTACTGAGGTCTAGCATTTGATACAAGAAACATTGATGACATGATATCCAAGAAAGCAGCAATATAAATAAGAGCCTAGGACAAATGTTACTACTCTTCAACAATTCACACAAGAGATACAATACAATGTCTTTCAGTTTATTCACTGTGATATTTCATTACAGTATTATCTATAACAGTAAACAAAAAATCTATTAACACACCACCTTATTGCCCTAAACACTCAGCATTATTTCACATCAAGTTTTTCCCCCTCCATAGTTGCCAATAAATATTGCATTCACCAATAACATTTATTTTAAGCCTTATATGTTGTTGTCCAACCAATTGAAAGAAGCATGCAAATATTGAAGGGCGAGAATACTAAGAAACCAACAGGAAGTTGAAACCAAGGTAATGATGTAGGTGGTTATAGTAAAGCCATTCAAATGTTGCAAGAATACAAGAGAAAGGCTGTACCAATAACTAATACAAGCTTTCATGAAGGTACCATACATGGGAACATGTAGAACCAAAAACAAACCAATGAAGGTGGCAAAGCTAACATGTCACAAAGGACTGCAAAAGGACATGGATGATGACCATAAGCAAAAATAAAAAAAGCCAGCCAGATTTACATTCATTTAATTAAAATAATCAACAACAAAGATGAAAATATGAACCAAAACAATTTTCTGAGATTTAGCCTCAATAATTAGAAATTGGTGCTAATGATTGTAGCTTCGATCGGATGATTCCAATTGATGAAATCAAATGTTTGAGTGGCCTATCGGCCTTAAACATTTGATATCTATCCTCCTCTATTATCATGAAGCATTATTAATATTGATGACAATTATTGAGATGACATATATATTATATATACATAATATTTATATATATATGTATATATATATAAGAGATATATTATACATATACATATATTATATATATATATACATATATACTTATTATAAATAATAAAAAAATTTCATATATATATATATATATATATATAATGATGATAATACTTCATGTGTGACATCGACTATAATGTCAATTATGAGAATTAAATTAATAATCAATGAAACCAACAGCAAACAGAAATGCAAGAATCAATAAAGGCATAATCGGTATCGACTATGATGATCACAGTCAACATGGAATGTGGTTATCACAGCTGATAACCACTATCAACCAATACACATCATTGATATTAAGATATATTATGAGCATATATATTGTTATCGACTCTGATGATCACAATCGGTATCAACTATGGTTATCACAGTGGATACCCATATCAACTGCCGCTGTCATATATTATATGTGAGTTGATTATTATATCGACTATCTTGCATCATCGTTATTAACTCGTAAATCAATCATTATCGATCAGTTCAATGGTATATATTATTGGTAACAAATGAATGATTAAATTAATTATCAAGAGACATGTCTCTAGTTCATGTAGAGGCATGTCCCTATGGCAGACATGTCCCATTATATCATATATTCACATTGAAAGAGTAACTTGGAAAATACAAACATCTACAAGTATTATTACAAGTTACAATAGAGATCCATATCAGGTATTCTCAAGTAAAGAAGTATATCATTATTGTATTTGAAGTTCATAGTTTTCTCTTAGATCTACATTATCATCATATAGGCAATCTCATAGAAGTTAGAATATTATTCTAACTCTACTACACTATAGCTTTACTATACATACATCAAGGAAATAAGATTGAAAAATTAAAATTTCCTCTATTCCAAATCTGATCACATCTTAACAATTCGTCAATATACATTTCTCACAAGATTTTATCATATGGCATACAATATTTTACTTTACTGACTTCCAATTTACATACTAGCAAAGTGAAAATATAAAATCTCTCATCATTTCTATATAAGATACTGTGTTGCAACAGAAACAAAGTGAGGAGAACATGAGTCAAAGGATCGGAAAACAAACCAATAGATGATCAAAGCTCTTTTCAATAATAGCTACAAGATTTGGAAAAAGCTCCAACAATTGCGGAACCATTGAAGTAGCATTACTGAGCGTAGTCTCCCACAACTACAAACACAAAACAACAGAAGTATAAATTAATAGTTCACCCATTTAACAAGAGAGTAAAGAACAATCCCAATGTTCATTTCTTCCAAACAAATGATATACCAACCATCACTCCATCCTCCAACAAATTCAGTTCATCTGGGTTGTTCACATCAGTACTTTGTTGTAGAATAGGTAGTAACATGTTATAGCACATGGCTGATTGTGGACCGAGAGCAACTACAAAATTCTGGATTGCAAGTATGACTTGAATTCTCAAAAGACTCTCACCACTTGACTCGTCCCAGACCTGTTGCAATATTAATATATTACTGAAAATCAATTTCCGTTCTCTTTCATGACAAAGTCAAACTACAAGAATAACGAGAGTTGGAATATTTTCCTAGTACAAAGAAAAAAAAGTACATGATATGATTATTTAACACTGATATGTCTTATTATAAGAAAGTAATGCAAAAAAGTACATGATATGATAACATATGATGTGATTATTTGACACTGATATGTCTTATTATAAGAAAATAATGCAAATACAATACCACTGAAAAAATGAACCAATGATAAAAAAAATCTCAAGTTATTTGAAAATGATACAAGCATATATATCAAGATTTAGATTCACCTATTGCCTAGCATGTCTACTACACTAGTCCTGTTTACATGCTATGTTTAGATTGAGCAAAAAAGCCCTTAATATATGCATACAAACATAGACGATAATTTGATGAAATTAGATTAGAACATATATGCAAATACAATACCACTGAAAAAATGAACCAATCATAAAAAAAATCACAAGTTTTTTGAAAATGATACAAGCATATGTATCAAGATTTAGATTCCCGTATTGCCAAGCTTGTCTACTACACTAGTCCTGTTTACATGCTATATTTAGACTGAAAAAAAAAGCCCTTAATATATGGATACAAACATAGAGGATAATTTGATGAAATCAGATTGGAACGTATAAACAATTTCAAACTCATTGGTAAATTTGACATAGTCATATTTGTTCCTGAAAGATTTGTTAACTAAGGGAATTGCTCATAGCTGGATTGAACGTAATATTCGGCCACTGTATCTAAAGCTGGAACCCATTGCCCAGCGTATCTACTACACTAGTCATGTTTAGATGCTAAATTTAGACTAAACAAAAAAGCCCATAAAATATGAACACAAATATATAGGATATTTGATGAAATTAGATTGCAACGTATAAATAATTTCAAACTCATCTGTAAATTTTGTTGAGTATGTTGTCATTGATGTCAAAGGTTGATGATCAAGGTCGTATAAATCTCAGAGGATTATTCGAAGTAACAGAAAATTTGGTTGAGCTACTTGCTTAGTTGAAAGATCCCACACTGAATTCCAAGGCAAATGCTGAAGTTTTTTTTTTTTTTGACTGTCTTTGACCAGCATTTACGAGGAAATGTCTAATTTTTTGTTTGGTTGGATTTTGGCGTTTTTCTGATTTTTTTTGTAATTTTCTTGATAAATGAAATCAAATACTTGAAATTAACAAATTGAAAAAACTAGATGCAAATAGAACATACACAAGAAACTAATTTCTGATTTTTTTAATTTATTATCCAAATAACAATCAATCAACCATACCAGGCTGTGCAGACCTGAGACTGAGAGGACAGCAGAAAATTTTGACCTTGCGTCTTGCAATTACTGATCTCTTAGCCGTATCACTATGATAGAACCAGTGCACTGAAAGCTCTGATTTTTTATGATGTCTGCTACTGATATTGGCATACATCCAGCTGGGAGGTGATATGGTTTCTGCCTAGAGCTGTACGGCTAGCTCTAGTTGCTCAGAAAATTATTAAAATTGCTGACTAAACTACCGATCTGCAGACTGATAAATATATTCTGCCCTAAACCAGTCTGATGTAATGATATCCTCCACTAAAATTAGTGTTAGCTCTTGCCTAGGGCTGTACGGGCAAGGAAAAGGAGCCTGGAGTGTATGAATTCTGCCCTTCAGACTCAGATCTGCAAATCTAATAATCTGATATGCCCTTTATTCAATCTGAAAGAAGACACATGTCTTGGATTAAGAAGTCTCCAAGGAAGCAGATCGTGATCATGCTTCCCATGCTCTGTACTTGTGTTTGAGCTTTGCTCAATGCTCGTTCTTTTGTGTGTGGCCTTTCCTTGCTGCGGCATTGGTTCTCTGGCATGTAGGTTCAAAGAATTGCAGCCCTTTGTCATCTATTAATCGCAGACACTTTGTATCACATCTTTATAAAAAAATGACCATTTGTGTCATGGCATTGTGGCTCGTTTTTCTTTGATCGTGACTTGTGCTCACGACATCGTCTCTCATGCCATCGTGATCATGCATCCCACACTCTTTGCTTGTGTTTCCTTTTGCTCAGTGTCGTCTGTGTCATGGCATTCTGGCTTGTTTTCATTGGTCGTGCCTTGCGCTCACAACATTGTCTCTAATGCTGTCATGATCATGCTTCCTGTGCTCTGTGCTTTTGTTTACCCTTTGCTCAGTGTCATTTGTGTTGTGTTGTTGCGGCACTTGTTTTCTTTGGTCGTGCCTTGTGCTGACAACGTCTCTCATATCGTCATGATCATGCTTCGCACGCTCTATGCTTGTGTTTACCCTTTTCTCAGTGCTTATTCTTTCATGTGTGGCCTTTTCCCTACTACGACATTGGTTCTAACATGCAGGTTCTCTGTTTCTTTGCAATGGCGGATGGGGTTGTATGGCATTGCTTTGTGTTGTTATGGCCGGCGGTTATTTTTTGTTCATGGCTTGCTGGCTCATGCGAAGGTTGTTCTTGTGCTTTCTGTTCTTTCCTGGGCTGCTCTTCAACTCGTTCTTCAACAACTTTTGGTGACTTTTTCCTGCTTGGTCCACATTCTACTTCCTGTTCTCTTTGTGTGCTTGTCCCAGCCCCTTTTGTGCGTGCTTGAGCCAAAACTATTCAGTCTAGCTCTAGCAATTCACATCCCTCTCTCATGCCTTTGCAAACTTACCACCGCAAGTCCTTTGATCGGGCCTCCTTTGTTGAACTGTTGGAGCGCGTAGGAAGGATTGAGATGGAAAACTAAACTCTGAGGGATACTATGCAGACTTTTTCAGATAGGTTCGCACCCATAGTTGCAAGGTATGACGGTTTCAAATAGCAGCTAAACTCCAACATCAAACATGTTTCAGACGTCTCAGTTAAGCTTTCATCTACAATGGCTGAGAATGTCAATTTTAAGCGGCTGCTAAACTCCAGCATTATGCAAGTCTCAGAAATTAAAGATAAACAGACCGAATTGGATAGCAAATAGAACTCTTTAAAAACAGAAACAAAACAATAGCTAAAATTTTGAGCTACTGTCTGCAATAGCAACAATGCGCCTCTTGTTGATTCCCAAAACTGCAAATTGGATATCCAAGAGCTATGCCAATTCTCCTATAGGATTCCTCAATCAGTCTTGGCCAACGATCGGGAATAATCTAATTCCCCTACACTTTAGGCTCTGCAGAATCAAGGCAGGTAAGCCTATACCTTAACCAGACTTCTTCGCTTAAGACTTTTTATAGCAGATAGCAATATATGAAAACTTGGGTGATCTCCTTAAGGTGGCAATTAATCTTCTAGGAAAATCATATCGTACAATGAATAAATATAGGAAACTTTGAATTACACGTTTAGAATTGGGTTATTTCAAATATAGGGTTTAATGTATATGAATGGAGATTATGATTGACAAAACAATGAACTTCACACCTTTAAGATATTCCCTTATTTATGAAACAATCCTCAAACCAGTCCCTATCCAATATTGAGCAGATAGAGTCACTCCTTGTCAGATTTTCATGTAAAACTCTTGAGAGACAGCATACACCATCCACTACCACACATATATATGAAAAGGATCTTCTACAGTACAAATCTTAGTCTAATTGAATTTAATTTCTCAGAGAAAACCAATTAGACAAAGTTACATGGACAACACTTCGCATGCAATCTTTGATGATCCAAAAAGTATACTACAACACTAATCTCTTCAGTAAATATATTAAAAGGTGGCAATTGAATCTGAATCAATAATCCCAGAGGACTAACCTGATCAAGTTTAACGAACAATTTTTCAATTTGGACAGAAAAGACAATCTTTGTATTCATTTCAAAAAAGAAGTACAATTGATTTGTGCTTCAGTTGCATTATTATGTCTATCCCTACAAATAGTATTTTTTGTATTTTTTCTTCTTATCCTCTCTTTACATTTTACACCACACATATATATGTGGTTGAATGGTTTTCACACTCCTTCAGCGTGAAAAGACACCACCCTACATTAAAATCGAGAAACTTCTTTTGAAAAACGTAATCAATAAATTAACTAATAACTACCTATCTTTCAGATTTGGTTTTGGTCAAAAACCCAAAACATCTCGTCAAAAGCTAAGATTCTGACTGGAGCTTGGAAATTGGATTGTCTGAACTGGGTCATTTGAAGATTTGCAATTTTCGCTCGTTTGCACCCTCTCTCGACATCATTTTTGCAACATGTATAAATTACAACATTTCTTAAGCATGTTTTTCTCAGGAATTTTCTTGATAGAATTCGTTCTGATTTGCAAACCTCAGAGAAATTGTATCAATATATCTTGTGCCAATTTATCCTTTTAAGCATCAACTTCAAATCTTCTGACAAATCCTAAGATGTACATAATCATAATTCTGTTGTTTCGCAAGTCCCCCCTTTTGGTTCATTGCGAAATAGAGAAATTTTGCTACTTCTTGACTATTAACACTATGGCCCGTGAAATAGCAAAAAATCGCTATCTCGCACATCCTTATCCTTTCCCCAGCACAATAGCAAAATTTTGCTATTTCGCAGTTGATGTTTTGAGAACCCACGAATAGCGAAACATGCCCCTTTTGACTCATTTTAAAAGGATTTTCATCATAATTTTCTAAATATAAGATTTCTCTTTTACCAAACATAAAAATGTGGCACTTTTCCAAGCTTAAAAAGAAAAAAAAATTAGGTGATCCAACAGTGGCTCTTTCCAGGGACGTATGCTCCATGTGAGTATAGCGAGAATTCAATTATCTTTGTTAGAAGCAGACCAAGCAACAAGTCCATTGGGTTATAGAGTTTTTGCATATTTAAATAGTCTGATCATATCTTATTTGGTGGCCCCAAGCCACCAAAATGTGGAATCAACATTTGCCCCTGTCAAACACTTGATTCTGATCATGCAACAATGTAAACATCCTGACAATATTATCATCCCTTTCTTCATTATGTTTCATGTCCTGATTAATTGATTTTCTTTTGAACATTTGAGGAAAGAAAATCTTAAGAGCATGTCCTCACTCACATCTGGCTTCAGAGTCTTTTATCTCCCTTTGTGATAGATCAAAATATATATGGAATTTGTTTTCAAAAGGATTTTGCCAAACACGTATTTTTCTTTGACTATATCACCATTTATCATTTCATTTTCCTTCATATACAGTGAGTTTGGAAAAGATTTGGAATCATTCTGGAACACATTCTCTTCTATATCCTCTTTAAGCAATGGATTTGACAATATAAAGGTTTCAAGCATATCTTCCTAGAAGCTTTCTTGTGATTCATCACACGAGATCATTTGGTGTATCATAATGCATATCTTCACTGAATGGATCCTCCTGAGAGTCATCATGTGCTTCATCAATTGGACAAATATCAATGTTATCTCCTGAAATCTCCTCCCTTTCATGTACTGCATTAAATTCTTCTTCACATTCTGGATGCAATTCTATATCACAAAATGAGTCAAAGAATGATTCACATTTGGGAAACATTTCTTCATATTCTTTTGGAGCTTTATCAACCTAAAGATTTGAAGATTTTTCAAAATCATCTCCAGACACACCTTCCCTACTATACTCATCACAGTGTATACATTCCTCTGATGTATCATTTTCTTGAGAATCTTCATATTCTTCATCAAATCTATGCAGTAATCCACTAATCTGTTTATTTTGGCAAATTAAGAAAAAATTGGGACTATTTTTTTTAAGATGTCAGTGATATTCAATGTCTAATAAATCTAAAAGTTCTTCTGCACTAAGGTCTACTTCCTCATTACTGATATCTATTTCAACAAAAGTGTCATCATGAATGGACTGATCCGAAATTCCTTCTTCTGAAACATCATTAGGTCTGTGTACCTCTTCTACATATTTTACCCTGTATTCATCATCTTCTGCCATCATATCTTTATGTATTTGATTTAACAAAATTCTTTGTTGAGGATCATGATAGATTCCTAAATCACGAATTTTATTTGCTAATTCCTTGCATAGAGGCATATTATCTAAAGGTATTTCCTGATAAAATATCTATCATCCTCGTGAATAGATGCATTTCAGATTCACCTTCATATCTCTTCAAATTGAAAAATACATCTAGAGGAAACATGTAAGATTCTTCGTCCATGGTGTAATCTTGAATTTCTTCTAGTTCATAGCACATGTTCTCTTCTTCCTTACTTGCATCATGAAATTCATATAAAAACCATTGCTCGAACTCCCTCCATGATGAGATTGTCATGTCCCCTTTCTAGAGACATGTGCTTTCAGGATGGATTTGCCTATTATCGACTCTCGTAGGCAAATGGCTTGGAGAGAGAGTCATTTTTGCAGATCAGATGGTCATATTTGCTCTTGAAGAAGTGTTAAGAGATTATATTTTATTATTATGTGTTTTGTGGGGGTGTTTTGTGGGGCCCATACGTTATAATTTTAAGTTGAGATTGCACTTTTTATAATATAAAGTTACTTTATTATAAAGTGCATTATAATATGATTTTATAAAGGATACTTCTAGAAGTTCTTAGCAACTTCTCAAAAAAGTGAATAAATAGAGGGCTAGGCCTCTCATTTGGACATGCTTGATTTGTGATTTCCTCTACTTCTTCATTGTGAAGCCATTTGTGGTCTTTTGGATCTGCAAATACTATTCGGTCTTTGGGAACGATAACTCCCTTGGATTGGCATAATTGAGGTAGTGAAATATCTACTGAAGGGTTGCATATTTGGAGTTGGTATTCAGCAATCTCATTGGAGCTCATTGAGAATTCGTTGTAAGGGTTTGTTTTTGGTTGGAATAAGGGTTTCAGATTTGCCCTAGCATTGGTGAAGCATTTGGCGAGGGTTTGAAGACAAAATTTGTGCATTTTCAGAATTGCCATCTCAAGGTTTGGAACCATATATTTGCTCATATCTTCCGATTGCCATGGAGTTAATTTTTGTGTTTTGGTAGGGTTACTACCTAACCCTAGGCGTCCACATTCCTTGCATTTGGGGGTCCCAAAACCCCAGCAATATTTTTATATAGGGGCCGTACATGTACGGCCTGGGTACAGCCCTGCCAGTCTGAAATAGCAGCAGCATTTTGGGTCCGTTTGGGGGTGCGGTTGGGCGTCTACATCAACGATCTGCATCATCACATGGTGGTCTTCCATAGTGCTTCGAATCAGGTTCTTGTGTTTTGAAAATACATGTCAATTTATGGTGAATTTGCTGTTGTACTATCACTGTCATAATCAGTCCAGAATTGGCAATAAACAGTCTCAGAATTTTATTTCATTGTATTTGGATTATCATAGTTGAGTTAGTGGTTGTTGAGGGGTAAAGAATTGCATTAGAAGGACTTGCTGTTATCATTGTTCATGGACAACTATATGTAATCAGATTTATCAGTCCATTGATTATTGCAATCAGATTTTTGTGAGTTTATGATTACCCTAGCATTGTTCTCCAATTGTTGCATATTGGTATTGTTATCTCTATTGTTATAGATGCTCAAACATTATACACCTTGAAACACATCAATACAAGCAGATTTTTTCAATGCATGCCAACTGTTTGACAAAATTCCTAAGTTCAGTTTGAGGGTTTTAGTGGCCTTTATAGTAAGGGTCATTACAGAGATGCTCTGTGCAGGCAGAGATTCATATGCTTCTCTTGCATTATCTCTTAATGATCTGGCAAAAACATTCATCACATAGTCTCTGCACAAATCTCATGATCTTTTATAAATGTGTAAAATGCATCCAAATGTTCAAGTGCCGATTTATCATATTCTCCATGAAATTTTGGTACTAGTTGTGAAAGTTTAGGGAATTACTTATTAAGAATACATTGAAACCTTTTGAGATCCAACAACCTGATGCCATGTAGAACAAATGGTTTTCTCTGAAACGACTGTTTATTTTGGTACATTCTGAATATCTGAATTTGTAGTAACTTCTTTCTTTATACATTAGGTTCTTTTTAAAAGAGTCGCTACCTCTTTCAAAGAGGAAAACTTTACTTATCTCCTTCTAGGTCTTCCTCCTCAATAGAGTCACTGACTGAAATGTTTTATTGAATAGAATCACCACCTCTCTTCGAGGAAAATATTGTTTGCTGGTCTTCTGGGTTCTTCCTTCCAACAGAGTAGACTTCTGTCTCCAAAGATTCTGGAAAACTTATTAACAAGTCCCCAGTAGAGTCGCTAATCTGTTGGTTTCCAAAACCACTGATTGGAAATCCAAGAGCTATGCCAATTCTCCTATAGGATTCATCAATCAGTCTTGGCTAACGAATGGGAATATCTAATTCCCCTCCACTTTAGGCTCTGCAGAACCAAGGCAGGTAAGCCTATACGTTAACCAGACTTCTTGGCTTAAGACTTTTTATAGCAGATAGCAACATATGAAAACTTGGGTGACCTCCTTAAAGTGGCAATTAATCTTCTAGGAAAATCATATTGTACAATGAATAAATACAGGAAACTTTGAATTATTTGTTTAGAATTGGGTTATTTCAAATATAGGGTTTAATGTATATGAATGGAGATTATGATTGACAAAACAATGAGCTTCACACCTTTAAGATATTCCCTTATTTATGAAACAATCCTTAGACCAGCCCCTATCCAATATCGGGCCCTATCCAATACTGGGCAGATAGGGTCACTCCTTGTCAGATTTTCATGTACAACTCTTGAGAGACGACATACACCATCCACTACCACACATATACATGAAAAGGATCTTCTACAGTACAAATCTTAGTCTAATTGAATGTAACTTCTCAGAGAAAACAAATTAGACAAAGTTACATGGACAACACTTCGCATGCAATCTTTGATGATCCAAAAAGTATACAACACTAATCTCTTCAATAAATATATTAAAATGTAGCAAATGAATCTGAATCAATAATCCCAAAGGACTAACCTGATCAAGTTTAATGAACAATTCTTCAATTTGGACAGAAAAGATAGTCTTTGTATTAATTTCAAAAAAGGGGTACAATTGATTTGTGTTTCAGTTGCATTATTATGCCTATCCCTACAAATAGTATTTTTTGTCCTCTCTTTACATTTTACACCACACATATATATGTGGTTGAATGGTTTTCACACTCCTTCAGGGTGAAAAGACACCACCCTATATTAAAATCAAGAAACTTCTTTTGAAAAGCTTAATCAATAAATTAACTAATAACTACCTATCTTTCAGATTTGGTTTTGGTCGAAAACCCAAAACATCTCGTGAAAAAGCTAAGATTCTGCCTAGAACTTGGAAATTGGATTTTTTGAACTAGGTCATTTTTAGATTTGCAATTTTCGCTCATTTGCACCCATTGTCAACATCATTTTTGCAACATTTATAAATTACAGCATTTCTAAAGCATGTTTTTCTCAAGAATTTTCTTTTGATAGAATTCGTTCTGATTTGCGCACCTCAGAGAAATTGTGTCAATATATCTTGTGCCAATTTATCCTTTTAAGCATCAACTTCAAATCTTCTGACAAATCCTAAGATGTACATAATCATAATTATGTTGTTTCGCAAGTCCCCCCTTTTGGTTCATTGCAAAATAGAGAAATTTTGCTGCTTCTTGACTATTATCACTGTGGCCCGCGAAATAGCGAAAAATCGCTATCTCGCACATCCTTATCCTTTCCCCAGCGCAATAGAAAAAAAATTCTATTTCGCAGTTGATGTTTTGAGAACCCACGAAATAGCAAAACATGCCCCTTTTGACTCATTTTAAAAGGATTTGCATCATAATTTTCTAAATATAAGATTTCTCTTTTACCAAACATAAAAATGTGGGACTTTTCCAAGATTAAAAAGATAAAAATTTCAAGTGATCCAACACCTCTGACTAGGGTTGAAGAATTAGTTCATTCTAAGTTTGTTGAATAACCCTGAATTACCCTCAAAGGGCCCCCTAATCACCACATTAGCCTACGGGGACCACTAATAAAAGGCTGACCTCTAAAAATAATTGATGCTTAGGAAGGCACTGTATATAGTCGAATGTGGACCCCTAATCCAACTACACACGCAACATAGTCATTACTCACACAATCGAATTACGAAGGAGAGTATAAATTACTCAATTCGAAATCCATGGTGAAGCGACCTATTGCCTCCTATGTAGACGGGGTGTTTAATTACTCTCAGAATGAGAGCCAACAACCATAAGACCAGTACTACAATGGAGGATTTAAAAGCTATGAAGATACTCAATTGAAATTAATCTAGAATGAGTGCAATTTAGTCTAAAATGCTTTGAAGGAAATATGATATTAATCTAAATAGCTTTGAAAGAAATATGAAGTGCAGATTTACTCTAAATAACTTGAAATAAAGATGAGATTAAGCTATGAGCATGTAAACAAACTAATTATCATGAAAATGCAATATTAAACTAAATAAAAATTACACTAATATGCAATAAAAGCTTTGAATTAATTGAGACAAAAAAAGCACTATAGTTTAATTACTCTCAAAAATTGCTCCCCTTTGAATGAAGAATGAGGTTCATTAAATAGACAAGCCCGGGGAGAGAATGAAGAGGTTCTTGATTTGAAACTCCTCACTCTTCATTCCCAATCGAGACAAAAAAGCATGAATTACTTAATTAAAAGAATGTTTATTGCCACATAAGGGTGACCGTTCGAATAATTTGAATTATTAATTCAAATAAAGGTGTGCATTCAAATAACAAGTAATATTAATTCTTTTTTATGTATATTAGCCAAATGGGGTGGGTTTAATTTAATTTTAAGCACTTAGGACTTTAGAATTAAATTAATTTATCATAGGAGTAATTCAGCTAATAAAAGTCGAAGACTTTAGGAATTAATTTTAATAGTTGATTAATGCAATTTAGGGTTTTTGCAATTGACATCAAGTCGAATTAAGTTAGGTAGGAGAGAGAAAATTGCCTAGCAAAGTAGGACTTTGAAGATGTAAAATTGACGAAAATGCACCAAAATTGATTGAATTTATTAGGTGCCAATTTTGGGGTATTATAGGCACAATAATGGGGATGTTACAGTTGCGTAGATCTCTCATTCCCCATAACGTCTCACAACCCTGAACAATGCCTTTTGTTCCTCATATCATTAAGATAGACAAACAAAAGGCACCCTTGTCTAGATCTTCACCCCAAGTCTATTGTCCCCCAGTTGCCCCTACGCTCCCTGAACCTACCCCTCCAGTAGCAAAAGGAAACCACCTGGGTAGACAAGAATCCTCCCATACACTACCTACACCTCATCTCCCAATTGTACATCCAACTACTCCCACAAAAAGAGAAATGGCATCCATGAAATGGGCTAAATTGTGTGCACCTCGTTTTCTTGACCTTTGCCGGCAGAAACTACTCTTCCTCCTATCTCTAAAGTGAGGACTACCTCATCAACGAAGCTAGGTGATCTTGTCCCCCTCTTAGGATTGTACCTAGACCCAACATTGATAGAACTAGCATATGTGTGAACACAAGCACTATCAACGTGCATTGGCCAAAAATAGGCTATCATGGAGATGGCCAAGCCTAAATGTCCCCTGATGCAACCGCCTACAAATCGTGATATGCATCCTCCTCAATCTCCAAATGTTGCTCCTACAGCACCTTCCAATCCAAATCAAGATCCCAATAAACATCACCCCGAAAGCGTGCAACTGCTCCTAACTCCTTTAATGGAACCTCCCCTCATTCCAAGCCTTCAAATATTCCTCCCTTTTCTAACATCCTCCATTTCAATGCACTTGCCATCAAGTCTTTCTAAACATCCTCCATCCTGCCACCATCGATGTGAAAATCCCCCACCAACCACCCAAAAGGAAATTCAAGCATTTTCTAACCCAACGATACATAAAACAAATGCTAAATCCACCTTCTTCGCCTCCTCCAGACCACCATACATTTGTTGTCCTTACAAAAGGAATCCTAACTTATCTTGTTGTCACTACTCTCATTCACAAGATTAGCAATGACAATCCTCTTATCACATGCTCTGATAGCAATTCACCAGACTCCCCCCACGAGGAGAGTCTATTTGAATCTTTTGTAGATTTTTGACATTGTCCATTATCTTCACCAAGTTGTCAACACTTGGACCAACAAGAAGTCCAAGATAATGTTGTGCTTGCAGCTAATTCTTTAGCTCTTGTTGCTGGCGAGATGCCTAGTACTTCTTTGACAATACTTCTTTTACAGCCTTAATCTCCCTCTCTTTATGATCAAGATTGAAAGATCAATGATATGTTTGGGGACGATCTTTAGAGCAGTATCTTAATAACTATAGAGTTTAGATGTTTGCATAATTTTCTTGTGTTCCCCTGTGCTTACTTATCTATATTTGCTAATCTAACCTGAACAACCCATGATAGCCTTGCAGGTAGGAGAGATGTAGGTACATTTTTTTTTAGATTTCTTTGGAGTTCACTGAATTTCAAAACTCATCCATAATATTTGGTTAACCTTGTGACATAGTTTGTATGCTATGACTAAGGCTTAAGATCCCAATTCCAATTTAAATGCTCTAGATTTGCTTTCTCTATAATGTTTTAGTGCTTTGATTCATATATCAGCAATTAGGGTTTATCTTACCCTAGCACTTTTCTATTCTAAGTGGGTGTTCCTTTTGAGGGTCACTAACATACTCTGCTTACATGTTGGCATTAGTATAATTTATTTTTCTTTCATCAATTTCCTACTTCTAGCCTCAATGCCATGTTCACTTTTAGTTGTATTATCATCAGTGAACTAATGATTGAGAAGACACAATAAAAACAGTTCCACTAGTTTCAAATAATGAGCACAGGGACAAACATTTTCCTTTTCAAATAAAGTTCTATCAGGTAATTTCTTAAAAAATTAAAAGATACAAGTGAATGTAAATGTTTAAAAAACCATACATGACACATGCATGTTCCAATATTAGAAGTAGTATTTGAAAATACCTGAGGAAAAAACTGTATTAACTTATTTGCAGATGGTACAATTTTCCCACCAAGTCGCTCAATCATAACTGATATCAAATTTAATATCTGCACCTGTGCAGCACCAAATGGAGGAAAACATGTAGCTTAGCTTATTTTACAATTGGTATTAATCTAAAACAATTCCAGAAATGTATGAGGTAACAATCCTAATAAGCATACAAACTAAAAAATTCAACTACAAAAAAGACTCCTTTTGCATTAATCAGAGATATCCTTTGATCAACACCAAAAATTATGGCAGACAAGGGCCCTTAATACCATAGTTACCAGCTTCAAAAAGTTCAAATCATTAAAAAGGTCAAAGAATTCACAAATCAAAGATTTTCAAAACAAAACCAGTAAATTTCTGGAATTGAAAAGCCCAGATCAAATCAGAAATCTGGCCAGTCCAAAAAATCAGGATCCAGCTGGATTTGGCCCAAAATTTCTAAATTTGTTGCTTAATACCAGTATTCATCTCACAGACTAAAAACAAAGATTCAATAGATAGAAAACAATGGAGGCATACAATGAGGATATACACACTACTGGCAATCCACCTCCAAAAAATGTTGAAAAAAACTACTTAAATTGTAAAAATAAAAGAGCAACAAGTGTGAAGAAACTGTTCTAATTTTTCTTCTTTGTAAGATTGGGCAATATAAACAGAAATATTAGGACCACTTTTCATATTCTAATGCACTACTTTTATTTTTGGCATTTGCATTGTTGTATAATGTTTTGACACAACAGTCATAGCACATTTTTGTGCAACAATTATATGGCGAATGTTGCCAGTGTCACATATGATAAAAACCAGTTGTAGGAATGAGAGCATGACAACAGCTTTTGACAGCACATACACATTCTATCTAAAGGAACACCAGTATCATAAAGCACATGGAACTAAATTAGAAAAAATAGGCTGAGGAGCTGAAGCACGAGAAATTAAGTGAAGAAAATAATAACATAATGAGATGTTATAATTCAAGCAAGAACTGTCTCATGGCCTAATCAAGAGGCACATCAGTATATAAACTCTATCTAAAGCCATTAGTATCCTAAGCACATTGTAATGTCCCCTACTAGGGACTGTCTGGTTAACATGCATCATTATACAATATTGTTCATATTACAATCCATAATGGTTACATTTTAACCCAATTCCTTGCATCTTTCCTAACCCTAATGGATGATGAGCAATACTGTCATAGGGCACTTCAAACCATCTCCACAATTAAGCCCAAGGGTTTCATGAACACCTGTCAATACCACCACTTAGCCCAAGGGTTTCATGAACATCTGTCAATACCACCACTGGGAATCATCTAACTTGGGATGGAATTGCTCGCCTCTCCCTACACAAACCAACCTACCCTTCCAAAGGCATTAGCGAAAGTTTTAAGGTTAGATCATTATAATAGTCTTTCATGTTTTATAAATGTATGTGTTTTGATATATATATATATATAATCTCTTGTTCAATTCTTATTCCTCCCTCAATCATAAGTAATACCTTTTGATTCAAATCCATTGATCAGTATGCAATGTATATGTGTGTGTGTGTGTGTATAATCCATCTTCTCCTATTTGATGTCTTAAATGAGTGAAGAGATTGTCTTTTTATATCATCTCCCTTCGATGATGAGTTGTAATGGTTGAGACAAGTCTCGTGCCCCTTCGCACCTTTTTACAATTAAGTGTAAGTATATTAATCACTGCTCTTTAAGCGATATCATTTTGAACTAATATTCATTTACATCAGTTCGCATATAAGTCGCATCCCTTAATGAAGTCACGCTTGAACTAAGGTTTGACTCTTAACAAATACATGTCGTCTGATTGTATTCTTCAGAGCCCATATTATTTGTGCATTAATGTATATTGTAGTCCAGACTAATTCCTCACAATCCTTGGTCAGTGGTCACAGAGTTTGGTCACCAACACCTTTCTTCACTGTAAGGCATCTCATTTGACAGTTGACTGATCATATATTCCATCACTGCTTATTAAACATCATTACTGAATGCATATATTCTTTAATCGCTGTTCATTATATTGGAGTTTCCATACTTCATCTTCATACTATTTCTTTTACTTGATCGCTGAGTAATTCATTAACCATTCCTTTCTTTTTAATCGCCATTCTTCATTTGGCTTTCTCTGCTTATTAATAGCTAATCATATTCTCTTTTATGAGTTGCTGTCTAATTATCGCACTATACTCAATCCCAATCATTCTTATCGTAACTTCATAAACTTGTATTGAATTTTTAAATATGAACTACCATGTGCTTGTCTCTTTGAAAAAATCATTAAGACTTATGCCACCTGGAGATATTATCACATGTTTGTCCTTTTTGATATTTGTTATATCTCTTTTATCTATATAACAAAACATATTTTTAATCACTTCGTTCGTTTCCTTTATTTATCAATGTCTTCATGGTCTTTAAGTCACTGTTATTTTAGGACTAATCTATATTAGTCATTACACAATTATTCTTTATGATCGCCATCCATCATAAGTACATCAAGTCTTCTTCATGATTCCTGGCTTAAAAATTGTTCTTAATCGATGTCATTATTTCCTTTTAGCTTAGTTCACTGAACATGGATATTAAGTACAAATTAGTTGCTTCTTATAAACTTAGTCACTGCTTACAATACAAATAATCATTGATAGTAATTACTGCTCATAATGTTTCGTTTAACTATACATGTAGTCAGACACTTCACAATTCAAGTCAGCCATACTTGAACTCATTCAAAAAAGTATGCCAAAAAGGTAGTCTTTTGTAGTTTAGTTCCTTCAATGAAGTATCGTTGAATACATGAGCACAACTCACATTAATAACAATCATTGTTGACATTAATAACTCACATGAAGATGCTAAGAAAGGGGATATCACATGCATGGAATTAAATTGGTAAAACTTAGACCAAAGAGCTGGACAAAAATAAACTAGGCAAAGCTAGTTGACAGATCTTAGGGTGAGGCTGACTATTACATCTCTGTTGTCTATACATTTTGACACTCTTGGTTGTGTAAAGAAGGGGCAGCACATGGGAAAAAAATGGTGTGGACCTCAAGAACAAGAAATTAAGTGAAGAAAACAAAAATTTGATAAGGAGAGATTGGAATTGAGACAAGAACTGTACCATGTTTTAAACTTTCAACCAAGAGGCACAAAAGTACACACATTCTATCTAGAGCCAAGCCATTAGGATCATAAGAACATGGAATTAACTATTAAAATATAGACAATTGAGCTCAAGAACAAGAAACTAAGAGAAGAGAGACTACAGAATATAGGATTTAGCTGAATATTAAAGCTCTGTTGTTTGTGCACTCATAGTTTCATATGGAGGGGGCCAAGAGGACCCTATTTCTTTTCTTTCAAGGATGCAATCTGGGTCAATGGACTCTCATTCTCAAAGCATGATCATGTTGTCAGATTTTACTAAAGGCCATAGATGATTTCAAATCTGACCAAAAACTTGAAAAACAACCAAAGATCTAATGGCTTCTTGCAAAAGAGGGAAAATCAGCCCATTCTTGAGATCAATTCTGACCTAATAGCAGATGATGTTTTGTACCTTTTAGAGCGTACTCTAATCTGCAAATTTATAGGAATCAAAGTTTTGTTGCCCTTCCTAGATAGTTGGGCTCATCCAACTTGGCAACCCAATGGAGCCATGGAGACTATCCTTGCTGTGATGGGATATTTTTGCACTCAAGCAGACTTATCCATAAATTGTAGCATGTGGGATTTGATCCTATGGAAGAGCTTCCTTCACAACTACCTATCTGGATTCGTCTTTTTTGGCTGTCCATAGCATGACCTAACATTTTACAATCCATTGCTATATTCCTCAGAAAATGCATGGGTTCCTCAGATCTCATGGTCAAAAGGAAGGTAACCACTTATGAACATATTTGTGTTGAAGTTTTTCTCAACAAGCCTCTGCCTGACTCTCTGGAGATTACAATTAGAATGAGAAACTGCAAGTGATTCAGTAACTAGACTACAAAGCCCTTCCCTTTTTCTGTTGATTGTCATGCTTATTGACACTGAAAAGAGATTGCCCATAAATGGTTACAGTTTCCTCCCAATCACTTTCAGACAACTATGTGGCAAAATCTCAAGACCAAGGAAAAATCTGAGCCCATGCAAATGGATTAGATACAGATGGCTTCATGCCTGTGTTAACCCACGATAGAGGAATGTCGCTAAATCACCAAATATAAAATTATAAAGAGGAATGTTCAGGGAATCTGTGAGGATAGTAAGGGGTCACGAGCTACAGAAAGAAGTGTAGCTAAACCTGTGTAATGGATTGATTCCCCTCCGTTTCCAGGAAGTGAGATTCTGAGAAGGGTGTTATTTATTCTAGGCTCTGTAAACTCTCTGGCATTGTGGATACCTTGACTGCCTCACTTATTGTACTGACTAAATCTGAACCGAACCTCTATGATTTAATACATGTTAAGTATCTGCTGCGAGTTTTGGTTTGTCAACTGAATGTTGCAACATACAAAACAAAAAAGGAAATATGGGCAGTTATGACTGAGCTCAGTGTCACATTATTCCAAAAGGACGTGAAGATACATATTGGACTGAGTTGCATATAGAAGGAAGACTTGTCAGTTGCCATTGTCTATTCGAGGAGTGATCTTCTTTCAGAGTCTTAATCATTGCACATATTCTTGTACAATCCTGTTGTGGTTTGAGAAGTTATTAAACACTATACTGTGTCCCAGCACTCTGGAAGCTGATTATGCTATCTATTTGACACTGAAATGATACTTCTATAGTAATATCATTATTGTGAGATTGACTGCAAACAAGGTTGGACTCTATTTCTTTAAATCTATTTGATATCAGATGTTTACATTGTGGAAATATATATTTGCACATTGAAGAGCTTTTCTGTTATGAATTCCTATGCATAAAAATGAATGTTACTGTGCAAAGATAAACTCTGTTCAAATCTGTAAAACTGAAATTTTCCTAAAACTCAATTTTGTAAGCAAACTATTTTGGAAAGATTTCAAGAAGAGTTATTCAAAAAATTGGTTGTGTATATTATAGATCTATGTTTGTACTTGTGAGTTGCTGCAGTGCTAATGTTTCTGAGCTTGCAGACAGAGTGCTGAACGTGAGGCAGTCTACTGCCAAGACCTATGGGTGAACTGTGTCAATAATGTTCCTAAATGTGCAACTGCAAATAGAGCACCGAACATGAGGCAGTACCTGAAGAGAGTGAGTTGTTGTAGAGAAGGGTTTCTAAGCCAGAAGATAGTTCACCAAATGTGAGGCAATCTTGCATGAGGATCTGTGGCAGAGCGTGTATGTAAGTTGCAAGAGGAGCTACATAATGAAGTTGAGCAAATTTTCCTGAGTGTGTAAATAGATCACAGAATGTGAGGCTGTTTACACCAGGACCAAAGATTGTTGAAAAATTGAGAAGTTGAAGATGGAAAAGAGGAAGAAGAAAATGACATTTGTAATTGGATGGATTCTGAGGATTCATGAGCTTGTGAGATGAGAGAGAAGATTAAGAAATAAGATGATAGAGATGCAGCAGCAGTTGAATGATATAAGAACAAAGATTGAAAAGTTCCAAGAGAAGAAAAGAGGTGTGAGTAATTTTCCTTCTAATGATGTTTTGATTGCACTAAAGAGGGAAGATGCAGCACAGTTCCTTACATATGGCACAAAACAAGAGGCTGCAGTAAAGGACTTGGAAGATCCAATATTTGATGGAGATGAGGAAGAGTTTGCAAAAGAAACATGTCTATTGAAAGGAAAGGATAACAAGATCAAGGAGGTTGCAACAGGAGTGACGATCAACTTGGAGGGTCCCTTTGTTAATGAGAAGATCAAAGAAGATGAGGATGTCAAAGAAAAGATTAGAAGAATCAATAGCTTCTTGGAAGGTGATCCTGAGGAGTTTGCAGAAGAGGCAAGTCTTTGTGAAGGCTTGAAATGTCGACACTAGAGAGGAAAGTGAAAAAGTATTAAAGGAAAAGATGAAGTTGCAAGACATTGAGAGTATGGTCACAAAGGAGACATGTATTTAGGAAAGCATGAAAGACAAAAAGAAAGAGGTTGTGACTGTGGGTGGTGTTGTGGCAGAGATAGAGACAAACAAAGATGATGTAGCAGAAGCTGTGAAATGTCGTTTGGAGGTGTAATGTCCCTTTTTTATCTAATTTACAGATACTACTTGTAATTCCACAATTCTATGAATATAAACCAACTGCTGATAACAAAATGCTTTATTTGATGCTTAATTACAATGGAAAATGACTGATAATGAATGAGTATTAATTCTAGTGAAACCCGGGGACTCGCACCCCCCCAAAAACCTCGAAGTACCCGTCCCCAAGACGTCCCCGCACCGGGTACTTGGAGTACCCGAGTACCCCCACGTCCGCCATTCCGCAACCACGCCAGTGGCGGGACAGGTACTTGAATTTCTATTTGAATTTTGATTTTTGAATGTTACAATGGGGTATGTACTATGTTACTATGTTGAATGTTGAATGGTCCTAGTTCGTGTTGCAATTTTGCTATGTTCAAGTATTTCAATTTGGTATGTTTTTCTGAAACATCATTTCAGAACTAGCATTTCAAGTTCTATATATGTATAGTATACAACAACCCCCCTGCCCCCTCACCCCCTGCCACCGTCCCCCCACCGTTCCCTCACCGTCCCGAAATTGAGGCCCTTTGTCCCCCGTCTCGGAAACTTGTCCCGACGTACCCAAGCACCGGTGTTACACTGATTAATTCCAAATGCATATGCTGCCAAGTAATGATGATAATTGCATAATAATAATCATAATATATATGGGTTGTATCTGATATTACAATGAAACATATGCTTGATAACCTGGAATGCAGTCTCTGATATATACCATAGATCCACACGAATATGCAGGTTGTCTGGTACGATGACAATGTTGTCTCTGATGTACAATGAATCAGATGCAATGTAGAGATCATCTGCTACAATAGCAATGCTGTATTGCACAGGCTGTATCTGATTTATCTAAATCACTATGCACTGAACGATGGAAGCCATCTCTGATATGCCTTCATATAAATATGTTCTGATATGATATCGTCTCTAATAATGCAGATAAATACTTGAACCGTCAATTGCTTTAGCAATCTACTGCTCTAAACAGAGTGATCCACGAAGTGATAATATAATTTATATTCTAAATTCAATAATTGATGTCTTTTCCAAATGATACGACCTCCAATAAATATATGCACGATGCATGGAAGAGGTGCGTATGGAATAGCCGCCTCCTATGATTGTTCCTTATGTCTTTTCATCATCCTCCCATTAATAACAAATGATAATCGCACCTTTTCTTAATTATGCTTAATCGCTTAGTCTTACTAAGATATTGGTAACATTCTTATATTTATCGATTACTACAATCAATAACACATCTACCGCCAACTAACCATCTGCCGTCAATCTTAAATTTGTGATATGCTTACAATGACTAATCATAATTGTTTATTACATCCCTTCTAATCATCGATCAGATATTCCAACAATCCCTGATATCCCTGTTTTGTATGCTTCCATCATCGTTGATTTTAAGCTAAGATACCGATGCGTCCTTAGACCGCCTGGATGCAGAAGCGGATGCGAGTGGGGGCTGATCCGAGTGCGGATACCCTGTGGGTGCCACCCGGAAGCCACCACAGGCGCCCGGATGCGGGTGGATACCTGTCGCAAGCATCCATCCGCATTCGGCTGCATGTGGTGGCTTCCGGGTGGCACCCACAGGGCATCCGGACGCATCCGCGCAAGCCTACCCAGGAAAAATAATTTTTAATGCATTTTTCACTTAAAAAATTATTAAGACGTGCAAATAACATGTTTTTAACTTCTTTTTTTTCCCTAAACCCTAAAACAGCCCTTAAAGAGGCCATTCGACCATTCTTCATCCCATTTTGTTTGCAGGCTAGATATTTTCTCATTTGCTCTCCATTTTTGGGATTTTGAAGGCAAGCTGGTTATTTTCGAAGTGGAACGTTCATAGAGCAAGAGATAGCTTCCACAAAGGATTTTTAAGCATTCCAGGTAAGCATTTGATCCCATTCTCAAGTTGTTTAATGAATTTCTTTGAGATTTTGATGATTTTTTAAATTTTTTCAAGTTTGTTATTTTATTCTTGAAGTTTTTTTCAATTTTTTTTTCAAAAGAAATAAACAAACAAGTTTAGCTTTCTATTTGTATCATTTTTTTGCACTTGTATACTTGATGTTCATAGTTTTTTTTCTAAATTAAATTTATTTATTTTCTTATTATAGACAGAAACTAGATTGTATTGTGCAAGAATGGCCACCACCGGTAGTCAAAGTTCAATCGGAGGGCAAGGAACCAATAATTTTAATATTCATGTTGGATCTCCTTTATGGAGACATACGACAAGAGTATCATGGGTTTCAAGAGGTGGCTCATATCTTTGGAAGTGTAATTATTGTCAAAGTAACAAAAGAAAATCATTCAATAGCTCATATTCCCAAGTCAAACTTCATTTTATGGGCCCTGCTGGTAAAGGATTTGCAATGTGCAAAAGCACAAGTGGGAAGGGGATGTTTGATGCACAAATAGCTTCATTTGTAAAAGAACAAGAAGTTGCCGATAATTTGGTTAAAAGATCAAAAAAAAGTTTTTATCAACCTCCATCAGGAAAGAAAAAAATGCAATTACCCACTGAACCAGTTGTATCCTCCAAACATCCATTCTTGCAAGTACCTGTACCAGGAGAGGAAGAGGACGAAGTACAGGTTACCACCCGCAAAAGAGGCCCTTTGGACACCGCATTTAAAATGGAGGCAAGCGAGCTTGCTGATGAAGCCATTGCACGTTACCTCTATGCCAATGGTCTTCCTTTCAACTTGGTAAGATCACCATATTGGAAGGAAATGGTGGAAGCCATACTTAAAGCTACAGCTGATTATATAAGTCCCGGGAATGAAAAGGTGCGTACTACTCTTGCAAAAAGAGAGGACTTGTACAAAGAGAGCTCTTCAACCAATTAAAAATGCTTGGAAAAATTCGGGTATAACTATTGTGTCTGCTGGATGGAAAGATACAAGAAATCGACCATTGATTAATGTAATTGCAATGTCCCCCAAAGGGGCAATGTTTTTTAGAGTTGTTGATTGTGAAGGGCAGGTGAAGGATTCACAATTCATTTCTAGAATTCTCATTGAGGCCATAGAGATGGTGGATAGTGAGAATGTGGTCCAGGTGGTTACAGACAATGCCAAAAATTGTAGGGGTGTAGGTGCTTTGATTGAGGGTCGGTATCACCATATTTTTTGGACACCATGCACAGTACACTCCCTAAACTTGATCATGCAACAAATTGGCACTCAAATTGATTGGGTGAAGCAAATTTACCAGGATGGGGAGGAGATAAAACTGTTTGTGACGAACCACCACATGTCACAATCCATATTTAGATCATTCTCCAAATTGGAGCTGCTGAATGTTTCCCCGCTGGGGTAAACTTAATATTGCCTAGACAAAGTGCAGGAAATATAATAAACACAAAACATATCAGAGAATAATATATACTTTCATTAATCATTCCAACGTATGAGTACATTCACATTATAATCATTGTCGTCCCTTTCACCCGTAGGTGGTACATATTTATCTACCCGAAGGGGTGTGACCAAACGTCACCGCCCAACACAACTACCCTTCGGTAATAACTAATTACCGTCAGAACAACATAACTAATACCCGACACATAATAAAGTAGTCTTTCCGACTAACATCATGCCCCCTAAAAAGAAAGTCGTCTCCAGCGACTCACAACAAAAGGGAGATGAAATACACCACATAGAATAAGAAAATCACTGAGAAGGGGTGAAGGGGCATCCTTGAAAAACTTATTGTAGGATAGTTAGGACATCCTGAAAGTGCTCAAGGAGAATATACAATAGGCCCAGAATCAACATAAATTGTACATCAGCACCGAATAGAGCGCAGTTTCGAGGTAGGGGATATGGTTTACTTGAGGCTACAACAATATAGACAGTCATCGCTCAAGAAGAGCGGAGCTGAAAAGTTGAAGCCTAGATTTTATGGTCCCTACAGGGTGATTCACAGAGTGGGCGAAGTCACCTATGAGCTTGAGCTTTCAGAGGGCAGTCGGGTGCACAATGTGTTTCATGTGTCTAGGCTTAAGAAAGCCATTAGTCAGAGTGTAGTGCCTTCTGTAGATTTGCCCCCTTTGGATGAGGAGGGGAAGCTTGTGTTAGTACCCAAGGCTATTCTAGACACTAGAGAGAGCAAGCTTAGAAACAGGATAGTGAAGGAGTATTTGGTCTACTCAACTCTCATGGGCAATGTGGGATAAAAGATGTACAATATAAAACATATATTAAAATATCCACTTATGTCTCCCTTGGGTACACATCGTCATAAAATACTCTGCCTCATTCCCATTGTTGCCATGTCCATTATTACCATTATTGTTATTCTCAGGACCATTGTTGTTGCCTCGGCCTCCATTATTATCATTGCCCCTATTGTTAATGTTTCACCCATTGTTATTGTTTCCATTGTTGGCATCACCTGGATTAAGATTGACGCCCATCTGTCTAGCCATAAGCTGCAACATCATGTCCATTCGCCTATTCTGCTCCTGCTGCATACGCTGCCCCTGCTCTAATGTATCCAGTAACTGTGTGAACATTACCTCCCCCAGATCTGGGCTAGTATTCCTGCCTTCGCCTAATAGTGTATTCCTGTCATCTCGGTCACCCATATTGCTCTCCTGATCAAAGAATATCTCCTCTGTGTCTGTATGACTAGATTCTATGTCCACCTGCACGGATGAACTAGACTGTTCGCTCGGCAAGTCCGAAATCCTTCTTTGTCTTACTCTGGTATTGCGGAAATTATAAGGCCCCTGTCGCATGCTCAAACATAAATGCTTAGCCTATTTTTAATTTCTAATTTTAGTGTTTTGACATTTCGTCAAACACTTTTCCCTCTATCCGGCTGTTCCAAATTCCCTATAAAACCTCCACAGGATGGCAGGACTTATAGCTCTAATACCACTGTAATGGGCACCCTAGAATGCCCAAAAACCAAACCCACTGCTGATAGGAATTTAGTCAAACAATTTGCATCCAACTCCTTATTTTTCCGTTTAATGTTTAATCCCCTTATGACTTCCGAAAATGAGACATTTGTTTGTTTGTTTTATGTTTTGGCATAAACTTGAAAACACACAACATGAACAAGAAGGAAACTACAATAATATGCAAACTGGAAACTGACTACCGCTGGTAAAATATTATTTCAATAAGAATCAAATACATGGCAAGTTATCAACTCACGAATTACTACAGCATTATTGAATAATGTTTCATCAAATCTTTACAAAATCTGCTGCTATAGTGGCATGAATAGTACCCGTGATTAGTGTCGCACTACAATAGCATGAATAGTGTCGTGCTACAGTAACATGAATAGTGTTGCGCTACAGTACTGCTATAGTATAATCTACCCTCAATCGATTCAATATCTTCTTGAAATCATTCCCTCAAAGTGACATAAGCATCGAACAAGTAGAGAGGAAGATATGAACGAAACACCCAATCTGCCTGTAGCTGAAAATGCACCCAATCTGCCTATTAATGAAGCTGATAACAATAGATTCCAAAGGCCAAACCCCACGGGAATGACGTCTAGAATGTCACAAGAGAGGATAGACGCCCTCTAATGCCAAGAAAGGATCTACAACTCATACACCAATTTCTCCTCATATTCAACATACCTAATGAAGCCACAAACACTTCCTTTTATTCTTTTTCCAAGGGTCGACTCAACTCTCATGGGCAATGTGGGATAAAAGATGTGCAATATAAAACATATATTAAAATATCCACTTATGTCTCCCTTGGGTACACATCCTCATAAAATAAATATTAAAATAACACTTTAATATTTTACAATTAAATTAAATGTTACTTTAATAAAACTTCAGGCATTGAAATGTATTAGCAATCAGACTCCGAATAATGCGAGTGATAGCTCGTCGGAAAGCTCTCACCGAGGAGTATCAAATCCAATCACCAAAACTGGCCTCCACTGTGTTCTGCTGACTTACTAAAAATAGTAAGTATGCCTGAAACTGAGTAAATCAACTTCGTTTTGGCCCAAACTGGAAATGACTTGGCCAAAACACTCCAGGATCCCCTTAAACCCTTTGTTAGCCCTCGGGACCATGTAGAACAAGGCTAACGCACACACACTTGGTCAACTGCTAAAGTGGGGACATTACAATCTGCCCCCTTGAAATTGCTTGTCCTCAAGCAATCTTAGTCCAGCCTGCTGAATAACCTACTCACTCTCCCATGTAGAATCCTCCTCCGGCAGGTCTCTCCATCTGAGCAAATACTCCTTCACTATCCTGTTTCTAAGCTTCCTCTCTCTAGTGTCGAGAATAGCCTTGGGTACTAACACAAGCTTCCCCTCCTCATCCAAAGGGAGCAAATCTGCAAAAGGCACTACACTCTGACTAATGGCTTTCTTAAGCCTAGACACATGAAACACATTGTGCACCCGACTGCCCTCTGAAAGCTCAAGCTCATAGGTGACTTCGCCCACTCTGCAAATCACCCTGTAGGGACCATAAAATCTAGGCTTCAACTTTTCAGCTCCGCTCTTCTTGAGCGATGACTGTCTATATGGTTGTAGCCTCAAGTAAACCATATCCCCTACCTCGAAACTGCGCTCTATTCGGTGCTGATCAGTGTACAATTTATGTTGATTTTGGGCCTATTGTATATTCTCCTTGAGCACTTTCAGGATGTCTTAACTATCCTAACTATCCTAACCATCTGACCCAAGCCCTTTGTTGTGCAGTTACATAGTTCCTCAAATATCCCTCCACCCATTTATTCACAATCTTTGTTTGCCCATCTGTCTGCGGATGATAACTAGTGCTAGGTGTAAGATCTGTACCACACAACCTAAACAACTCCTGCCAAAAAACACTCAAACTTACTATCCCGATCACTGACAATGAATCTGGGCAGCCCATGTAACCTAAATATCTCTCTCTAAAAAAGATCTGCCACCTGTGCTGCTATGTAAGTGGACGGAATAGCAAAGAAGTGAGCGAACTTCGTCAAGTGATCCACCACCACATAGAAGCAATCCCTTCACTGCACTCGTGGTAAACCAGTGATGAAGTCCATCGAAATACTTTCCCATTTCCTATCAAGAATGGGCAAGGGCTGTAATAAACCTGCAGAAAATGTGTGCTCTCCCTTATTCTGTTGACAAACCACACTCCCTGACATACCTCTGAACATCATCCTTGAGCCCTCTCCATGAGAACCGCTCTCGGATCTGCCTATAGGTCTTGAAGGCCCCCGGATGCCCAGCTGTGGGTGCATCATGAAATGCCTTCAGTATCGCCTATCTCAAATGTGATGACGGAATCAAATAAACCCTGTCCTGAACTCTGATCAATCCATCTATCACCTCATAGCGATCATCCTGTATAGTACCTGAAATCAATCCAGAAGCCCAAGCATCTCTGACATACTCTGCTATAATCTAATCTCTCCAATCTCCTGAAATCTCTACCAGACCACATAAGTGAAGTCTCCAAGATAAGGCATCAGCCACCACATTTTTCTTACCTTTGACAAACTCTATGTCAAAGTCATAAGCCTGCAATTTAGTAACCCATTTCTATTGCCGGTCATTAAGATTAGGCTGGCTCATGAAGTATTTAATACTATTGTGATCAGTCTTGATCACAAAATGCCCACCTACCAAATATGATCGAAACTTGGCCAATGCATGCATTATGGCCAACATCTCCCGGTCATAGATAGAATAACTCCTCTCAACTCCCCAGAGCTTCCTACTCTCGAATGCA
The DNA here is from genome assembly GCA_027943335.1 of Chamaecyparis obtusa. Lineage (NCBI taxonomy): Eukaryota > Viridiplantae > Streptophyta > Pinopsida > Cupressales > Cupressaceae > Chamaecyparis > Chamaecyparis obtusa. The sequence goes on from BSBK01004237.1 coordinate 660,087, forward strand.
ATGGGATGCTTCTCCTGCATCAATACTGCTCCAATCCCATCACCCGATGCATCACAATGAAGCTCAAAAGGCTTCGTGAAATCCAGTAGAGCTAGAACTGGACATGAAGACATTACCTGCTTGAAATGCTCAAAACACCTCTGTGCTACCCCTGTCCACATGAAGGCCCCCTTCTAGGTGAGATCTGTCAATGGCGCTGCCGTCTGTGAAAAACCCTTAACAAACCTTCTGTATTGCAAAGACCAAAGACCCCCTTAAGCTGTGTGAGGTTCGTAGGAGTAGGCCAATCAACTATAGCTCTAATCTTTTCAGGGTCTACTCGAACTCCATCTGCACTAATAATATGCCCAAGGTATAGTAATTATGTCATACCAAACTCACACTTAGACTCCTTGGCATACAAAGACTCTCTCTCTAGGATAGATAACACCTCCTCCAAATGTTGTGAATGTTCCTCCCAGGTCTTACTAAAGACCAAGATGTTATCAAAGAAGATCAAGACAAATCTCCTCAACTGCTCCCTGAATACCTGGTTCATACAACTCTGAAATGTAGTGGGTGCATTGGTTAGTCCAAATGGCATAACCATAAACTCAAAGTGGCCATAGTGACATCGGAACGTTGTTTTCTCAATGTCCTCTGCTCTCATCCTAATCTGATGGTATCTGGATCGCAAATCAATTTTGGTGAAGAAGTATGCCCCATGCAACTCATCAATCAGCTCATCCATCCTAGGAATGGGATACCTATTTTTAATTGTTTTCTTATGCAATGCCCTGTAATCGATGCACATGCACATCGTCCCATCCATCTTCTTCACCAGTACTACTGCTGAAGCAAATGGGCTTTTACTAGGCCTAATGTGCCCCATCTCCAACAACTCCTTAATTGCCTTCTCTATCTCATCCTTGTGTTTCTTAGGATGATGATAAGGGGTAATCATAACTGGTTTGGCTCCCTCCTCAAGCTCAATAACATGCTCTATCCCCCTGTCAGGAGGAACCCCATAAGGAATATTGCCAAATACTTTAGTGTGTCTGTCAAGTATCTTCTGGATATATGGTGGATGAGTCTTTACCTGTGGCTCTGGTGAAGCTGGCATAATGTAGCACTCTGCCGCCCACTCTATGTCATCATGATGAAAAAGTCTCTGCATTCTCCTCAAGGACACTACTTTGCAGCCTCCATCCGAAAGTCCTCTAAGTACCACAGTTCTGCCCTCATGCTGGAATCTCATCTCCAATTTTGCTAGGTTGAGTGTGAACTCAACTAGCGAAGCCATCCATGTCATGTCGAGGATGACGTCATAATCTCTCATGTCCACTACATAGAACTCATCCTCCAACTCATAGCCATCTCCAAACCTAATGCAAAGATTAGATATCTTTCGAGTGCACAATAATTTGTCACCGTTAGCCACCATGACTCTAAACCCATCATGCTCCTCGGTCTGTAACCCTCTCCTGGCTACCAACTGTGCATCTATGAAGTTATGTGTAGCCCCGGTGTCAATGAGAGATATCACTTTTTGCCCCTGGATAGTACCCCTGACCTTAAATGTGATTGCCTTTTGGGCCCCTGTCAAGCGTGCCAACAATCTATCATCCTTACGAATGCTGCTCCCCTCTATAGTGTTACCCTCATCTGAATCGAAGTGTTGAAACCCCCCCTCTGACTCTGACTCTTCTGCTGAAAAACACTCCATTTGATTTGTCTTAGCCTTAAGAGGGCATTTATGAGATAAGTCCCAAGGCTCTCTACACTGGAAGCACAGTTTCTTCTTTCGAAGTTCATTCAAGGTTTCACTGTCTAGTCCTTTTGATCCTTCTTTGGGTTTCTTATACTCTTTCTAACATGTTCTTTTGTCTTTGTCCTTGCGGTAGGAAGAATCTGTAGAATGGTATTTTCCTTCGTATACCGAAGCGGCTAAATTTCATGCCTTTTTAGTTGCTTCTGCTAAGGTGAGTGGATCATGTCCCTTCACTCAACCTCGTAATGGATCAGCAAGCCCATCACAAAATAACACCACCAATCTCCTAGGAGAGATATCAGTAACAAGTACAGACAAACGTTAAAACTCGGTGATGTAAGCATCCACAGAACCTGACTATTTTAACTGAGCTAGCTCCTTGAAATGTAACTCGGGATCCCTAGTATCAAATCTCTCAATCAATCTTTCTGTGAATTCCTCATAGGATGTAATCTGATTATGCCCCAAAGTCACCATGCCATGATGCCACCATTCATGCGCAACGTTGTCCAAGTGCATAGCCGTATACTTGATAGCCTCCTCCTCAGGCATAGGATTTAGCTGCAAGTATGTATCTACCTTCTGTACCCAAGCTCATGCGGTCATCTTCCCTAAAGCATCATAATAAGGCAAGGAAAGTTTTCCAACTTTCTTTCTTAGCTCAAAATTTTGATTCCTCCCTCCTGCTCTAGGCATATGTCTCATCCTCAAGTCCATATAATCTCTAAGGGAAATATCTGCCTGAAACTCGGGTCCACTGGCCTCCCAGTCCCTCCTGAACTGACCCTGTAACTCAGTAATCTGCGGTTCATTCACTAGTTGAACCGGATCTCTAGGTGGGAAGGTGGGTAGAAGAGGTCTCAAGCTCATTGTTCGAGCTGGGCGTGCAACGTGTCTAAAGTTATCCGCCTCATTCCCATTGTTTCCATATCCTTTATTACCATTATTGTTATTCTCGGGACCATTGTTGTTGCCTCGGCCTCCATTATTATCATTGCCCCTATTGTTATTGTTTCACCCATTGTTATTGTTTCCATTGTTGGCATCACCTGGATTAATATTGACACCCATCTGTCTAGCCATAAGCTGCAACATCATGTCCATTCGCCTATTCTGCTCCTGCTGCATACGCTGCCCCTACTCTAATGTATCTAGTAACTATCTGAACATTACCTCCCCCTAATCTAGGCTAGTATTCCTGCCTTCGCCTAATAGTGTATTCCTGTCATCTCGGTCACCCATATTGCTATCTTGATCAAAGAATATCTCCTCTGTGTCTGTATGACTAGATTCGATGTCCACCTGCACAGATGAACTAGACTGTTCGCTCGGCAAGTCCGAAATCCTACTTTGTCTTACTCTGGTATTGCAGAAATTATAAGGCCCCTGTCGCATGCTCAAACATAAATGCTTAGCCTGTTTTTAATTTTTGATTTTAGTGTTTTGACATTTCGTCAAACACTTTTCCCTCTATCCGGTTGTTCCAAATTCCCTATAAGACCTCCATAGGATGGCAGGACTTATAGCTCTGATACCACTGTAATGGGCACCCTAGAATGCCCAAAAACCAAACCCACTGCTGATAGGAATTTAGTCAAACAATTTGCATCCAACTCCTTATTTCTCCGTTTAATGTTTAATCCCCTTATGACTTCCGAAAATGAGACATTTGTTTGTTTTATGTTTTGGCATAAACTTGAAAACACACAACATGAACAAGAAGGAAACTACAATAATATGCAAACTAGAAACTCACTACTGCTGGTAAAATATTATTTCAATAAGAATCAAATACATGGCAAGTTATCAACTCACGAATTACTACAGCATTATTGAATAATGTTTCATCAAATGTTTACAAAATCTGCTGCTACAGTGGCATGAATAGTACCCGTGATTAGTGTCGTGAATAGTGTCGCACTACAATAGCGTGAATAGTGTCGTGCTACAGTAACATGAATAGTGTTGCGCTACAGTACTGCTATAGTATAATCTACCCTCAATCGATTCAATATCTTCTTGAAATCATTCCCTCAAAGTGACATAAGCATTAGACAAGTAGAGAGGAAGATATGAACAAAACACCCAATCTGCATGTAGCTGAAAATGCACCCAATCTGCCTGTTAATGAAGCTGATAGCAATAGATTCCAAAGACCAAACCCCACGGAAATGACGTCTAGAATGTCACAATAGAGGATAGACGCCCTCTAATGCCAAGAACGGATTTGCAACTCATACACCAATTTCTCCTCATTCAACATACCTAATGAAGCCGAAAACGCTTCCTTTTATTCTTTTTCCAAGGGTCGACTCAACTCTCATGGGCAATGTGGGATAAAAGATGTGCAATATAAAACATATATTAAAATATCCACTTATGTCTCCCTTGGGTACACATCCTCATAAAATAAATATTAAAGTAACACTTTAATATTTTACAATTAAATTAAATGTTACTTCAATAAAACTTCAGGCATTAAAATGTATTAGCAATCGAACTCCGAATAATGCGAGTGATAGCTCGTCGGAAAGCTCTCACCGAGGAGTATCAAATTCAATCACCAAAACTGGCCTCCACTGTGTTCTGCTGACTTACTAAAAATAGTAAGCATGCCTGAAACTGAGTAAATCAACTTCGTTTTGGCCCAAACTAGAAATGACTAGGCCAAAACACTCCAGGATCCCCTTAAACCCTTTGTTAGCCCTCGGGACCATGTAGAACAAGGCTAACACACACACACTTGGTCAATTGCTAAAGTGGAGAGATTACAGCGTCCCGTGCGGTGGCTTCATGTTACCGTCGGTGGACATGCCACCGTTCGGTGGACATACCACCGTTCGGTGGGCATGCCACTGTTCTGTGACATGTTCCACCGTTCGGTGGACATGCCACTATTCGGTGCTTTTCTTTCATTTTTTTTCTTTTTTTTTCCCACCGTACGGTCGTTCGGCCATTAGTCGTATGGTGTTTTTTGTTTTTCTCTTTTAATTCTTAGTTTAATTACCTTCCGGATGCTTCTCCGGTCGCTTGTCTGGACGGCTCTCGGGTCGCCTACCTGACCTCTCGAGGCCCTTTCCATCTTCTCGGTTGCTCCATCCCTCCGCTCGAGTCTATTCTCTCTGGGTAAGGTCTCAATTTGAATCCATTGACAAATCCTCTTGGCTTATTCTCATTCTTTCCATTGTGCTTCAGCACCAGCTGGCCAGGGGAGGAACACATCTCTCATGGGTGCTTATGGTGCCAACATTTTCTCTGTTGTTGTGCAACCCCCGTTGCCCATCGTGTTATCAATCTTCTTTCATCTAATTTATTGAGAGTGTGCAGCCGCTCTCTCAAGCTTTCCCTGTCGCCGAGTCTGTTTTCAATGGCCATTCAAAGGCTTGGAACCATAAACTCTACAGGGACCAAGGCCTCTTGCTCGTATAGAAGAAGGAGAATAAGGATTTTGAAGGCTGCAGTCGTCCACCCAGGATTCCAATCGTCGCGAAGACGAATGATCTTAGGTTCCTCTTCCTTGTATTCACCGTCGGGGGGAAATGTTTCCGGCTCTTCCTCAATACTTAGTATATTGCATGCTGGTTGGAAGAGTTTGTAATCCTCTATTTGCTAGTGGAAGAGACCATTGAGTGAATCTGCATCATCCTCTGAGTATTCCCCCAATCTTAGCACACCTTCACTATTCGGTTCCATTCCGTCCCTTCCTCCCTTCGATCATTTTCTTCTTCGGAGTTAGATTCTGAGTCTGAAGAAGAGGCTATCTCTTTGCGCACCATCTGGGTGCAAAGGTCGATGGTGAACTTCCTCCCCTCATTCTCCATCAAGAGGGTGTTTTTCTTCCAATCGTGGTTTACCTTCGCCGTGACCAACCACCCTCGACCCAAAATGGCATCGTAACCCTTCATTTTCAAAGGTATCACCACAAAGTCTAGTACAAATGGTTGCGAACCAATGGTGACCTGTTGTGCCATCAGCATTTTGAGGGGTTTGATACCCTGCTGATCGGCGCCTAATAAGTTGAAGGTTGGGGGCCAGAAGGTTGGCTTGCCCAATTTCATCCATGTCTCCTCTGGAAGGACATTCACTCCTGACCCTCTGTCCACTATAGTCTCAGTCACAATGGTGCCAAGGATGCCCATCTTGACAACTATTGGGTACCTGCCACTGTTTACAGCAAGTATCATCGGGTCAGTTGCCAACCATCCAAGGATGTCCATACGTGTGGTATTTGGCTGTGTGGCCAAGTTTCCCAACAATGTCATTCCCAAGTGAGGCATGGTGTGCAGGAGGTCCTGGAATTTCACCAGTACCTCTAATTGTAACATTTGTCTCAGAATATTTTGTTCTGCCTCCTTCCGGCCTGAGGTGGTGGCCATCTCCCGTGTTTCTTTTTGTGCTTTCATCGTCTTCTCTATTTCTTCCTTACCCTCTTGTGCCCCTTGTTTTGCTTGTGATCGGGTGATGGCTAGTACCCCCTCGTCACTTCTCGTTCTCTCGATATTGAGCAAGTTGACCCCAAATTTGGGGCAGTTGGCATCCTTGTGGTTGCCAAGACCACACCAACGGCATAGCTTCTCCGAGGCGTCGCCCTTGTCGCAGTCCCTTGCAAAGTGGCCCCACCGATTGCAAGCTCGACACTGGATCATCGGCTGACCCTTGGAATCCTATTGTATTTGACTCCTTGTGTTGTTGTTGGTATTGCCCCTTCCACCACCGCGTCGGTTGCCTCTGTACCCGCTAGAGGATGCGTTATTGTTAGTCTCTACCCCTGATGTAGATGGTTGCTCTTGGGTAAATAGCACTTATTGATTCCTCACCTTCATGTTGTATGGGCATTCCTTGGTGGAATGGCCCATGATCTAACAAATGTCACAAAATGCCATTTTGGGACACAACCCCTTTGTATGGCCACTCGCCTTGCAATCTGTACACCATATGTCAACTTCCCCCTTGTTGGTACCCCCTTTCATGGTCTTGAACTCCATCGTTCTCTCCATGTCCTTTTGGAGTGCCATCACTTTTTTCTTCGACTCGCCATCACTACCACTGTCATCGTCCGAAGTGTCATCTTTGTCGGAAGAGGACTTGCTTATTTTCTTCTTGGAGGTCTTATGTTCACTCTCCAAGTCCATTGCCCAGTTATAGGCATCTATGTATGAGGTGGGGGGCACTATCTTCATTTTCCTCCATAAGTTAGATTTCAGGCCCTCCACGAACCATCTTTTCTTCAAGCCATCCGATGGTTGGCTATCCATTTTTCCGACTAACTCCTTTAGTCGACGACTATAAGCCCACACAGTCTCTTTTTTTCCTTGCTTGGGTCCATATATTTCAAAGACGATTTCATTATCGTCTCGTAGGAGCCTAAACTCTATTTCGAATGCCTTCTTCAATAAGTCCTAGGTGGTCACTCCGCTTTTGTCTAAGTCAGGGTACCAATCGATTGCTACCCCTCGGAGGGTTGCCGGAAACTATTTCATCCATTCCGCTTGGTCGGCGACTCCATTCACGAACCAAATTGGCTCACATGTGCGGCAATGCCGAACAAGGTCTTCTTTTCCATCGCCATGGAACTTGGGTAACTTCTCCTTGTTAGCCGCCATATTCACCCTCGAGGGTGGGACGGTGGTATGTACCGCCTATTGTGTTGCCAGTTGGGTCGCCAGAAGTGTTTGTTGTACTGGTTGTACGATAGGTTGGGATAGTATTGCCGGCATCGGTGCCCTGGAAATATTTGGTCCCGTACCACATGGTGTCCCTGAACTACTGGAACCATCCAAGCCTAGTGGGCTACTGTGATCCCATTGCCCCTCTATCACTTCGATACTCTTGGCGGCAGCAATATCCTAAGCCTCCCCCCGTGCGGCTTCCACTTCTTCCTTCCGTCCGTGGGGTTAAGGTTAAGGACCCGAACAAGCTCCTTGTTTCCTCTAGGCGGTCCTCATCACTTCTTTCGGCCTCCCGGTTAGATTCCTCCAAACCCTCGCCTTCACTTACTCCCTTCGGTAGTCCTTCAACACATCTTCTAAATCTCTCCCTTCGCTCGGCTTGCTACTGTGCGAGTATAGCAATTCTAGCGGCTTGTTCTTCTTCGAATTCCTTCTTTAAATTTCTATTTTTTATTCAATTGATTAGGCATAAATTCTATTCAATGATTCTATCCTCATTTGTCCTCACATTGATATTCTCCTCCAATGGTAGTCCCATCCGTCCACTCATTCCGTCACTTGCCAGATTCGTTTGGCAACAACGCCAGATGTTTGCCCATTGGGGTAAACTTAATATTGCATAGACATAGTGCAGGAAATATAATAAACACAGAACATATCAGAGAATAACATATACTTTGATTAATCATTCCAACATATGAGTACATTCACATTATAATCATTGTCGTCCCTTTCACCCATAGGTGGTACATATTTATCTACCTGAAGGGGTGTGACCAAACGTCACCGCCCAACCCAACTACAATCCGTCGGAACAACATAACTAATACCCGACATATAATAAAGTAGTCTTTCCGGCTAACACTGAAGGTAAATTCAAATTGTAATTACTAAATTAGTAAATTTCATTTATTTATTTAATTTGAATAAATTTTGTGTTCATGTTCAATTATCAAATTGTATATAACGTTGCTTAATATTTATTGACATATTGTTAACTTGCTTTATGCTTAGGTTCCTAAGTCCCATTTTGTGTCTCATACTATTGTTATGAAACGACTTGTCAAGGTGCAAACAGCATTAAGAAAAATGGTTATTTCTAACCAGTGGGGTATATGGAAGGCTAAATATGGTTATTTCTAAACAATGAACAATCAGGTAAATATGTGAGTAAAGAAAGAGAAGAGGATCTGATTTTGTCTATACTGTAGTTCTGTAAAGTGTTGTATTTTGTTTTTCCAACACATGGGAAAATATAACCTAGTAGACTGGCACATTTCAATTAAGGTCCAGAAATACAAGATTCAAATAACAACCCCAAAAAAATCTCATAAAGAATCTGAACAATAAAAAAATTGGAGGCAATTCAAGGCTATTTTTGAAACTTAACAACAGAGACAAGACCATAATTTTATTTAATTTCTGTGCTGCATCTCATGTAAATTCTCAATTCAACTCTAATGCTTTGTAATGTTGATCTATAATTAATACAATGAATACTTTCTAACATGAACAATTTAATAATTAATACTTCCGGTATCATTTTTTCCCTACATATTTAACTGTCATCCCCTGATGGCCCCAGAAATGCACTTCTTTGTCTATCACGAAACACCATAGAACATAGGTTAATACTAACCTAATGATCTCTAGACATTCAACAAGCACCTTTAACTATTCTACTTTGATAAAAGCTTAAACGACACCATGACCTTCCAATGTCCCAAGTAAAATAAGTTTTCCAAACTGTTCAAACATAATAAGGTACAGCAAATCGCAGTCAAAATATTGAATTACAAACCCTCATTCGAACATAAAATGAAATACCCACAATAATTTAGCAATTTTTTTTTTCAAAACTACAAATCAACAAAATGTTGCACAAACTCCTGACTCTTCTTTTATTATTGAAATCTGATTTTAGCACATGTAATTAGCTGTTCCAACAGAAAAAAGATCTAACACAAATAGCAGCAACACAAATTAAACAAACACCTGAAAGCATCAAACTCACACAATACTGCTAACTCTAATTGGCTCCAATCTAAAAGCTGAAATTGCTCAACAACCGGCCTGATCAAATGACAACAAAATACAACAAATCTGATCTACTACAGCGACAAACTGATCATGAACAACATCAAGAAAGCCACATCGAAAATTGAAAACAAACCACACAATCTTCACCAGCAACTAAGAACACCCACTTCATGTACAACCCAAACTTTACCAAACAAAACCCCACTTGAAAGATGAACACTCCAAATCATGGGAAGGATGACGAGGCATGATAACATTCAAAAACACTCCACACAGCAACAGACACACCTATAACAAACTGAATTCAAAACTGCAAACTTGGACCTGCACACACACACCACATTGAATTTGTTGAGTGGTAGAAATCTTTGAAGCTCTACTGCACTCCGTGAATGATAATGCCCTTCTAAATCAAAAGATTTCCTCCTTTTAACTCATAAATCCATAATTGCCAATAAAATAATAAATAAAATACCTCATATATCATATTCATAATTTGCAAAAATGAAAATACTCAAGTCTCAAAATGTCATTGCACAATGAAAATTCAAATTACAATTGACATTTAATATTCATATTCTTCATTAGAAGCATCATACACAGTCTTGGCTACTTCATCTTTTGCTTCTAAATACACAAAGGCTTAATACAAAGTTTCGTTTGGTATATTCATACAAAGATTTGATGAAACTTTAAAAGTACTCCATATTTTATTTCATATGCATGCACATATTTTGGTATATTTGCTTGGGTACCACCCTCAGGTACTTCCTAGGTTCTCAGGTTCATTGTAGGTCATTCACAGAAGGACCCACAAAGAACCCCAAGCACCCGAGAAGAGCCAGTACCCGAACCGTACCACTTGGTGGATTCAGGCCTAAATAGAAGAACCCGGTAACTAAGCTTGTAACCCATGTGGTTTAGTGCACAAGTCACAAATTCTCTAGGTTTTCCTCCGCAGAAGCAATTGCTGAAATGTGTCTTTGTCTATAAATAAATAGAGCAAATCCAAATGCCCCTCTTAGAAAAATAAATAAAATAATATTATTCTCATCATTTTCCCTGCAAGAAGCTCACCATTTTATTGATTACAAAATTCTTAACAAAAATTAGACAACAACATCCCATATGCAAGCTATCATAAAAAACTACAACCAATAATTAATTGCATATTGAACCTGGAGGTTACAAGCATCCTCATAAGAACTCCCACATTCTTCCTTGGGAAAATACTCCAAAATAATTATATTAAATCAATTGTTTGACCCCTTTTATCAAATATAAGAAATTATAAATGATTTGGATCAAAATAATCAAATTTCAAATATGATCATTTCTCAATTTCCATGCCTTAGCTCAAGGAAAAAATTTGGAATGGGATAATATATCTTCCATATAAAATTTAAATTAGTTACAAAGGGGTCATGACAAACCTCCAATTGCAGAAAAGATGATAAACGAACAAGATTAAGGGTGAATTATTTTCATTTGTAAAATTTGCAATAGAAACAACAAAAAGAAAAATATATTGGTGTCCACAAATGACCAAACATACATGGGTCGAGAGGACAGGAACATAGGGCTGTTACCAAAGCAAAGTCCCCAAGCAAAAGGGCCTTGACTCAAAATAAACAAAATAAAGCCAAACAAAGCATGAAAATAATGAAATAAACAAGTGGGAATGAACCTAAAATGGTGGCATGAAAAACAATACTAGTGCTGTGAGTGGAGGATCCATCAACCGAATAATTAAGACCAAATAAAACAAAGGTCAAAATTTTATTGCTATCCTTTAGTCAATTATCATATTTAAAGAAGACTTTAGCATGCTAATATGGGCATAACAGTATTAAAGTGAATATCAATGACGATGTTCCTATTCAATTCTATTGTTCAGTGTTCATTGCTTCATGTGATGACTGCACATTTATAGTAGATAGTTTCTTGTGCATCTGTCAAATATGTTTTGTTTCCTATTGAATTTTGTTGTAAGAATAGTTAGCTACATCGTTTTCTTAACATATTTCTACAAAGGATATTGACCAGAGAATTGAATTCAGATTAGTTTGTTCATCCTTACACACATGAGCACTAGTATAGAGGGTGAATCCCCAAATGAAAAAGAACGATGCTATGATGCTTAAGATTATGAATTGACAGAACATTACAACTCAAAATAGTCAACCAACAATTGCCAAAGGAATAGAAAATAATTTTAAAAACCTTTGAGTCAAACTCCTGCACGTCCTGCATTGCTTGAAAACAGATCTCCAAGCATCTTGTTATATAATCCATAAAGTCTTCCTCGTAGAACTGAACATCCTCAAAAAGAGAACACAAAGATCGGCATGCTGCGAGCTGAAATACAGCAAATACTAAAAGTTAAGTAAAAATAAAAATTACACAACAGTTTAAAAGCATGATTCAGATATATAGATTGCCTGACGCACAAAAATTACTAACACAGATAAACTTTAAATACAAGATGATGACTGTTTACATTCAATGTCAAACAATTATTTCAAAAACATACTTTTACAGCTAGATCCTTATCTTGTAGCAAACCAAGCAATTCACAATATACTGGTTTTCTGATCTCATCCTTGATCTGCGATATCACAAGCAACAGACAATCCATTAGAAGATTCCATACAGAATAAAACCATTAATCTTTGTAACAATCATAATAAATAAAAATTGTTGTTGTTGATGATGCACACCCAAATCCCATGCATGCCTGCACAGCCAATGACACACATGCAAATGTATGCATGCAGAAAAGTGAATACTCTCAAGTCATGAACACGCACAAGCATGATATTAATATATAATCTATGTTTAATACACATGATAGCAACTGTCTGCCTCTGGTAATGTTAACCTAGTCCCAAAGTTGCTATGCTGTAGTATTAATATAGCAAAGGCATCTATTGCAGTTTAATTATAATCATAGCAAAGAGTCTTTCTCACAACTTGAGTTAAAATTATAGGTTAAAGAAGTGAAAATCAGATATTTTTATTCATGTTAAATTGACCCATACTGCAGGTAAATTAATGAATCTCAACAAATGACCTCAAAGCACAGTTCCAGCAAATTCCAGCACAAATCATTAGCTCTTCCAATGCGTGGGGAGGAACAGACCCCAAATGGTTTTTGCTGCCAGCTTTGGTGTTAATCAGGTCCCACCTCATTCAAGGGCATTACCTTTGCACAGCTATATGTACTTCTACTTGTTCTGGAATTACTGTGTTAAGTTTATACCTATTAATCTATTTCAGTCTTCTTAAATTTCTTTGCTTTATTTTGCTGTCTTAAATTTCTTTGCTTTATTTTGTTATCTTTGAGTATAGAGCCCTCTTTGCCCAAGTTCTTTGTTATAGTAACAGTTGTATGTCCAAGCCCCATTGATCTATTCTTAAGTCATTCATGGACATTAATATAATTTCTTCTTTCTAAGAAAAATAATTAACACCTCCAAAGGAGAGTAAATGACTGCCTCAAAGTTAAACCTTCACCTTGGCATTCTAAAGTATGTGAGGATACATGTTATTCTCTGTCTGGTTTGACCACCAAAACATACTTTCTCAATCTGTCAACAACCCAAAGTTCAAACAATTACCTAGGGTATGCCCATCCTATGGTTTAGCTAACTCCCATCATCTGGAAGCAGCAGATACAGCCTCATAGCTTCATCAGATTCATTCATTTCAACAACAAGACATCCCATCATGAATTCATTCTAACAGCGGAATTTAGTCTCAAAATCGGGTAGGGGTTGCATCCTAACCAGAATACGGTCTAGGGATTTCATCCCAAACACAGTTTCAAACTTTGCGTGCTAGATAAAAATTGGCAAAATATGATCCGATACCAAAAATGGAGACAAGTTTTCTCCTTTATACATCTTTAGCACTAGTGCCTAGGTTCCAAAAGTCGGTGCCATAATTTTGAAATTCGTGTGTCAACTCCCACAAAGAAAAATTATAATTCATTATAAGAATTTATTATCGTTAATATATAATGATATTATTATTTGTATAAATATTATTATTTAGAGTTGACCGACCCAGCTATTTATTTATTTATTTAATTTTATTTTTAAATATTTATTGATTACTGTGTTGGCTGACCAAGAGGGGACACGACACTACAAGAGTCATGACGGGTACTCAACATGGCGAACTAAATGCTAAGGGCATATCTCCATAGCCATCTTGCACCATTGGAACTTGTTTGTGCTTACAAGCTTTGTTAATGCATCTGCAACATTCAACAACATATCCACTTTCTTGACCATAACCCTCTTATCTTCCACCATGTCACAAAAAAGTGATGCTACATCAAAGTACTTTGTCTACGCATGAAAGGTAGGAATCAATCGAATGGAAGTCTAATTGTCACACTGAATCACCATTCTATCAAGTATGACCTCGATGTCCAAATACATCTCCAAAGCCAAACTACCACCTTGCAAACTTGAGTGGCTGCCACATACTCTACCTCTATAGTCAAAAGGACAACTATAACCTCTCATTCACTCATCCAAATAATTGTGCCACTGAACAAAGTAAAAACATACACATCCATATGCCTCTTGCTATCCACATCACTACCCCAAATGGAATCCACAAATCCCTGTATTCCACTATCATACTCAAAGTCTATCCTCCCTGGTAGTAAAGCTAACACACTACTGTGTCTTTGAGATGCCTAAAGACTCTTCGCTAGAGTCCAATGCTCTTTGCTTGGATCCAACATATACCTTACCTGAAAGCTTCATCTATTTAGGCAATGTCCGGTTTAGTGCAGTCCATAGCATATGTAAGACTACCAATAGCACTTGCATAGGGCACATGGCTCATATCTTCTATCTCATCTAGTATTGAAAGGCACTAATCAATAGAAAGTTTTGTTCCCACAAAATTGGAACACTCACTGATTCACAATCCTCCCTCTTGAATCTCTACAAAATAAAGTTAAAATACTTCCTCTAATTAATCTAGAGTTTTCAATTAACTCTATCCCTCCAAATTTCCATGTTCCAAGATAAACTTAGTTATCCCATGTTTTTCATATCTAAGATTTAAAAGCCCTAATCATATGCTTACTAGTTTTTAAAAATAATGATGTAAAATAACAGTAAATGATCACCAACGTGTTTGAAAAAACACAAGGATCTTACTTAGCTCTAACAAGGCCAAACTCAAGTAGCATAGGATCAAAATTTTGATACAGGGATGTTTTTGAGGCTACTAAGAGGCATCCTGCATTGTGCAAACCATTGTTGAGTTTTTTGTCATGTGATGAAGATACTTCCGTGTGTGACACCTGTTGTGTTGAGAACAGTTTGTCTTACTGTGTTTTGTATCTGTCTGGTGTCATTCCTCGCTGCCATGTCAAGACAAAGAGTGGATTCGGGAGATGAGAATATTTGGACAGAACCACTGCGACTATGCCCGCGTTGAGGAAACATGTGTAACGGTTGCAATTTTTTAGTGCCGGCTGGCACTGTATTATATCTTTCTGCTGCCATAAACTGTTGGCATTTTTCTATATGACAGTGTGTATGCTTAGGGCCAGTAAGTTTTTGAAGTGGCTTTATACGAAACGTTTTTAATAACAGTAATCGTTCAGTGTATAGTCTATATACTTGATTACCTGCGGCATGCGTTTTAAGATAAAAACAAAAGGTGAACACGGGTCAGTGGTATAGCGCAGGAGATATCGGCAGTTAAAAACTTCCGAGTGTTGGCACGGTGGACAGAAAACAATGAACATAAAACGAGGTGGATAAAAATATAGCATGCAAAAAGAAAATCCATCCTGTGTGAAGAGTTTTTAAAAAAATCAGCGGCAGGTAGTATGCGGCATCACCCGCTTGTGAACTGGAAGTGTAGAAGAGGAGAGAAGTGTAACGGTTTCAAACATGAGGTGTCGGGTAACAGTTTCGAGTAATGAGTATTCACTGAACTGCCGCGATATGAGGTGTCGGGCTTCCTAAGTAAAAAGGGCTCTCTTTCATTATCGGGAATATAGCAGTTTTAAAGAAAACATACAACGTTTTAAAAATATAGAATTATCAGGTGAGCAGCATTCAAAAACGAGAGGTTGAACATTCTCTAATATATCGTGAATACAAGGAATTTGTTGACGAGTCTTGTATCAGTCGCAAAAGGGAGTCACTTTTAAAAACAAGACACAGGCGTATAAGGTTGGGTGTTGTGTAATAGCTAAGCCTTGAAGTACAGAAAAATAACAGGGACACATGGGAAATACACAGTGTGCAACGCATTAAAAAGTTTTGGAGGCTGGACAATATGATGAGCATTGAGGCATGGATATAATAAAACTGAGAAACTAAGAAGCAATTAGCACAGTGGACTGCAAGTGAGGAGTTTAGGCGATTAAAGTCAGGGGGAATCTGCAGTAAGAATTGTCTGTATGCAAGGAGATTAGAAGGTCTTCCTAAAAGGAGTGTGTGGGTTGAAAGTCTATAAACTGAAAGTCTCTAAAGTGTCTGTATATTTAAAACTCCTGCAGGCTCGTATTCTCAGAGGTGTGTGTTCAGAAATAGCAATCTTAAAGAGTGACTGAGAATTCTTCTAAGTATTTTGAATGCTTTTCACAAGTCTTGGGGTCTTACCATCTCAGTAAAGGCATAAAAACTTCTTTTGTGTTGTAAGCCTGTTATCTTTTATTCGAGTAAGGTTGTAGCCTTACTAGACAGGTTGGAGCCTGTTTTGGAGCTTTTGAGGAGAGTTGTAGCTCTCAGTTGTAACGGGTTGTTGCCCATTGGACTAGTGATGCCGTGGTTTTTCCCGTCTTGGGTTTCCACGAGATAATTTTGCGTGTCTTGTCTTCCTTGCTTTATGCTCTTTGATTTCTCGTTCTTAGTTTTAAAAGTTTGTATTAAATACTGATTCACCCCCTCCCCCTCTCAGTATTGTGTGTTTTTCAATTGGTATCAGAGCTGGTCACTCTCTTCTCGTACTTAAAAGCTTGAGAGTTCGATCCTTGTGTCCATCATGAGTGCCTTAGAAGGTCTAGCTACAAACCGTGCTCCTCTCTTTGATGGAAATAACTTTGCTTTCTGGAGTGTTCGTATGAAAACTTATATTATGTCTCTTGGCTACGATGTGTACCTCAGTCTCGTTAATGGCTATAAAATCCTTGCTACTCCTCCTACAGATCCTAATGATAAGAAAGAATTTGAGAACAATGCGAAAGCCATGAATGCAATCTTGTGTGGTCTAACTAAGGCTGAGTTTGTAAAGGTCATGCACTGTGACTCAGCTAAAGAAATTTGGGATAAATTGCACAATGCATATCAAGGTGATGACAAAGTCAGGAAAGCTAAAGTTCAAACTCACAGGGTTGTTTTTGAAGGTCCTCGAATGAAGGACAGTGAAAACATTGCTGCATATTTTCTACATGTTGATGAAGTTGTCAACGCTTTAAGAGGTCTAGGTGAAGATGTTGAAAAGAAGACTATAGTTCAGAAAATTCTTCGATCTCTTCCCATGAGACTTGATGCTAAAGTCTCTGCAATTGAAGAAATGTTTGATTTAGACAATCTAACTGTTGATAAGCTACATGGCATCTTGACTGCATATGAAATGAGAACTACGGTTGAAGGGTCTTCTAAAACTGAATCTGCATTCAAGGCTTCTAAAAGAAGCAAGGACAAATAAACCAATCTAAGTGAAGGCTCGAATGAGGACTCAAATGAGGAATTAGCATACCTCATTAGAAGGTTGAAAAAGGGCTTTAACAAAAACAGAAACAAGTCTAGTCTGAAATGTTTCAACTGCGGAAAGTTTGGTCACTTTGCCTCTAAGTGTCCATTTGATAAAGATGAGGATAGCAATGATGAAAAGGAATTCAAGCATCGGAAATCTAAGAAGTTTACGAAGAAAAATTGGAAGTCCGAAAAGGGTAAGAAGGTATTGTTATCAAAAAATAACAGCGATGATTTGTCAAGCAGCGAGAGTGATTCAAGGGTAAGTGAAGTCATGTTCATGGCTATTGATGATGTGTTTATTGAAGATGCTAGTTCTGAAGATGTTGGAGATGATGAAGATGATGAAATAGACTTTGAGCTTGAGTTGATTTCAGCTCTATCAGAAATTAAAAAACTAAAAAAGAAAAATCTGAATCTTGTGGATCTTCTTCAAGTTGAGAGTGCTGAAAAATTAAAGATTGCTACATCACTTAAGGAGGCTGAAACTAAGCTTGTAGATATTAAAATTCTGAATGAAGAGACCAAAAAGATTCGTAAAGATTTAGAAAATCAGATTCAATTTAAAGAAGATAACATTGCCAAGTTGGATGCTGAAATTGTTGCTATGAGGAACATTGGTAAAACCTCTATGTTCTCTAGTGAAGAGCTATCTTTCAATCGTGGTAAAGTCACTTTAGATGATGTTCTTGGTTCTCAAAGACCCACCAAAGATAAACGTGGAGTTGGCATGCAATCTGAATCAAGCACTTCACCACTGGAAAGTAATCAGCCTACTCCTAACAAGGTAAATAAACCTTTTTTCTATAGCTACTGTTTTGCTTGTAATTACTTTGGTCATAGAGCTGCTGATTGTAGAACTGTTCCATACAAGAATTATTATCAGCATGACAGAAATGTGTTTAGGAAGTACAATCTGATTTGCTACAATTGCAATAAGTTTGGACATACATCTAGATTTTGTAACAGCTACTATGCAGATTCGTTTTATAATACTGAGCCTAAAAGAAGAGCTAAAGTGACTAAGGTTTGGAGGAAAAAGGTTCAAGAGACTCCTCTTAAAGCTCTTGTTGTTCAAACAGCCTTTTTAGCTAACAGTGAGAAGGACATTTGGTATGTTGATAGTGACTGCTCCCAACATATAACAGGTGACTTGAGTAAGTTTCATTCTCTTAAGAAAATGAAAGGTGGTAAAGTTAGATTTGGTGGTAGCTCTTCTGCTAAGGTTGCTGGTATAGGTACCGTCCTAATTAACAATGATGAAACTATTGTTGAGAATGTTCTTTATGTATAAGGGTTGAAACATAATTTGCTAAGTGTGAGCCAGCTATGTGATCAAGGTTATGATCTCAGTTTTAACTCTAATGCTTGCTCTATTAAAAAGGGGACTAATGTCATAGCGAAAGCTACTAGAGCTACAAATAATCTTTACATTCTTGATGATTATAATGTTGAGACATGTTGTTTAAGCAAGGTAGAGGATGCTTGGCTTTGGCACAAGCGGTTTGGGCATGTTAACTTTGACAATTTTATTAAGATCAGCAAAAAGGAGGCTGTTAGAGATATGCCTATGCTAGAAAAACCAGCAGACATTGTTTGCAAAAATTGTCAAGAAGGCAAACAAACTAGAGCTTCCTTCAAACCAAAAGATGAATTCAACAGTAGGCCACTTGAGCTCATCCATACGGATCTTTGTGGACCAACAAAGGCAACTAGTCTTCAAGGTGAGAAATATTTTATGCTTCTAATTGATGACTATACATGCATGACTTGGGTTATATTCTTAAAAGAAAAATCAAAAGCTTTAGAGAAGTTTAAGATTTTTAAAAGTCTAGTTGAAAATGAAATAGATATGAAAATCAAATGCTTGCGTTCTGATAATGGGGGAGAATTCACCTCTAATGAGTTTGTCAAGTTCTGTGAACTACATGGCATTAAAAAACAAGTTTCAGCTCCAAGAACACCACAACAAAATGGTGTTGTGGAAAGGAAAAATAGAACCGTTCAGGAAAGGGCTCGTCGCATGATGAATGAAAGTAAGGTAAAAGATACTTTTTGGAGAGAGGTTGTTCACACTGTTGTTTATATTCAGAATAGAACATTGTTGAGACCAAAGCCCAAGAAGACTCCTTATGAACTTTGGAAAGGTAAACCAGCCACTGTTAAGTATTTTAAAATTTTTGGGAGTCCATGCTACATTAGGAAAGATGAAGATAACTTGGGTAAGTTTGAATCTAGAGCTGATGCAGGCATTTTTCTTGGCTATTCTTCTAAGAGTAAGACATACAAATGCTACAACAAAAGGCTGCATAAATTAGTAGAGAGTGCTAATGTAAGGTTCATGAAGGTACTAATCAATTTGATAAGAATGATGACAGCCCCGAAGAAAGTAAAACTCAAACCAGCACTGTGGTAGCTTCTAAAATTCAGTCCAGCACTATTGTACCCTCCTCTCCTCCACATGTTCAAGTTAGATCAGCTAGCAAGAGTGGTGAGAATGACCAAGGTAAAGTGCAATCAGCTCATCAAGAATCAGTCCCTATTTTTATTGATGTTGAAAATCTACATGATAATTCTAAAAATGACTCTCAAGATGAACATGATGTTTCTACATTCAAAACTCCTTCAAAGTTTGTGCAAAAGAATCATCCTATTGATCAGGTCACAGGTGAAAGAAAGTCTAGAAATGCTAGGAAAGATGTCAACTACTTTGAGGGTGATGATTTCTCACTTATCTCTTTGATTGAGCCTAAGTGTTTTGAAAAAGCAGCTGTAGATAAACATTGGGTGGCTGCCATGAAAGAGGAGTTGGATCAAATCAAAAAGAGCAATACTTGGGAACTTGTTCCAAGACCTACCAACAAGAACGTGATAGGTACAAAATGGGTATACCGGAACAAGGTAAATAAAGATGGTAAGATTATTTGAAATAAGGCACGCTTAGTTTGCAAAGGTTATTCTCAGATTGAAGGTGTGGATTTTAGTGAAACTTTTGCACCAGTTGCACGGTTAGAAGCAATCAGAATTTTTCTTGCTTTTGCTTCTTTTAAAGGCTTTAAAGTTTTCCAAATGGATGTAAAATCTGCTTTCTTAAATGGAGATCTAGTTGAAGAAATTTATGTTGAACAACCAAAAGGTCTGATTTATAATGTAGACTATGTATGCAAGCTGAAGAAGGCATTGTATGGACTCAAACAAGCTCCTAGAGCTTGGTATGACAGGTTGGATAACTATTTGCAGCAGCAGGGTTTCAAGAAGGGATATGTTGATAGCAACTTGTACGTTAAAGAGGAAGGTAACAGCATTCTTATTGTTGTTGTTTATGTTGATGATCTGATTTTTGGGAGTGATAGTGTCAAGATGTCCAAGACATTTGCTGCGTGTATGAAAAATGAGTTCGAGATGTCTATGATGGGTGAGCTAACATATTTTCTTGGGCTGCAAATTAATCAATCCTCTAAAGGTATTTTTATTTCCCAAGCTAAGTATGTTAGGGAGTTACTTAAGAAATTTAAAATGGAAGATTGTAATCCGGTTAGCACTCCAATAGAAACCGGATGTAAATTAAGTAAGGAGGATGTGTCTCCCTCTGTTGATCAGTCTTTTTATAGATCCATGGTAGGAAGTCTGGTGTTTGTGACAGCCACTAGACCGGATATCATGCAGGCTGTGGGATATGTAGCCAAATTTCAAGCTTCTCCTAAACAAACACATGGTTCAGCTGTTAAGAGAATTTTTAAATATCTGAAAGGTACAGTTGATTTTGGTCTTTGGTTTCCAAAGAGTTCTAATTTTCTTCTTACAGCATATACAGATGCAGATTGGGGAGGTTCAATGGATGATAAGAAAAGCACTAGTGGGTGTGCTTTCTTTTTAGGTGACTATTTGGTTTCATGGCTAAGCAAGAAACAGTCTTGCACTTCATTATGCACCGCTGAGGCTGAATACATTGCAGCAGTTTCATGTTATACTCAGGTAATTTGGATGAAGAATAGTCTATGTGATTATAAGATTGAAATTACTGATCCTATTTCCATTTTCTGTGACAACACTAGCGCCATTGACATTTCGAAGAATCCAGTGATGCATTCTCGAACCAAGCACATTCCAATTAAGTATCACTATCTGAAGGACCAAGTTGCAGATAATGTTGTTAAGCTGAATTATGTTTGGTCTCAGGAGCAAATTGCAGATGTGTTTACTAAACCTCTACCCCAAGATTGCTTCGAGTATCTTCAAAGCAAACTTGGTGTTATTTCACCTCAATGACAGGTTCGTTTCCAGCACTTCATTGCTATATCTTTCGGATTATTGTTGTGTCTCAGTTTCATGGTCATTGATGACAAAGGGGGAGTAGAGCTAAAGCGGGAGATTTGTTCAGTTTTAGTACAAGTGTTTTCAGATGGATCGTTTTATGGGGGAATTGTGTTCAATTTGGTTTCAGACTTAAAGTGCTTTCAGATACTTGCTCAAGGGGAGTCCTTGAGTTTTACCAACTGCTTCCAGTTGTGTTTTGTTGGTTTGCCATCAATGACAAAAAGGGGGAGATTGTTGAGTTTTTTGTCATGTGATGAAGATACTTCTGTGTGTGACACCTGTTGTGTTGAGAACAGTTTGTCTTACTGTGTTTAAAGTGCTTTCAGATACTTGCTCAGGGGGAGTCCTTGAGTTTTACCAACTGCTTCCAGTTGTGTTTTGTTGGTTTGCCATCAATGACAAAAAGGGGGAGATTGTTGAGTTTTTTGTCATGTGATGAAGATACTTCTGTGTGTGACACCTGTTGTGTTGAGAACAGTTTGTCTTACTGTGTTTTGTATCTGTCTGGTGTCATTCCTCGCTGCCATGTCAAGACAAAGAGTGGATTCGGGAGATGAGAATATTTGGACAGAACCACTGCGACTATTCCCGCGTTGAGGAAACATGTGTAACGGTTGCAGTTTTTTAGTGCCGGCTGGCACTGTATTATATCTTTTTGCTACCATAAACTGTTGGCGTTTTTCTATATGACAGTGTGTATGCTTAGGGCCAGTAAGTTTTTGAAGTGGCTTTAAAAGAAACGTTTTTAATAACAGTAATCGTTCAGTGTATAGTCTATATACTTGATTCCCTGCAGCATGCGTTTTGCGATAAAAACAAAAGGTGAACACGGGTTGTTTTCCCTCTCGGGTCAACAAGAATAGTTGCATAAACACACATTAACTGATAAACAGGAACACAGGAAAGTATTGCAATTCGGTAAACATAAAGTATTCAGAAAACCAAATCATGTCATTCACACTCAGAGCAATGTGTACATATAACCTCCGAAGAGACACCACCGAAACGTCACGTCGTAACGGTTCACACTCTCGGTACTAACTGCCAAGATTAACATAAGTTTATTACACAACACCCGTACATACAAAATATACCGACAACATCATCCCCCCCAAAAAACAAGTCGACTCCGACAACTTTTACAAAATATAACATAGACAAAAATGAGCCTACTACAAACTACTCAGGAGGGGGCGTAGGAAGCATCCCTGATGATGATGGCACGGCTGTGGCTGTGCCGGAAGTGACTTTAGCCCGCAACTCGTACACTTGAGTTGTCCGAAGCTGTAAAGCCTGTTCTGCCCTCATCTTAAGCTCCATAGCCTTCCGAACCATGCTAGCTGCCTCGAGCACTGCCTTCTCCTTCGCATCCACAGTCTCCAAAGCAAAACCAAGGCGAGTCTCAAGAAGAGCCCGCTCAGCACGCTCAGTCTCCAATGCAGCCCGTAAAGTCTCCAACTCTGACCCCATAATACTCCGCCTAGCCGCCCAAGACTCCCTCTCCTGAACCACTGCAATCTCCAAGGCTATAAGACGGGAAGCTGCCTCCTCCCGAGCTGCCGCTGCTGCCAATCCTGTAGCCTGATGTACTGAGGAAGCATGCTCTAACCGCCTGAGAGTGAAATACTCCTCTCGAAAGGCCTATTCTAACTCTCGGATAAGACCGTGAATCCGGCTCTCGCCCACCGTCGCACTAAGAGCCCAATCCTCCAACATCGTAAGAGACTCCTGAGTAGGCCATCCCCTAGCCTCAAAGCACTCTGCAAATGCCTGTGGACAGCCAACCCACACAAAGGTCAAGAGGCGCTCCAACTCTTCAGCAACCCCCTCCTGAGCCTGAAGCTCTGCTGAGGCTATGACCCGCTGGGCTCCAACAGCTACTACGGCTACATCCGCCAAGTACTGCTCCAACACTTTCTGCGCGGACTCCCTCGCTGGCACCGCCCTCCGTGACCCTGTCAGGGCTAGTGGTTCCGCACTAGCCTCAGCTTGCAGTCTCTGTCCCTCCATAGGAACTGGTCTCTCGGATATCGCTCTCTCCTGGGCTACTGGCTCTTCTCTTGGTGGCGACATCACTGCATCCAGGTCAATAACTTCTGAAGGCCTCTCTAACACTACTCTGGCAGGGGAAAGTGAAATGGGAGCTGCCACTACTATCGGGGGTAATGTGAACTGCTCCAACCATGACAGCACTAAAGAGTCCTCATCCCCCGTCGGCAACACTCAAGCCGGCTCCTCCAATACCCCTGGCCCAACTCACACAATGGCCTCAGTACCAACAACATCCAATGTAACCTGCTTTCGCGGCTGTGTCTGCTCCTGCTCTAAACCTCCAACACCATCTTTGCTAGTCTGTCCTGGGTCGGTTGGCTGAGCTGTAGGTGGCTCGGAAGCCTGACCCGCTGGGTGTAGCACAACAGGGGGCCGGAGCTCTCCGAACCGTGGCACGGGTATAGCCTCCAATGTGGTACCGAACGGTACAGAAGGTCCCGCTGCAACAGTCGCCGAGGGTACTGGTGGCGTGAATAATATAAGAGGTGGTGCACTCTAAGACGGTGGAGTTGGAGCTAATGCACTTTCAGATGGTACCTTTGTATCGAGAGTGTCAGAGTCTCCCACTACAACACTCTCGCTGCCTTCCTCCTCCAAGTCCTCACTCGACTCCTCTCG
Organism: Chamaecyparis obtusa; assembly: GCA_027943335.1. Taxonomy (NCBI): domain Eukaryota; kingdom Viridiplantae; phylum Streptophyta; class Pinopsida; order Cupressales; family Cupressaceae; genus Chamaecyparis; species Chamaecyparis obtusa. The sequence continues at coordinate 684,272 of BSBK01004237.1, forward strand.
GCCGCTGTCCACATTCTCCCCTTCCGACTCTAAGAGGACTTGGCGCTTCCTCTTTGACCCTGTCTGTACTCCGCCAGCATCCAAGTGACGCCAATGAAAGATTAGAGGCTCTCCCGTAGCAATATCAACTGGCTGTGGCCTCAGCTTCTCTGCTGGAATCTGCTCTCGGGCAGCATTCAGGAACAACCCGATGGCAATATGGGGCATGTAAAATGTCCGATGCTGCAGAGTCATGAACTCATACAGCCTCTCCGCCATAACTGAAGCCCAATCGTACACCGTACCATTACGGATCTCGTTCATGAAAATGAATGTGTAAGGGCAATGTCGGAGGCCCTACTAGCCCCAGTCAAACTGCTCTTCACGATGTCCATCAGACACCGCCACTCTCCGAGAGCCACAAATGATTTCTTGATTCCCCGATTCTTTGAAGAAGCGCCAGCCAATGACTCCAACTCACTCTGAGACAGGTTTCTAGAAACCAGCTTAATGTACTTTTCCTTTTCTTCGCGGAACAGTTTCCTGGGCTTTAAATCTATTTTCTTCCCGTGCGTGTCAGGTATGCCAAAAACCCTCGATATCTCCTAGGCAGAAAATGAAATCTATATCTCAGTGCCACAATACTTCAGAGTGCTACGCCGGCTATCCCGATCAAATGTATCAATCATGCCTCGAAGAGGTCCCTCGTACTCTCTAATGGAGGGCAAAGGCATCTGAATTGCCCAGTGTACTCCTGCTCTTCGAAGCTGTCCCTTCAAAAAATGTGCGTCTGGAGTGTTATCCCACCATGTTCGGCACTCCACTCCGCTCAAACCCTCGAATGTCACAGTCTTCCAAGTAATCTCTTCCTTTTGTGCTTGTGGCTGTTGTACGCGTGGACGGTGCTTTCTGGCAGTATCCATGCTACCAGCAATGCGGACTCCAGACTGTGAAACCCTCGGTCCTCTACTGCTACTGGCTGGTTTTGAAACCTGTAATTTCTATCTCCAAGTACTATGCTGTCGTGATCCCATACTACTGTGCAGTGTCCAACAATAACGGTCTTAACCGTTTTTTTTTGTTTTGTTTTTTTGAAATTCTTCCTCTTACCGTACAAATCAACTTCCTTCAGCCAATGTACTTTTTCCAATATGCAAATATGTAGCAGCTCCGGGTCTCATCAACTGGTCCCATGCTCTTTTCCGCAAACCGCTTATGTTTCCCTTACTTCCTGCTCATGCCCTTCCCTTCGGTACCATTTGTTCTTCACTGTGAACTACTTTGTTTTGTCGTTTTTTTTTTTCAATCCCCAAATATGCAACCGCACACAAACACCCTTCACCTGCCGTACACGCTGTAAAACAAAATGCTTTTAACACATACCTCCTTATGTGATTGCCGTACGGGATTAAAAAACACCCCAATATAATGTACGGCTACATTCACTTGCTCTTTTTGCGTCCCTGTACAGCCATACGGTCTTCACTGTGCAGACATTTTTGTGCTTTGTACGGACTCAATGCAGATGTACGGCCTTCCAATCCATATGCTATACGGACTAATAATGCTATACGGTCATGTCAGAAAACTCATGTTTTTTTTCCTTTGTACGGACGTTATGCAGCGTACGGCGTGTTCAAGGCTTAATTATATGGGTCGTACGGTGCCGTACGATCATAGTATTACCACCCCCTTGGCGTACGGTCAAACCTCCTTTGCAATTTGACTACCGTACAGACGTCCTCGTTTCTAACATTTCTCGGTTCTGTGTACGTACTTCCTATACTGTACGGTCTTTTAAAATATTGAACATACGGACATTTTGCTCACTTTTATTTTATTTTATTATTATTATTTTATTTTATATATATATATATATATATTTATTTTATTTATTTTTTGCTTTTTCAATTTTTCTTTTTTTTTTCTCTTTTTTTTTTTTTTCTCTAAGTATCTGGCCCTCGCGGTGACATCGTCGGCCGTTTGTGATACACTTTCAGCTTCGAGCCGTTCACCGCGTCCGGTATTTCCCGTCCATCGAGGGTCCACAGCTTTACAGACCTGTTTGTAGCCACCTCCCGAACTTTGTAAGGGCCTATCCATTTTACTTTAAACTTCCCAAGCTTGATTTCATTTCGGCCGTTGTATTTTAGAACCAACTGGCCCGGTGTAAATTGCATTCGTCGGAGATCCTTATCGTGCCAGACCTTCCTCCGTTGCTGCGTCGCTTCAATGGCCCATTGTGCCAAAGCCCATTTTTCGTCCAACTTATTTAAGAGATAGAGTCGTTCCCTCAGACTCTCCATATCTCCCAATTTATTCTCAATTGCAATCCGCAGGCTAGGAACCATGAATTCTACCGGTACCACGGCCTCCTGTCCGTACATGAGTTGGAACGGTGTCTGCCCGGTGGTCACCTTGTAAGATGTTCGATAGGCCCATAGTACCGAGGGTAGCCTTTCTTCCCAATCCTCGCCCTCAACACCGCAGGATTTGTAAATGACTCCAATCAGGATCTTATTAGTCGCCTCTGCCTGACCATTCGCTCGGGGGTAGTACAGGCTCGAGAGTATGTGAAAAATTTTGAACTCTGTCGTCAGTAGCTTGATCACATGGTTGACGAAATGTCCACCTCTATCACTCGTCAACTGCAGTGGAATGTCGTACCGCATTATTATCTGCTCATAAATAAATTTCGTTGTACTTAGAGCAGAGTTATCCGTTAGTGCTCGTGCTTCCACCCACTTGGTCAGATACTCTGTTGCCACAACAATGTACCAACAGCATCGAGCGCGGCTAGGCTTCAAAGGCCCCACAAAATCCAGTCCCCACCATTCAAACAATTCCTGTGCATGAGGGGTTAAGTGGCATGTAGTCTCGTTTGAGAGGTCTCCCTGCCCGCTGGCATGTGTCACAGCCGACGACCCACTCCCTGGCATCGTTGTACACCGTCGGCCACCATAAGCCTGCCAACAAGACTTTTCTGGCGGTGGTGTCGGGGCCCATATGCCCTCCGGCAGGTCCCTCATGAGCTTCTTTCAACACTCTCGGAACCTCTTCCTCCATTACGCAACGCCTCAATATTTGATCTGGACCCATTTTGTACAGCAGTCCGTTGATAAGCTAGAAGGTTCTGCTCCTCAGAACCAATTTTCTACACTCTCCAGGGAGCATTCCTTCTGGAAATCGGGCCATGGACAGGTACTCACCAATACTTGTGTACCACTTCGGTAGTACGGTGATGTGAAACAGGTGCGTATCTGGAAAGTCATCGTTTATTCCTACTGGAGGCTCACCGGACTTAATTCGGGACAATTGGTCCGCAATCACATGACTGCGTCCTGGTCATACAACAATTCTGAAGGTGAATTCTTGAAGGAGCAGCAACCACCTGCTCACCCTTCCCTAAATGATGGGCTTGTTAACCAGGTACATCAAAGCCTGGTGGTCCACGAACAAAGTAAACGGCGTCGCCAATAGGTAGTGCCGAAACTTCTAAACCGAGTAGACCATTTCAAGAGCCTCTCGCTCTGTAGTGCTGTAGTTCCTCTCCGCCCTCAAGAGTAACCGACTTGCAAAATAGATTGGGTGATCCAGCCCATGTTCACCTTCTTGTGCCAGGGTGGCCCCGATGGCGTAGTTTGACGCATCCACATGAACATGGAACTCTCTGTCCCAGTCCGGAAATGCCAAGATGGGGGCTGCCAACAGTCTCGTTTTTAAGTCATCGAATGCCTCCCCTTGCTCCTTCGCCCAGACGAACGGCTCCCCTTTCTTCATAAGTTTATCCATCGGGTATGAAATCCGGGAAAAATTCTTTATGAACCGTCGGTAGTACCCGATATGGCCCAGGAATGACTTGACACGGGTTACGTCACTGGGAGCCTCCATTTCAATTATCACCCGGACCTTGTCGGGGTCCGTCTTCAATCCTTCCTTACAAACGATGTGTCCGAGCAGCTTCCCCTGCGGTACCATGAAACGACACTTCTTCGGGTTGAGTGCCAGACGTGCCTTCCGGCACCGCTCCATGCACTCTCCGAGTGCTACAATGTGTTTGTCTTGGCTACTGAAAATGGACCAGTCATCCAGAAATGCTTTAAAATTCCCTCTCGACATCTTGTCAAAGATGTGCAGGATGATTCTCTGAAAAGTTGCAGGTGCATTACACAGGCCGAAGGGCATCCGGTTGTAGGCGTACACACCATCTTCCACTACAAAGGTGGTTTTTAGCTTGTCCTCCTCTGCAATGGATATCCGGTTATATCCTGAAAACCCGTCCATGAAGGAATAGATCTCATGGCCTGCCACCTCCTCGAGTATGCTATCTGTGAAGGGTATCGGGAAGGGATCCTTAATGGTCACCGCATTGAGACACCTAAAGTCTACGCAGATGCGGATTTGGTTAGCCTCTTTCTTCTGAGATATCATGATTGGTGACACCCACTCACTTGTGTCTACTCGGAAAATTATCCCCGCATCCAGCATCCGCGCAATCTCGGTCTCCACCCTTGCAGCATAGTTTTTGTTCATCCTGTACGGCCTCTTTCGCACATGTTGGGCTCCAGGAACCAAAGGGATGCGGTGCACGCAGAGCTCCGGAGGTACTCCCTTCAGGTCTTTATAATTCCAGGCAAACACGTCCTTATACTCTGTGAATATTTTGAAGGCTGCCGTTTTTAACACGGGATCCCAGTCATCTCCCACCAGGATAGTCTTGGGATTCTGCTCGTCCCCGAGATTTATTGTTTCCAGTTTTGCCTCTTTGTATTGGATAGGTTCTCCCTCCGAGAACACATGGGCCGGACTTACTCTCATCTGGGCTTCCCCCTCTGTATATTCTGTGTACTCCAGAGGGAACTCGCTCGTGTTCTCTTCCGTAGGGAACTCATTCCCGATCTCCAGTATATTGCACGATGGCTGAAATACCTCGTAGTCACGCATTTGCCAGTGAAAGAGACCATCTAGTGAATCCGTATCTCCTTCTATCTCGAGTACCCCTTCATCGTTCGGTTCCATAGTTTCTTCCTCTCCGTCCATCCCGCCACCATCGGAGTCTAAGTCGGACGCCATTTCCTCTCCAACCATTTGTGTGGCGAGGTCTACCACAAATTTTCTCCCCCCTTTCTCGAATGCGAGGGTGTTCTTCTTCCAGTTGTGATTGGCTCGGGCTGTCACTAACCACCCTCTACCCAATATAGCGTCATACCCCTTCTGCTTGAGAGGGATTACGACGAAGTCTAAGGTGAAAGGCTGGGTTCCGATAGTCACCTGCTATGCCATCAACGTACCGAGTGGTTTAATACCGTGCTAGTCGGCCCCTAACAGATTGAAGGTTGGTGGCCACAGCGTCGGTTTCCCCAAACTCTTCCAAGTTTCCTCCGGAAGGACATTGATGCCCGACCCTCCGTCAACAATGGTGTTCGTGAGGATTTTACCCAGGATACCCATTTCTACTACTATCGGGTTCCGTCCATGGTTTATTGACAACGTCATCGGGTCGGCTGCACAGCCGCCTGGGATCTCCGTTCGTTCCACCGTCATAGGTGGCATGTTAGGCCCTAGGAATAGAGCTGTTTTTAGGTGTGGCATGGTCTCCAACAGGTCCTTGACCTTCACGGGTATTTCCATTTGCAGTATCTGCCGTAGTATACTTTGCTCCGCCAATTCTCGATGAGAAGTGCCAGCGTCGGCAGGTTCCTTCCGGTCCTGTATCTCTTTTTTGATCTCGACCCTCGCTTGCAGTACCCTCTGTTTCTCCGTCAGAGGGTGTGGGTACATAGCTTTTTTGGCTTGGGCACGGGTGACTGTCAGGACCTTCTCAGTACCTCTACATTCCAACTCCAGGATGTTACAGCCGGGCTTCGGACAATTAGCGTCCTCATGGTCACCCGGTCCGCACCACCGACACAACTTCTGCGGAGTCGCGGCCTCCATCTGACAATCACGGGCAAAGTGACCCCACTGATTACAACTCCGACATTGTATCATGGGTCTTCCCTTGGCATCATATTGGATCCGGGGCTTATTCTCATTGTTGCCTCGGCCTCCCCGGCGGTTATTTTTATATCCGCCAGATGATGCAACATTCTATTGTCCACCCGTACCAGACGTGGAAGGTTGCTCCTGTGCATAGAGTAGTTGTTGGCCTCTTGCCCTCAAGTTATAGGGACATTCTTTAAGGGGATGTCCTGCGATTTGGCAGATATCACAAAAAGCTTTTTTCGAACAAGACCCTTTTGTGTGGCCTGCCTCCTTGCAGTTCGTACACCACACTGTATCTTCTTCGGCTTTGCTAGTACTTTCTTTGGTGGCTTTAAGTTCTCACATCATCCTCTCAAGGTCTTTTTGCAATGCGAGCACTTTCTTGCTCGACCCGTCCTCACTACTTTCCGTCTCTGAATCATCATCAGAAGATGACCTTGTCTTCTTCGAGGTCTTACATTCGCTCTCGAGATCCATTGCTCGGTTATATGCATTACTATACGAAGTAGGCGGCACTATCTTCATTTTCTTTCGGAGGGATGTTTTGAGTCCCTCCACGAACCATCTCTTTTTCAATTCATCCGCTGGGGACTCCATTTTTCCAATGAGTTCTTTGAGTCGTCGGCCGTACGCACGGACAGACTCATTCTTGGCTTGCTTCGTGTTGTAGATCTCCGCCAATATTTCATTATCATCCCATAACAATTGGAACTCTGTCTGGAAGGCCTTTTTGACATCGTCCCATGTCGTGAGCCTTGTCTTGTCAACATCCGAGTACCAATCAATGGCACCCTCCCACAGTGTTGCAGGGAACTAACGGATCCATTCGTTCTTGTCAGTTACCCCGTGTGCAGTCCATATCGTTTCACACGTTCGACAGTGCCGAACTGGATCCTCCTTGGATTGCCCCGTAAATTTCGGTAACTTCTGCTTATTCACCGCCATGGTTGGCCGCGGTGGAGGCGGTGCACCGATACCACTCGTGCCCACACCTCCCTGAGTGCTGTGGGTAGTCTGGACTTGTGGTACTTGTCCTTGCGGTAGTTGCTAGGCTGGTGGTACTTGCCCTTCTCCTGGCACCGTACCGTGCGGGGTTCTCGGTTCCAACGGAGGGTCTGCTGGTGTGCTCGTGCCACCCTCTGCAGTATCACCCTCTCCGCCGGTTTGGTTCTCCGCGCTTGGTGTACGGAGACCCGCCTCAAACCTTACTCTCTCCTCTTGGAGAAAGGCTCTTCTCGTCCGTGTCTCCTCAAGTAACTCTTCCCGACTCCGCAATCTCCGTTCCAGAGAAGTGAACTCTTCTTCGGCTTTTGCACCCTCCGTACCACTTTCGAGGTCCCCTTCAGGCAACCCTCTGGCAAGCTGGTCTTTGGCAAGTTGCCTTAGCCTATAGCGACGTTCACGCTGCTGTGCAGAGATTAGAGCTGCGTGTGCGGCCTCTTCGTCATCATTTCCCACTTTTCTATTTTTATCTTTATTTAAATTATTTGGCATCAAAACTGAACAAATGACATTGCCTTCAAACCCAAGAACACTTATTCTTTATTCATTCACGTTGCTTTTACAACATTTGTAATTGCATTACAGCCATATTACAATTATTGGTGTTCTTTTACCCTCTTCGGTCATGCTTCAAGGATTCCTCCGGTTGCCATAACTCTCTTCTTGACGGCAACGCAGATGCTCTCGAGCATGGAATTCACGGAGGATCTCCTGGCGGCGTTCCTCTCGATCAATTTCCTCTTGACGAGCACATCGTGCTAGTGCTGCCTGTGCCAAGAGCCGTGGAAGATGGTTCAACAACCGATTCCCTGCAGGGTTGGCCCCAATCGTGTCCCACACGGCGCTGGTCGGAACGTCTTCGTCTGTAGCTTCTCTCCGTACGTAAGTTTCGATGGCTACTTGCAGTAAGATTCGAAATTCCCGTGTCTGGATGTCTTCTCCCTCATACAGTTCCGTCCGAGCATCATCGGCTTCCGGATTAAGTTCTCCGAGTGGTAAGCCCATTGTCGTTATACGCCATCCGAGTACGTCTAGGCAATGGCGCCAGATGTTTTCCCTCTCGGGTCAACAAGAATAGTTGCATAAACACACATTAACTGATAAACAGGAACACAGGAAAGTATTGCAATTCGGTAAACATAAAGTATTCAGAAAACCAAATCATGTCATTCACACTCAGAGCAATGTGTACATATAACCTCTGAAGAGACACCACCGAAACGTCATGTCGTAACGGTTCACACTCTCAGTACTAACTGCCGAGATTAACATAAGTTTATTACACAACACCCGTACATACAAAATATACCGACAACACGGGTCAGTGGTATAGCGCAGGAGATATCAGCAGTTAAAAACTTTCGAGTGTTGGCACGGCGGACAAAAAATAATGAACATAATGCAAGATGGATAAAAATATAGCATGCAAAAAGAAAATCCATCCTGTGTGAAGAGTTTTTAAAAAAATCAGCGGCAAGTAGTATGCGGCATCACCCGCTTGTGAACTGGAAGTGTAGAAGAGGAGAGAAGTGTAACGGTTTCAAACATGAGGTGTCGGGTAACAGTTTCGAGTAATGAGTATTCACTGAACTACCGCGATATGAGGTGTCGAGCTTCCTAAGTAAAAAGGGCTCTCTTTCATTATCGGGAATATAGCAGTTTTAAAGAAAACATACAACGTTTTAAAAATATAGAATTATCAGGTGAGCAGCATTCAAAAACGAGAGGTTGAACATTCTCTAATATATCGTGAATACAAGGAATTTGTTGACGAGTCTTGTATCAGTCGCAAAAGGGAGTCACTTTTAAAAACAAGACACAGGTGTATAAGGTTGGGTGATGTGTAATAGCTAAGCCTTGAAGTGCAGAAAAATAACAAGGACACATGGGAAATACACAGTGTGCAATGCATTAAAAAGTTTTGGAGGCTTGTGAAATGCGATGAGCATTGAGGCATGGATATAATAAAACTAAGACACTAAGAAGCAATTAGCACAGTGGACTGCAAGTGAGGAGTTTAGGCGATTAAAGTCAAGGGGAGTCTGCAGTAAGAATTGTCTGTATGCAAGGAGATTAGAAGGTCTTCTTAAAAGGAGTGTGTGGGTTGAAATTCTATAAACTGAAAGTCTCTAAAGTGTCTGTATATTTAAAACTCCTGCAAGCTCATATTCTCAGAGGTGTGTGTTCAGAAACAGCAATCTTAAAGAGTGACTGAGAATTCTTCTAAGTATTTTGAATTCTTTTCACAAGTCTTGGGGTCTTTACATCTCAGTAAAGGCATAAAAACTTCTTTTGTGTTGTAAGCCTGTTATCTTTAATTCGAGTAAGGTTGTAGCCTTACTAGACAGGTTGGAGCCTGTTTTGGAGCTTTTGAGGAGGGTTGTAGCTCTCAGTTGTAACGGGTTGTTGCCCATTGGACTAGTGATGTTGTGGTTTTTCCCATCTTGGGTTTCCACGAGATAATTTTGCGTGTCTTGTCTTCCTTGCTTTATGCTCTTTGATTTCTGGTTCTTAGTTTTAAAAGTTTGTATTAAATACTGATTCACCCCCTCCCCCTCTTAGTATTGTGCGTTTTTCAACCATGTCCTCGTTACACCACATCACAAAGTGCTCTTACTCTATCAAGTAGATCTCTGCCAAATAATCATATAGAAAAGTTGTCTTCACATCTGACCATTCAAACTAGTAACCTATTCCTAAAAGTCAGCAGCATTGAAGTTAGCGACATGGTTGCGTTGATAGACAAAGTTAATGATGCGAAACTAATTATTTTGTTTAAGATGGGATGCATGCATTCTTGGCAGCAGACATTTCATCTGACAAAGTAGCAGTTTTGCGGAAATCTGACAGCAAGTCCAACAACAAAAACAGCTAAAAAATGGTGTCTCTTCTAATTCCCAACAATTAAAGATCCATTCATGTGTGGAAAGACACCAAAATACTTGTTAAAATGAGGCATAATCCATTGTAAACATTGGAATATTGGAAGTTGCAGTAACTGATTTCAGTTGTTTATACAAGAAATAGAGGTAATAATGAGTTGGGACAAGTGTAGTAGTTGATTGATATAAGCATAGTCCATATCCTCCTCTTTACAATTGCCTCAGGTTGAAGGAATCTAACATTTTCAACCTGATTTACCCATAATGATTCCAATGGAAAATTTCTTGAGCTTATCCATTTATTTCCATTTACATTTTACTGTATTCTTCAGGTTTTCATTCCATCAGCTGTACAAACTGATTCTAGCATAGGAATGCATTAGTCTATGCTGTAACTTGAATTACAAGTCAAGTAGTAATTTAGTCTGCAAAACATTCCTCCCTCATTTCAAACATCAAATTTTTGTGTTCTAAGATCCTTGCCAAAAAAGAACTACGATTTGCAGCAGGAAGAACTCTTTGTTGCGGCGTGCTCAACATTTGGATAACTTTGCAAGTTTTTTTCAGATTTCCTGCAAAGTTGTTTGCCCAACTCTTAGCTGAAAATCAACCTACCAAGTACCATATCAATATGAGTCCAAGCCCTAGAGACTAAAACTATGCTTTTGAATAATTTAGCCCACCTTCCTAGTTTGTAGTATTATCTCAAAGATCACAGCAGAAAAGCTTCAATCTTTATTCCCTGAACTCATCTGAGCATCCCAATTGGCCTTTGCAAAAGTAAGACACTATCACAAGACAGTACTATAGTAGTCCAAGAAATCATCCACTCTCCCCATACTCAATATTGCAAGGGAGCAATTATTAAAGTAGATATGTACAAAACCTTTGAATGATATTACTGGCAACTTCTCCACAAAATGATGAAATTATTTGACTAGAACCAAGTAATCACCAAATCAATCACGGTTGCATTATCACTAATTTATTCACTGTAAGTAACAGTTCTTCCAATCTACAAGAGCACTTCAACAAGTGATCTGCCAAAGTTAGACCAAACTGATATGTGATATGAATACATCAAGATATAGTGCTTATAAAAAATCGCACAACAAAAGTCCCAATTTCAATTGTCAAGCAACCTTTCTGTCATATGAACCACTCCACTAAATGTCCTTTGTTGGCAAACTCATCTACCATAATGACACTGCTTGGTGAGAGCTTGTCTAGCAATGTCAATCTCTCTGACAATGTCCAAATCTTTGGTTACACCCAACTCTTTAGCAAACCCTACTTATCTGCTTAATAATTTCAAACTACTATTGAAATCCTCAAAGCCCATTACAAATTCCATACAATAATATCAACTCTAACAACCATTTAACTAACTTCTTCATTAACTAGTTATCCATTAATAGTAATCATCATTCCTACCAAGGTGCAGTCCACCTATAATACATCCCTATCAGCAAACATCCAATAACCTACTGAGCCTCATTAGAAGCTGCTATACAAAAGGCTTGCAGGACTTTCCAACAACAAAAGTATGTCTTTATCTTGAATTTTCACAGAAGTGCATGTAGTACCCATTCTACCTCTATTTGCTGCTACCTATCAGAATATTCAATATACCCAAATGGTAACACTGCGATGAATAATCTAGACCAGAAACCTCACACAGGCATAATGAAAATAATACTAAATTCTTGTTAAGCACTTTCATTAGAATTTGCAAACCAAGCAATCAAACTAATTATAATTATTCTAACAAACCTCAGATACCCACTGGCCTAAAAGCCATGCAACCCTGCGACGAATTATCCATCGGTTTGAATGTGTATTACGGAGTTCTGGCAAAAGAGCTCCTTCAAACCTGCAACAATAATATTGAATATTCAACTTTACGAGTAAGCTAGAGAACCAAATATCATTTTTGAAGCATATCCATCTTCATGCAAAACTTTAGGTAATTGAAGTCAGTTGCTCCTCTCAAACATAAACTACAATATGCTTAAGGCAGATGTTTTAGTACTTCCCAAATGTGAAATGCCTTGGTATGGTTTCAATAAAATCAAATAAGAAAAGAAAAGGGTACACACCATCCCTTGAAGCTTAGATAATTAGAAAGTTCAATATGAGTCATTCCAACAGCACTGTAAGCAGCTTCCTTGAGAAGCATTTGCTGTGTTATCTCAACCTCTGTTGCAAGACAATTACTCATTGCCTCCTTAAGAATATCAACTACCATGGGAGCTAAAACCTGTGAGACACAATTTGCAGTAAGAATTCACACTCCCAAAACTTCTGCATTTATTAGACAAAACTACAAAAGGGCAGGAAGACTTCTATATAGGAACAAATTTCTATGGTGATGTAATAGAAAAAGGAGTGCAAAAGAAACTTCACCCATAAAGATACAATAAAGCAATCTGATACAACCCAGAAAGCAAAAAAACAAACAAAGAATCTAGACAACTAAAAATTTGAACAGGAGAGGATTAAGTACTGTTTCGTTAGACCCCAATAAAACCATAAGTAGCATTTGCATCAATCAGAACATTATATGCCACAAAATCATCTCAGACAAAAGCATGTTCTATACATTATAAAAGTAGACATAAACACCAAGCGAGAAAAGTATCCAAAGATGAAGTAAGGATTTACCAAGACATGAATACTATATGGGCATGTAAGCATATGAGGGACACAGGCACAGGCACAGGCACACAAAACTGCATGAGACCCACACGCACACGAAAGCATTCCCTATACATTATAAAAGTAGACAAGAATAGAATGCAAGATAAAAATTCAAAGATGAAATAAAGAATTTACCAAGACAACAATAATATATGTACAAGTGGGCTCACAAGAGGTGCGCACATACATGCACAAAAGCATATCCTATACATCATAAAAGTAGACAAGAATACCATGAAAGACAAAATTAAAAGGTCAAGTAAAGATTTTACAGAGACACAAACACTACAGGTGCAAGTGGGCACATGCGGGTCATGAAAATGTGCACATGCACAGACAAATGCCAACAGGGATGAGGATACCATTCACACCTGCCGATAATTTTCAAATAATGTCAGATACAATGCCTCAGCACAAGGACGCAACTTCTCTGTCCACTGAATCATGTCCTGATCATGATGAAAACTTTCTGGATCACAAGCCCATTCTTCTAAATCTTTTGAAGAAAAAATAAAATATCTGGAAAAATAAATACAAATGGAATTAGAACAAAACATCAGAATGCAGTTTCCTAAGTTTCAAGAATTGTATACAAATTAAAGCTGTTTGGTTAATTTCACATGCATGTTTTTACTCATATGTTGATATTCGGAAATCTAAAAACAAAACATCTCTTTGAAACAAAATATTGATGATTTTGTAAACATGTCATTTTTTAAGTTCAGAAAAGGAAAATGCTATCATACTCTCAAAAGCATAGAGTTCATTATTTCAAAAAAAAGACTATTTATCCATTTATCAATATGGTACAGAGAAAAACTATTTATCCATTTATCAATATGGTATAAACAACAGAAGCAGTGCACTAAGTGAACGTTAGAATGATTTGCAATTACATCAAACAAGTTAAAACAGAGCTGATGATGCAACTGCTGCTACATGTTAGCAAGTTTTGCCAACGTCTAAGTGTCAAATGACTTTAGAAGAGTGGACCTCTTTCCTGACTCCACTCCTAAAATCCTTCTCCTAAAAAACAAGTTGATTATTACTTGAAATATGATGTACATCCCCGTTCCATCAAGTGTAAACCTCCTAGAACCCTAGATATTTTCCATATTGTTGCTTGTATTCCTTATGATAAGAGGATTCAATTGCATGATGCATTTCATTCAGCTCTCTTGGTCCTTGGCAATCTGGAAAATATATCAGCAATCTTATATCCTGTTTCGTTTGTTCATTTAATCACCAACTTGACAGCAGTGAAAATCCAATTCGCTTGAATGAACAGGCCTGCCACAAATGACTCTAGGTGTCCAAGGACTACAATGTTGTTGATTGTACAGATTGCACTTTCTTTTTCCAGTAAATAAAGATTTAATCCACAACTTCAGCTACTAGATATACCTAACATAGTTCACTAAAGCTCCTAAGAATCATTCTAGATGATGACTGCTTCCCTCCTTGCACCAGCAAAGCTCCTGTTGCCTAACCTGATGCATTTTTTCAAGTTGTTCTTCAACTGCTTAAAATATTGTTGTTGGAATTCACCCCAGACAAACTAACAACATCATGGAAGGGAATGGAACGATGTCATAGTCGTCAATAAATGGGCTTTGAAATTTTCAAGATACAGAATAACATCTGTTAAAGCCCTCACACACCAGGGATTTTTGACCATTATAGTATGTCATCTACCATTCACAAAATCAAGATACGATAAACATTTCTAGGCAATGGTATGCTTCAAATTATGTGCAAAATAACAAACAAGATTTCAAAATCAAACTAGAGAGAAAAAGATATAGGCGAATCCCAGTACTGGAAATTCAACACATGGTACTTTGTATAGCATTTTCATGTAAAATAGATTCTTCCCATAGAACAACAATTACAATCAGGGAATATGCTAGAGATTTCCCCAAACATGTACTAAAACATCTTTCTCAGGTACAAATAATATAGGCAACCTAGAAGACAATAAATCTAGGCCTTGTAACACCTTAGTTGTAATGTCCCCAAATAATTTAACATTAATATTTGGAGTAAAAATAAAGAATAAATAACGAATTAAGAGTTTTGGCTATTCCCCATACATATTACAAATCTGATCATATTATTACTTCCTGTCTTGAGAAGGGAGAAGACATTGGAGGCAAACCAAAGCGCTTAGAGACCATTAATAGACTCCCTCAAAGTTTACAGACTCAGCCTTTAACCTGTCTCGGGGCTCAAGCTCTCAAGGTTAAAGAAGGGCTGGTCCCCACCCTATCTTGGGAGCTATCCTGTTGGATTTAGACTGCCCCTCTTTGGTGGCCTCTGCCTTCCATTCTCGTGTCTGAAGTAGTAATCGAAATTAATTTGTATTATGTTTGGGATATCTGATTATCTTAATTCCTTACCAGATAATATAGATCAATACCTCCTCCATAATATTAGTGGTATTCTAACCATATATATATATATATTAGAATCTTAACAATATACATATACCAATGGTCTATATATTAGCTCTTATGTTTCTGATTATTATTTATATATATAACAGTATATATCTTAATCTATATATATTTTTGATTCATTAATATTAGCACATATATAAATTCAATATATATATATTAGTTCATATATATGTACTTGTGATTTATTATTATTAATCTATATATAAATGTTAGATATATGTAAGTTCATATATATGTATATATATTTCTGATATTGTTGTTATTCATATATAAATACTATATATATTATAATATTAATATATATGTTAATACATTTATGATTCAACTATATTATATATATCTTATACTATATATATATATATATATATATATATATATATAATTCTGATGTCATTATTACTTAATATTAATATATATGTTTATACATTTATAATCTTAGTATATATATACTTTTGTACTATATATATATAGTTCAGTATAATTAATTCTGATGTCATCATTATATAATACATACATAAACTATATTGAATTCAGATATAATATTCTGTAAGCCAATACTTTCCATAGCTACATTATAGCCTTATTTACTATCACCCTATGCTTACAGCACTGTCACTGACTTATTTAGAATATCTATTATATATAATTCTGACTATATAGGTAATTCTGATTACTATTATATATGGTCTCAGTTTCCTCTGCAATGGTTATCGTCATCACTAAATATAGTTCTCTATTCCATTTGTACGATTCCCTCTCTGCTGTTTTTCCTTATAATACCATATAGATAATAATACTTTCAATTCCATTTATACCATGATATAATATCATCTGATCTTTATTATTCGTAATCTATTCCCCTTGTTATAATATACTCTCCATCGTGAACATAGAAATGAAAGAATAATTTTATCTGTCGTATATCTCTTCTTTCCCATTGGTGTGTAGTTACCATGTTATGTCTGCCATCTAAACTGTCTGTCTTTTATATACTCTTCAATCCATTTCTTACTTCCCTCCATTATGTTCTGCGATAATGTAATTCGATCTCTGTTTATTATTTATTCCCCGTATTCTCCTGTTCCGTGCCTGTTGAAATGAGATTCAAGTCTTTTTTTATATATGTTTCCTTGAGTTGAAAGCTTGTGACTTCTTACAAGGGTCATGTCACCTTGTTACTAATTTGTCTTATTCCATAACAATCTCTAATTGCTGCCGCTTAGTATTTAAGCATTTGACCAACACAACCTCTCATTATAATCGCTTATTAATATTGTTTGACGATAGTAACTTCTCCTTGAATCGTACCCTTCTTAATTTCCAATTAGAGTGACATTTGGCACTCAACTATCATATTATTAAAGGAATGACTATTAGTATATTTTACACTCTTTAATATATTCTCTCACAGATTTGTCTTAACATCGATTACTGATTAGACTAATCATCATGAGTTATCTTGTGATAAGCTCTGCATTTGATAATCCCCCACTTACAAGTGCCAAGCAATCGACCATCTCAATATCACATTGCTCCTTTGGTTTCGACCATCTTAATATTGATGCAAGACGATCAATTTCAAATAATCGTCATTTTCTTCAGTGATAAGATTATAGATTGACGGTATGAATTCTCTTTGAATGATCAATGCATAAATATAAAATTTATTTGTTATTACTTTATTTTATTAAATTCTATTTCAAGAGAGGGGATATCACATTAGTTAAAGTGGCTCAGCAATTTAATTCCATTTTTCTTTTCCTTTAGATTAATTCTGACATCTTGAAGAGCTACAAAACTACTTTTACAATGCTTTGCTTCTTCTCTTTCATTTCAATGTAGAAGGCCTTCAATCAAAAATCCTCAATAGTCAATTCCTTACAAATATTTTTAATGCTAATCCCCAAGACACTTCATATATAATATTGGGGTCCTTTTGGGGAATGTTCAAGAAAAAGGCATGCCTGGGGCAGGTATAACTTCTTCGAAGCTCTTTCTTATCTATATCCTGTAATTGAGACCTTGTTTCTTTTATTCCCTCTCAGTGCTTCATTAGGAGAAATAGCATGTGATGAAGGATTTAACAGGCATAAATCCATCATGGCTCGTGCATCTTTAGTAGAGGCTCATCTACCGTATTGGGTGGACTTCTATCTATTCTTTAAAATATGATTCTCAAATTTTTATATTCATTAAAATAGGCACCA
The DNA here is from genome assembly GCA_027943335.1 of Chamaecyparis obtusa. Classification (NCBI taxonomy): domain Eukaryota; kingdom Viridiplantae; phylum Streptophyta; class Pinopsida; order Cupressales; family Cupressaceae; genus Chamaecyparis; species Chamaecyparis obtusa. The sequence goes on from BSBK01004237.1 coordinate 701,486, forward strand.
GTGTCCGCACTCCATAAAAGCTTTCATACATCTTCCTTTGGGTCTAACTTTACTATCCTTTTCCAACAAAAATCTCATGCCTATTTCAGTTAGAGTACAAAGGTCTCGTGTTTCATAACTCCCTATCCCTCAAAAATGGCCAACAAGAAAAATTTAAGATTGCCTCTTCAATTATTTGATTGGCTATGCAAAACAAAGCATTGTTTCCAATCATGTAGCCCATCTACCCTGCTATGGTGCCATTAATCGGAAGTACTACTTCCCGTATTCAATTGCTACTACCTAAATGATGAGCTTAATGTATAGAGATTTACCTCATTTCTACTTGAATACATTGTTTTCTCCAATAAAAGACATGAAAAAAAATAGTGCCCTCAAAGTTAGAGCTGCATATGGCTGAATATTGTTCATAACCTCATCCACCAGCTTCTCAAAATGCCCGAAACAAAGTAAAATTTACAACCAAGAGCCACTTATGACGACTGTCTTTTTCATTTTCACTAAAAACAAATAGTCGTAGACTCGTATGTCTAATAAAAAGAATGGAAACAAGTTTTCATAATTTTGAACATGTGGATTTCCTTTTTCATGATCCATTTCGATTACCTCCCTATTCACAAAGTTTTTGGTACTTCAAAATTTAGTCATTTGACAGATGGAGAATTATACCTCACCACCTTGGGATTCAATAGAAAGAAATCCCTGTTCAGATCCAGCCTCCATAAATGCACGTATTTTTTAGTTGGCAATGTCGTAAATTTGAAAACAATCAAACTGTCCAAGGTGGATGAGGAGATATATTGCACATGCTTTTTAGTTCAGAAAGTGGTAAATTTGAAAATGTTCAAACTATCCATGGGAGATCCTTGATGGTATCTCTTTGCAAAACATTAATTCGAATTCATAGCACTGAGTCGCTTTCAGTTTTGGCCTTTCTCCTGGAATGTGTTGTTGCTCAGGTATAATTTATAAACATATCAAATAGCCAACATAGGAATTATGAGGTATTCAATATTAGTCATGTTCAGGTTTGTCCTTCTATTGAGAACGCTGTAGTTGCCCATGCACCTTCTGAAAAATTTGGTTTCTCTTCTATAAGAATATTGTAGCTCCGTTCACTTTTGAGCTATCTGCAATTTTCACTACAATTTCTTGCTCAAATATTCGTCTAACAGGGACTATGGTATGAAACCTTGGAGCTTCCAATGAGATGAATTTGTTGAGATGTCAACTACCCTACTTTAATGTTGGATAAAAGGTGAACTCTCTCTCACGTTTTTGAGATTATTAAGTATACAAAATCTGAATCGTCAATAATTGGCTTTTGGGCTATCTGCAATCTTTAATGTAATTTCTTACTCAAATAGGCATCTAACAGGGATTATGGTAAGAAACTTTGGAGCTTTCAATTGAGATGAATTTGTTGAGATGTCAACCACCCTACTTTAATGTTGGATAAAAGGCGAACTCTCTCTCAAGTTTTTGAGATTATTAAGTATATCTCCATAACTATATACAAGAACTGAATTATCAAAAAAAAAAATTAAAAAACTATATACAAGAACTTAATCATCACTTCACTCTATCTATCTTCATATCAGTAGAAAATCATTCATCTCAATAACTTCATGTCCATCTTACACCACCAAATCTTCCAAATGCTGCTGCACAAATGAGCATACCAATCTAACCTACAGATTTTAGCAAACCAAAGTACACCCATAAATGGTTTACAAATTTTGCACCATTCACTGCCCTGATGTAGCCTTCCTACAGAGTATCATGCACATATCATTGAAATGATCTATAATAACAATCAAATAGAAACTTTATTGCCTATCACTAAGGTATTCCACTTAAAGATTTCATATATATACTTTCCTAAGGGAAACTAAACATTGATAGGATTGTCTACAGTCCTAGCTTAAGATTATTTAGTTTTCTAGAAACATGCAATACACATCCTTGAAAATGATTCTGTTTTTCCCTTCTTTCATGATCCATTTCACGAAGTGCAATGATGTTCTTTGAGAAAGCTCATTTAGAAAGAAAAATTAAATCATGATTTTTATCATAAATGAAAGCATCCAACTTTCCTTTTGTTCAACATTAGACTCCACATACTTTAATCAAAGAGGACAAATGTGTTTCAGATAAAAGTCACGGAAGGAAACCTCTTCTATAAAATCATAATCCATAAAGAGCATTAAAAGACTGGCACAAAATAGCTTCAATAGCCTCTTTAGATCCATCTCATAACAGTTGTGCTGTGTGATAAACTGCTTGCCATTGGTTTTAATCTACGTAACCTGGGGACACTTTCCAGTCCAAATTAGGGTCGCCCCTACTCAGAAACGTCCCAGGGACACAGGGACAGGTCAGAAACGTCCCAAGGACATCTGATGAAATGTCCCCAGGACATCTGAGGAAACACTAGAAACACTATGGGAGTGCCAAGCCATCCCTGAGATGGATAGGGGAAACCTAGACACCCCCAACTGTCCCAAGGGCAGCTAGCCATCTCCTACAGCCCAACTACAATATGTTTCATTAAAAACAAAACATATTGAGTAATGAAAAGTAAAGGGGTATGGGGGCCCTACTTGCACAAAACCTAAACCTAAAAACAATATTACAAAACAAAACAAAAAGAGTTCATTTGTGTCAATTTACAAAGTGTGAAAAGAAAAAAGAAGAGCACAATTGTGAGAAGCCAAGTGAAAGAAGGAAAGAGAAGTGAGCAAAGAGCAAAAGAAGATCAATTCTCCATCATTTGAGGTAAGTTCAATATTTTTGTTTATTTTTAGAAATTTGTTTTGCATTCTTATTTTTTGGTCCAAAATTCAAATACTTAGGAGGGGTTTTGTGTTTGTTTGTGTTTTATTTTTGTGATTTGCAGGTTTCATTTACATTTTCAACCAAAAAAAATTTAAAAACAATGAACACTAGAAGCAATGAGGGTAGTGAGGATCAAGAAATTGAAATTGAACAAGCGTGTCATGGAAGTTCAAGGATTGTGAGTATTTCAAACAATCCATTTCAATGCCCTTCTAGCTTCTTGAAAGATTACACAAAGGGACCATTTAACTCAAAAAAAAAAACTCTACAGTTTGCAACAGCCATAGAGAAAAAAAAATTCAAGGGGAGCGAGTATGATTGTGCCATATTCGAAAGGAGCAGTATAGAGGCAGCTACACAAGAATTTACTCCCATCTTATAGGCATACCTTTTCAAGGTGTAAAATTTTGTGAAACCATAACCTTAGCTGAGAAGGCCAACGTGACTAGGTTGCACATGGAGGGTGAAGAAAAAAAAACACGAATACCAATGGAGGCTTTGCAGCCTAGTGCATCATTGTCTAGTGCTACTGTTGCTGCTACTGTTGACCCTAAGAGTCAACGAGGAAAGATAAGGTCCACTAGTGTTGCAATCATATTTCACATGCAATCACAAGATGTAGCTAACAGTTTTGCTGCCAAGTTTTTCTATGCTAATGCCATACCATTTGATGTGGCACACTCTCCATACTTTAAACAAATGTTCAAAGACCGTTTGTTGTTGGTCCTTCATATGTTCCTGTTGATGTTTTGTAGCTTCAGTCGAATAAACACTATGAGTCAATACTAGTGAAGATATGTATATATATATTTAGTATATATGAGATGTATATATATATATTAGAGAAATTAATATAATACTCAAGAGATATTATATATATATATATATATATATATATATATATATGTATGTATGTATATATATAATAATAATTGTCATTATATTAACTACATATTAATGAATAGACATGTCTCATGAAGGGACATGTCTCTTCTTGGCTCATTCTCAATATAAATGCAAGAGATTGTTGCATTTGGAAAACACAACAATCAGATAGTGCTATTACATTTGCAATGATCCTAAAACCTTAACATGGTATCAAAGCCAGGGTGCAAATGTAAGAGAGTAGTTTATTGACGGTGAATATCTGACTGTCTCAGAAAATATAGTCTCGCTACGAGGATCATATCTCACAAATTCACCGTTGGATTTTGCTAAATTTCGGATATGTGGGTGATCAACAAATTTACAAGAATCGCACCGGAGCGATTGAAGAGAAAATGCCAGGTTCAAAAGTTATGACTGACTATGTACGGGTCTATAAAAAAATCTGAAAAAGAGTGAGGTTCCTTCTTTAAAAGCCTAACCACTTGAAGGGAGATCTAATAAGATTGTAGGTTGTGATAGTGTATAGAACCTTTGGATATTAAATATAGTTCATGTGAAGAATTATAGTAATATTTGAGAATGATGACATCATTCTGTGAATTTGCATGATATTTTCTATATGGGCTCACATTACAGAATAAAATACTTGAAATTTATAAAAGATAAGTATTTCATGTTTTATTAATGCACATAATTTTTGAGTTTGTAATTCATGCTATACTATTGGTTAGTAAAATCTTGTATGTTTCTATCATTGGTATTTCCGGTCGAGATAGTTTAGTGAGCTATTTGTAACCTCTCTCTAACATACCTTCAAGACAGGAGTACAAGATAATTGCATTCAAGGGAGAAAGAACTTGATGCTTGCAAATGAATTGATGATTGAGACTAGATGCAAAGGGAGTCTGACATTTCAAAAGACGTCAAGAAGTTGATAAACTTGAGCTTCAGAGGGAGCAGGTGGTTCAGTCAACTTGTGACAATCTTGATCATATTGATTGAGAGGGAGTTTCCTATTGAAGGTGAAACACTTCTGAGGTAAACTTGATATAATTGATTATTACACTAATGAATCATGAATGTTTTTAATGGGCCTGCCCCCTGTGTAAATCATGAGGAAGTGACGACTTCCAAATGATTATCACTTGTATTTGTAGAAGTTATTGGAAGGTGACGATTTTACAATAACTTAAATCATGATATACATTATTTATGATGTTGAAATAGATCATGATGAATTAATGCAACAACTAAGTGTTAGATGTGATTAAGTTGACGGTCTATGAGTTGTTTGCATAAATATATCTTGTAAAGCAACAACTAAGTGTTAGATGTCATTAAATTCACGGTCTATAAGTTGCTTGTATAGATACATCTTGTAAAGCAACAACTAAGTGTTAGATGTCATTAAATTGACAATCTATAAGTTGTTTTCATAGATATATCTTGTAAATCAACAACTAAGTGTTAGATGTCATTGATGGTCTATGAGTTGTTTGTATAGATATATGATAGGTATTTGGTGAATATCATGTGTTGATATTCTGCAGGCCATTACCTTATTGAGTACTTGGTGAATATCAAATGTTGATGTTCTGATAGGCCAATACTCAGAGTATTTGGTGAATGTCATGTGTTGACATTCTGATAGGTCAATACTCAAGAGCTTGTGAATAGAACGGCCGATGGAGGCAATCCACCTGAGAACTTGTGGATAGAATCGCCGATGGAGGCAATCCACATATTGAGACTATGTTTCTATTGATTACATCTTAAGGATGATGCCTTTATTTCTTACATCATATGATTGATGTTGTCAAGTGTCTTAAGTGTTGACATTGGATTGATTTATCCTCCCTAGCTAAGAGGGAGTGTTGATGTTTTGTAGCTTCAATCGAATAAACACTATGAGTCAATAATAGTGAAAATATGTATATATATATTTAGTATATATGAGATGTGTATATATATATATACTTAAATATATATATCTATATATTAGAGAAATTAATATAATACTCAAGAGATATTATATATATATGTTTGTATATATATATAATAATAATTCTCATTATATTAACTACATATTAATGAATAGACATGTCTCATGAAGGGACATGTCTCTTCTTGGCTCATTCTCAATATAAATGCAAGAATTGTTGCATTTGGAAAACACATACAATCAGATAGTGCTATTACATTTTCAATGATCCTAAAACCTTAACAGTTTCCCTTGGAGATCATAAGTTGCACACCTCCCTCCTTGATAAAAAGTATTGCAAGATGAACATAATGATGGAGTTGAGAGAGAGAAATTTGGAAAAGTGATGATTGCTCTATCATTACGAATGGATGGACTCATAGTAGACATCGGCCACTCATCAATGTCATTGCCACATGCACAACGTACTCTTATTTTCTTAGAGCTATTGATTGTTCAAGGGAGAGGGTGTAAGCTTCTAGTTTCAGATTTTGAAGGATACCATAGAAGAGGTTGGACCCTCTAACGTTGTGCAAGTAGTGACTAATTCTGCTCGTGTACACAAATTAGCTAGATCAATGGTGAAGGACATTTGCAAGCATATTCTTTGAACCCCATGTGGTTATGCATTAAACAATGCTTTGCAACACATTGGGAAAATAGATTGGGTAAATGAAGTGGTGTTAGAAACTTGACGCATTCAAATGTTTATTTGCAATCATCAAACATCACTTGCTTTGTTTACAGCTTTTTCAAGGAAGGAATTCTTCAACCCATGGATACCAAATATGCTAGCTACTTTATTTTGTTGGAGAGAGCGATTGAGGTGCAGAAGCCTCTACAATTAATGGAGAGCTACATTAGTACAAATCAACCTCATTGAATGGTGGACGTGGAATGAGAAGGACACACCAAAGTTGAAGATGCTTGCCACTCAACTCCTTTCACAAGTTGCTAGTACCTCTGTAACAGAGAGGAATTGGTCCACATATAGCTTCATCCAATCAATTAAGAGGAATAGAAATACCTCTAGATGAATGGAGAAGCTAGTCGCTATGCATAGTTCTTTGCAGCTCCAAGAGAAAAAACACTCTGGAGTATCATCAAACTCCAGCTGCAAGTTGGGATGTTGATCTCGGAGATACTAAAAAGGTTGATGATGATAAGGTACATGATTTATTACTCGGTGTTCCATTGGATTAGGATGAGACAACCTCTCATAGTGGTAGTGACTCGGACTCTAATTTTGATGCAGTTAGAGACAACTGGAAATTTCTATATATTTGTTATTTTGTAGTTGAAATTTACAGCCTTTGGGTAGTTTTGTTGTAGTTTTGATACAGTATATATGCACATTGTCAATGAATGCAAATAAATTATGTTAAAACCTAATTTCAAATTTGTTTGTCACTTTCTATGAAATGAAAGTCTGAATTGAAATCTAATATTATGTGTTATCGTTCTATGATGTATATGATGATTGCCTTCTCAATGGCATCATATGAATATTTGCAATTCCCTATATTTTTTAAATTTTCACCTTTTTTTAAGTTGTCTCATTGCCATCCCCTTAACATGGCTCCCTCCCGTCCCCTTCCCTGAAACATCACCCCAACCCTTGTCGTCCCCACCCCAAAACTTGGGGTAACATAGGCTTTAATCCCATATTTGTCAAAAATGACTTGAATGTAACATTGAATTTGATTCACTCAAATTTTGCGTCTTTGCTATAGGAGTTTCTGAATCTTAGGAATTATACCCTTACATGGGTCATGAGACAACTGGCAGCCATATGAAAGTAGCTCTACACGGATGGTCATCCAATTAATTTGCTAGTTTAGGAAGGTGAAATTCAAGAACTTGGGAATTCAGCTCAGATATTACATTGTTGTGAGGATTATGAGGCAGCTTAACAGAACTGTACCTAGTCCAAGAATTATTTTAAAGAAAAGCTTCCAAAGAATATATTTGGTTGAGCTTTTAAGTTTTTGGTCATTGTGTTGGTATGATTTGCTTTTAGTACTATAAGCCCTAAAATATGGGTACTAAAATATAAGGCTTACTTTTGTAATAGTCAAAATAGTGACTTAGGGGAGTTTTAATGTTTCTATTATTAGTATTTGAATCTTAGACAAAGTGTCACTTTTATTTATTGTCAGTTACATCTCCCAAATTCTACAGGAGGAGATGAATCTCTTTGTAATACTCACTCCAATATCTAATAAAATTATATTGTAGTGTCTTTGTAATAATAAGGTCACCAGAGTCACTATGGTGGGATTCAATTAACCAAGACAGTTTCATCCAGAAAAATCAGCAGTTTTGCAATTTCTCTATCAAACCCTCAAGACAGTTGAAGACTATATTCATCAGGCTAAAAGATCATCTGCTGACCAATGTAGAAGCCAACAAAGATACAAGGTATGGAATGAAAGCCCATTTGAAAGCCATGAAGCTGAGAGATGAAATATGAAGCATCTAGTGGGGGCTGGACAGATTTCCTTGGCGAAGTTGTCCGTCAACTCAAAACATTGATGGTTTTTCCTACTAATCAGAAGACTAATTACTAAATATTGTTTTGGTTGAGGATTTATGTTGTAAGGTGGAATAGTAGTAGCCAAATGTCTTGCAACAGTAGCAAGCTTATTCCTTATATGTAAGAGTGGCCTGGTTCTATTGGCTGAGGCCTGTTTTGTACTCTCTTCATGATGTTAACATAAAGTTTTCCACACATTCAAAAAGAACGTGGCAATGCTCACTAAGATGACTACCAGCTTGAACAAAGGGAATTTCTCTAAACAAAATGTTTGCAGGCATCCTTGTTCAATGGAGTTGGCGTGATAACCTCAATGCAAAAAATCCTTTAAGTGGGGCGTTCATATTCCCCATTTACATACCCAAGAGTATCTAACCACCATATAACTTTCTTTTTCATGATCACCTCCTAGCCTTGGATTTTAAAACATTGGCCAACAATGGACTCTCTTTTCTCTTGTTCTTGTTCTTTCAGCTCTTCTCATCCTGATGATGGATCATAGAGTGTGATTCGAAACGTTGATGTAAAAGACTTGCCCACAATCAAATCCAAAAACTGTGCATCTCAATCTCATTACTGTTAAAGAAATCAATCAAAAAGTATATGGTCTTTTAATTTACTCCCTTTCTTGAGTCATTTTTTTTCTCTCATAAAAGAAATCATTCAGAAACTATAACCTCTTTCTGCATCCTTACTTTCTGGAGTTCCAAGATGAGCATATTCTCTCATATAGTTATTTATAATTGTACTTGGATTTATGACTTCGTGTTTACCCCAATCACATATTTTCTAATAATTGTAGTGCTTTAATATATAATTACATTGCCTCCCATTGTAATGGTCATTTCTCAACGTGAAAATAATACCTTTCTTTCTCTGCAGGAAATGATTTGATCATTCTGCTGTCTTTATCAGTTTCTATTACCAGTTAACATTGCATTTAAATATCAGTTGATGTTAACAAAAGATATCAATAAAGATGACATTTTGAATCCTCACAATCTCTAGATATGTTAAACATCTTAAAAAATTCTGAGCACGTGTGCTCTAGATGACATCACACTTTCGTTCCAAATTGTATTCACTCTATGACTATTATATTGATGAACTCATACACAGATTCCAGAACACATCATCTAAATGTGTTGTATGAAGTCGGCAGTTTAATTCAACATAGTTACAAATTTACACCTATAAGTCTATAATAGCCATAAAATTACTGTAATATTAATAAAATAATATTCTGATATTTCTATTTGGTGTTAGACCGCACGAGAGCTTTCTATAACCTAAAAATTGAAAAAATAAATCCAATTTTTAATTGTTCAATGGAACATTTTCTCTAACATAAGCCTATTTCTAGACAACATTGTGGCTATTCTCAGACCGGTATGTAATTGATACATGAGCATAGATACAAGTCGAAGAAGAATCTATAAGATTGATAGAATCTTTGCTTTTTATAAAATGTATTATAAATGAATCAAAAATAATAATAAAATCATATTTTCAGTAAACAGAGATAGAGAGAGATGTAAGACTATTCCACCACTTAAAGATTGATGGACATGAGTACACTTTTTCAAACCATACCTTCGAATAAGTACATTGCACAGCAAAACAACACGTTCACTGACCATCAGAGACATAACAATTTTCTCAGCTTCTCTGGCAATATTATTCTTTGCTTGCTCCAAAGTAATAACCGTATCACCAATTACACGACCAGCGTTGGTAGACTTATAATCTTTACATTCAATCACAGACTTTAACAAAATCATACACTGTATCAGGAAGGATTCAAATGAAACAATATATGGCTCTGGATCTGTAATTTGCTTGTAGCAGAAGTCCAAAATAGAAGGAAGCACATGCTGGTTGCTGAACGAATATGGATGTACACACTGCACTGAAACCAAAACCTTCATCAATTTCAAGCATGCCCTATCTGCAAAGGCACATAAAGTCTCATGACCTTGCTGAAAAGCAGAACCTGCATTACAAGAACCAATGAGGGTCAACTTAGAGATGTATGATTTCAACATAAAATTTTAAGTGGCAGAATATTCCTCTAAAGAATCAAGTTTATGTGCTTTGAATCACCTCAAGAAATCTTCATACCCAAATATGAATTTTCACAGACTAAACTAAAATACCTCAAAACCTAAATGATTCTAGAGAAAACAGTAATTCGTATTATTTGCCAAAGTACTCACTGATAGCTAAACAATAAAAAGAGCTAAAGAAGAGAGATATAGAGTGACTACACAGGAAAGAGATTTGTGACAAGGCAGATTATAGAAATAATAAGGCTACATAATACAATGACTAATTAGATTTCATCTTTCAGCAAAATAGAAGAGCCAATTATACTGAATTTCAATGGATTTTGAGAGAAATAATTATGTTGCTTCTAGTTTTGGGAAGAAAATAGCAACTGCTTTCACCTACGTATTCACCAAAACCGATACTATTGATCCTTAATATGAATTGATTGAATAAGTTGCTGTTTTTTGTGGAGAAATATGAAAATATCGTTCTTATATATGAAATCCTAAGTTGATAAGAGCAGTGAACAATAAAGAGAAACATGCATATACAAAGAGAGCATAAAACAGCAATAAAAATGTAACATGAAAATAACATTGCCTAGAGGAACCCAAAATTGGGATAAACTCCAGAAGTGAGTGATTTCCTCCTCAAGCCACTATCCTATCAGATATTACAGTGATTTACTACCTTTGAGAAATCCTTCATGGACTTCTTTTGTGTGAAGAATCAATCTCCAAACATCAAACATTCCAAAATCCTGCTACAACTCCTGAAGACTCACAAGCTCAAGTAACATAAGACTTTACACCCAACTTGTATAAAAACACTGAGGAATCACTAATTCTAATAACTTAATTGGAGAGTTTAACAAGAGAGACTGAAAGAGTTAAAAGAAGAGTTAGAAAGGAAGCGCAAGCATTCATGTAACTGAAAATGGAGCTTTTGACACATCCAAATGCCTCCAACACCCTCATACCCTATCATGTGGTGTGTTTAACTGAGATCAGAACCATCCTGCACACACAGTCATGTCAGAGACAGGTTCAACGGTGGTCAAATGAGTAACATGCATAGGACCCGAATTGAACCCATCACCACTGCCTGATTTTCCATCACTTCCAATGAAACTGAGTGCTGAAGTCCTTTGGTGCAATTCTTCTCTATCCTCTGACAGACATCATTTGAAACTTTGTTTAGGTAGCTTAAAAGAATGATCCATCAAGAGTGCTTATCATATGTAATTACCTTCAATGAGAACTCTGAGTCGGGACATTTAAGTGACTATGTTAGATGATAATAGCAGACCAAATTCCAAGTCAAGTTCAGCGAATTGGCAGCCTCAACTCACACTCAAATGAACTTGACAGCAAAGACTCATGTGTATCGCTTGTCAAACTCAATTGATCATGTGAAAAATCAGAAAATCAACTCAAAACTTCAAAAATAACATAAGCAAGTTTTGCAGAGTTTGAGCCAAGTTTTGGTACTAAATCCAAATCAAAGGCAAAAAATGGCTTGCCAAGTCAATGGCAAGTCTGAGTCTCAACAATATGATATACATACATGTGCGGATTTGCAAGACTCAAATGCATCTGACTTGTTTGGCTGATTTTTTACTCAGACTAGGTGCTTGATTTGTGCAGTCGTGTTTTTTAAAACTTGAATTTTGCTGCACTATTTGGCACTTTCCTGTCACATTTGATTGCATTTGGCACACCTCCAAGGGGAAACCAATGTTTCTAGCCATTAACAGAAGGAATGGTGAGTTTTAAAAGTTCTCTGTAGTCAGGGTGACGAGCATACACCAATATTCTTACATATACACACATATATACATTCATGCATGACTACACATACACGCACGTCTATATATATGTATGTATATATGCAAACAGACATATATGTATATGTTAATGTATGTGTGTGTGTGTGTGTTAATGACATTGATTAATCATCATTTTCTTTCTGTATATCACGTGTATTCAAGACATGTTTGATTTCTATTTTTTGTGATGAAGGCAAGGTAGCAATGTGCTTGGCAAATACAGCTCAAATTCCACTTTGCAGTTCCATCATTGTTGAGATAACACTTTTCCCCACAAAGGTAAGGAAGGAACGTAACAAAAACTTATTGGATCCATGTCAAAGATGTTGTGAAATTCCAAGTCAAAGCCAGGTGCGCCTTTTTGATAATTTAGCGGCTTAGCCACCTTTTTTCTCATCCCAAATGAGCTGAACCTTAAATGAATTCCACTCAGAGTGCGTAAGGCAGGTTGACACTTTTGGCGGGCTAAAACAGCAATTTTATCCAGCCAAAACATGGCAGTTACATTAGTTAAGTGTGCCAGCTTGTACAGGCGGTAAAAAAATGTGTTAGGCATACATTTCCATGGGTTTTTCCTCACAAAATTCAACCAAGCATTAGAAACTGAACAAATATGTCAATGATTTGCATCTAAAGCAGGCGATTTCAAGTTAAAACAGGCACATTTTTGGAAGGCTTTTTCCACCAATATTTCCACCAGCAGCTCTAAAAAGTGTCAAAGTCATTAGTGATATGCACCAAACATAAAACAAGATGCAATTTCTTAAGACTTGGGTGCACTTTACTGAGGATTATCCATATCCTATTTCACTAGGAAATGGAGGACTGTGAGAGATTTCCTTTGAATTGTAGTTAATTGAGGCTATAGAGATCAGTGAAAAGAAACAAATGAAGGATGACTTTGAAAAGATGGACAATTTATGTGTCAGACAAAGTACATGATTTGCAAAAGGTGGCAATTTTGGGTCTAGCTAACACACCCAACTTTACCAAAGATTGCAAAATTAATGAAGGTAATATTTAAATTTTAAATATTTGATTTGGAGTATATTGATACTTGTCAACAAGTCAAATCAACTTCACACCAACTTCACAGGATAATTACTGGAAGGGGAAAATAATACGTGGCCACACAGTAAGAAAATGGAAAAATAATTATAGTATAAATATTTTGCAATATGGGGAAAAAATTAAATCATAAAGTTCTTAATCCTTTCCCAACTGTACGGCCTATGGGATCAAGAATTAAAAGGCAAAATGTAAACAGCATTTATGATTTATATTATCAGTCCTTCTACCGTTCAATTGCAGTTTCCTCACCAAGTGGCTGCTATGATCATTTCAAACCATTTGCAATCTTTTGCAATTTGATCCTTCTTTGGCCATCTTTGGTCTACTTCTGTAATAACTTCATGAGTGAATAAATATATACTTGTACTCCTCTATCTGTATGTGTTATTATTTATATTATTAATTCAAATATTAGTTTTATGAGAGAAGAGCAACCAATTATCATTAACAGCAGCAGCTATTCTTAGTGTCCTATTTCCAAGCAGCTGAGAGTTTAATTTTAGGCCTTTTGTATTTTATTAGTTGTTTTAGGGTGAGTTTGCTTCAAAGTTGCTTTATCTCTGTTTTTTATGCAGTTTGAGTATACACTTTCTTTAAAGCAGTTCTTTTTGGAATACTTAATTATGATTCTCAGATCCCTAAAAAAGGTTTGTTGTAAACCACAGTTGCACCCTTGGAAACTCTAGAAACTGATACCGGTATGGCTACTTTTCAAAATAGGAGATGGGGGAGCTTGGAGACACCAATTATTTTAATATAATTTAATAATTTATAGAAAATCTGAAAATAGGTGTATATTTGTAAAACAATGTATGAAAATAGGCAGAGTGTATAAGGTAATTGAAGGCAACAGCCCAAACCAACAAGTTGAATCTTTCAACACTGCAAATCCTTTCGCCATTCTATGTGATTATATATACGAAAATATGAATATAGATTATATATGAGAATGTGAATATAGATTATATATATGAGAATGTGAATATAGACATACTTGTGAGAATGAAGAAAGAAAACGTATATCGTAGGCAAATTCCTGATTCTCAAGGATCTAATAGAATTCACCCCCATTGTGTATAGAGTATACTGCAAAGTCTACATGAAGGAATGAAGGAATTAAAATATGAATATCTTTTGAGTTCTACATCGAACTGCAAATAGCCAAATGACAAATACTTGTGATCTGGTTAGCTGGCTTTGTCTTCTTCCCTGTGCTGGCTCCTATTTTCCCTTATATGGTGCATCTATTATCCAGCTCCCTGATGCATTTAACTTTTAATTTTTAGGGATTTTTGTCTTATTTGTGTGGGAGCCAGTGGGAGACCATGGTTTAAAGTCTCTTGCAATTGGGGACATCTCAAGCAAGGTCTCTGGTACTGGAGATGTGTCTTGGTCTTCAAGAGGTGTCCCAGGGCATTGGAGATGCATCTCCATGCAAGTATGTTGTAACCTATAAATAAATGCTTTGAACATATGAATTTTTAATAATAGATGAAGTAAAGCTTAGGCTATAGAAATTATCATTCACGTTTTTGTATCTAAGTTATTGTAATAGCACTTTACTCTAGGCAAGTGACTCTCTGTATTTCTAAATGCCTTGCTTTCCTTAAATCCTACAATGTCATTTCAACTAGTAGATTAAATTTCAGTTACTCATCTCTCGTTGATGTGGATCTTCTGCTATCTTCTTTTAACCAATTGGCAAGCATTTGTCTTTAGTTTACTTTATTTAGTTGCAAACCTTACAGACACACACACACATATATATATACATATAGATATAGATACATATATATATGTATATGTATACATATACACATCTATATACATATATATGTACATATATATATATATATATATATATATAGATATATATGTACATATATATCTGCATATATGTGTGTGTATGTGTAAGCTTGTTTGTGAGATAATGTAATGTCCCCATTCTGAGCGAGCATCTGAGTTATTAGATTTAGCCTATCACTAGGTCCTTGTAGGCTAGTACTAGTGATTAGAGGGCCTTGATGTGGGTTTTGGCCTGTTTTGAGGGACTTATTATTTATAGTACAATTGGTTCTGATGAGCTCAGATGATTTAGAGGAATTAAATGACACTCAGTTTTTATTTTCGACTTTTGATTTGGGCTCCAAGATTCTTGGAGGGAGCATCTCTTTTTTTCAAAAGTCACTCCGTTAGGTTCATTCATCGCCTTTCATCATCAGGATCACACCTGTGCTATCAGATTTCGATTTTGATGCTTCTTCAACCATTTTTGCAAGATGAATGAATTTTGATTATTATTTAATCAAATTGGCTAAGGTTGCTATTTTTATTGGGATTGTCTGTTGGGCACCTTGGTGTTATAGCTCGTTGGAACTGAGTTGAGTAGTTTTAAATCTTGAGCTCATAAAAAAGGGACCCTATGTGTCAGAATAGCATTATTTTAATGAAAGGGTCATTTTCAGCATTAAAGTGAAGGGAAATATAATAGTTTATTATATTTCAAATGTGCAACCATAAAGCAAGTGGCTTTTAAGTGAAAAGTGTCATTGAGAAACTATGTAAAAATATTATATATACAGCCTTATGAGAATTCGAACCTCATTCTATGACTTGGCTTTTTTATTTGATGGTGAATAATGTTGAGAAGTTCTTCAACTAGGGTTTGAGGACTGATTCCTCCCCATATTTGCACTTTGAATCACTAGTTTGGTGGTGAATTGTGCTCTGGATTCTGGGAATTAATTCTGATTTTCATGGCTGCAAATTTGGTGTTGTTGTAAACCAAATTTGATGATTATTATGCATCGTTTGATCAAAATTGAAATTGGAGAGAGAGAACAAGGGTTTGAAGTGCTGCAAAATTCTTTTAGTGTCACATTCACTTTGAATTGGCCTTCATTGCCATTGAATTGTGTTCAGAATTGTTGGTGTATGCAAGTGGATTAGTTTGGGGGTTCAATTTGAGAGAACCGTTTACTCATATGCAAAAATGTGGCATTCATAGTGGGCTGTAAATCTTCAATGGAGGCTATGTTCAATCCTTAGCATGCTACGATCCAATAAGGTGCTTGTTTGCAATTAAATTTACATATTGTCATTTGAATATTTACAAGCATTTGAATAAAATAAATTTGGGTGAGCATTTGGAGTTAGAAGTAGTTGCTGTTTGGAGTTTTTTTTATATTGGAAAAAATAACAAAAAAATTATGTATGACCAAAATACAAAACAATTGCAAAAAAATATATTAAAACCAAGTTTCCAGCATAGAGCTAGGCAGGCTCTTTAAAGTGGTATCAGAGCAGTTTCTTGTCATCCTGTGGGGTTGCGAATCTTGAGCTCCCACGTTTGACTTGTGAGTGATCAACACTCTAGCTTTATTTCAGTCATGGATAAATATAGGAAAACTAGTAAACAAGGAAAGCAGTCGAATAGCATGGTTAATCTCATGAAGCAATCAAATGCCATGATGGAAAATATGGAAAAGCTTAGACAAAATCAGGAAAGGATGAATGCTTTTTTTTCAAATCCGTCAACCATAGACAATGCAGCAAGGTATATGGTTTCCATTTTTAAAAAGTCTTCCTCAGAGAAAACAAGAAGAGAATCAGGAGGATTGTACAAGTGTAGCTTCAACAGCAAGCAACCATCAAGTAGTGGAGCCTTTTCTCAATGAGGCAGTTACTAGTCCCTATACGCGTGATGTTGGAGGCTCTTCTCAAGAGCATGTGGTTATGACAAACTTGCCTGAGGACAGCTGCATCAAGTCTCATCATTTCCATGAAACAGGAGCTCGTGATCATGGGAATCCTGATGACATGATAGCCACCATTGATTGCAAACCTACATCAACTGGTAGCAATGAAATTACTAATGATATAGGTTCTGATTTTTGTGACAGCAGTCCTATGTTTGCACCTATTAATGTTCGTTGATGACAGGGCAAGTGTAGAGGATGTTGTGGGTATCACTATGGGTTTTGACTCGCATGATGAGTGTTAGTTTTCAGGATTGCATGGAAAATGCGAGTTCTTCTAATTCTGATTTCTATGACAGCATTGAGTCATGTTGGCAGCAAAATGAGATATCAACGGTTTTACAAGTTGATGAGATTGGAAAGGTGATGTGGACACTATTGATGTTATCTATGAGGATGACTCATGTTGTAGTGAGTCTGATTTGTCATATCAAACTTTAGAAAATGGTTCAGAAGACTAGTTGGTTGATGATAGGTCCCAGGATCGCGACTTGCAGGGACTTACAATTGCTTTGGTAGTGGGTGCATGCGAGGAGACTGATGTAGTATCAGCTTCTACTGATTTAGGTTAGTCATTTAGTGAGGTGTTTAACAGCAATACCTCGATTGTTGATGTGTGCACTGATGATAGCACACATGTTGATTATGAGGTGAGTGATGTAGATGTTTTCCCTCACGGGTAAACTAGATTGTTGCAGTCATACAGAATAGTAAGTACGTAACATAGCATATGAGAGAGAACTTCAACTATCTTTTATTGCTCAAAAATGACCATGTACAAGTAGCATAATATGTTTGTCTCTTCCATCGAGAGACTTCATACAAATAGGGACCGAGGGGGTGCGAGGCGAACCGTCACACCCATTACCTACCTACCCTCGGTTGTGCAACTACCTAACTGTCCATATTGTCGGACAACATCATCCCCCCCAAAAAGAAAGTCATCTCTAGACGACAAGAAACAACGTCCGAGACGGAGAACAACAAAATGGGATGACAACAAAACACCAGCTAAACATACTAATAGAGAAAGGAATCATAGCTAAGTAGGGGGCTGAGGAAGCATCCTTGAAGAAGTCGGTGGCCCTGATGAAGATGGCAACCGAGCCCGTAGCTCGTAGACCTAGTGTGTCCTAATCTTATGGTCCCGTTCTACAACCATCTAGTGCTCTAATGCTGCCTTTACCATGAATGCGGCCTCCAAAAGCTCCTTCCCCTTTGCATCAACCTCCTCACGTGCCTGAGTCAGACACGACCGTAACATACTCCGTTCTTCCCCAACCTCCACGAACTGCTGCTCAAGAGAGGATTTCTCCTCAGTAAACTATGTCTCTAGAGCTACCTTCTCCAATCTAGTGGCCTCCAACTGAGTCATCAACATTGCTCTCTCCTCTGCCCATGTTGCATGTTGGGTGGCCGAACCCTGTCTGTGGTGAGCTAAATCCCTCTCGACCGCTTCCAACCAGGTGACCAACTCCACCCAAGCTGCCTCTGGAGCTTCCCATGCAGTCGCATGTCCCTCAGAAACATACTCTGTGCATCGCCAAGTATAGTAACCTTCCCTGGAGGCCTACTCGATCTACCCAATCAAGGTCTCTACCCTACTGGCAACCACAAGCACACCCACAACCCACGCCTCCATCATTTGAACAGTCTCTACAGATGGCCATCCTCTAGACTCAAAACAGCTCACAAAAACTCTAGGGCAATCATGTCTCGTAAAGGTGAGCACCCTCTGGATATCCTCCTCAACACTCTCTAGAGCCCTCACCTGTGCAGAAGCACCTACCTGACGGCCACATGCAACCACGTCTGCCAAGTACACCTCAACATCATCTCCAATCAGTTGTCTAGGAGACTCAGGGAAAGCTGGGAGTTCTAGCCCTCCCTCCATTACCCGGGGTGTCGAGTCCACTACGCTACTCACCACAGTCGCTGAACGGTCTACCAACTCCTCCATCACCAACTCCCCAGAAGGTTGACTCTCCACCAACGAACTCGCTGCCAAGGCATGGGTACCCACAGGGGATGCCTCTCCATCGAACACCACGACCCCCGTGGGGGTATCTCGTCGAGGAGAGGGACCCACCCCCATAGGTGCCAAGGGAGTCATCTGAAAATGTCGTGTGAGCCAAGTAGAAATGGCCTCAATAGAAGGTGTAACACGTGGTGGATCCTCCAAGAGGGCTGCACCAGAAGTGACAAATGCGTACTAGAAGTAACCGAGGTAACCAAAGCCTCTACCTGCATCTCACTATTCCTCACTTCTCGGACCTTCGCGCTATCTAACTGCTCACTACACTCCAATCCACCAATCAACTCCTCAGGTCTAGACTCTGCCACCATCTCTAGTACATCCACCTCCCCTACCTCCACTAAAGGCATCATAGGTTGAGCCACTACCTCTGCAACTCCTACAAGTCTCATCTCCACTGGCTGCCTCAACTGCCCAAACGCCGGAATATTTGTCGTGGTTACCAACCCTATTGTTGTAGTGAGCTGCACTCCTCCTAGTCATGGTGGAGTAAATAATACCTGGGTGGGTGCCACTTGTACTACCTCATGGGCTACTGAATCCGGATTTCTAGAAGTTGTTTTTGGCTCTTGTCCAGTGTCAATGTTTCCAAACTCCTCTAAAACAACTTGGCGCTTCCTCTTTTGTCCTGGTGGTGTGTTTCTTGTGTCCAAATGCCTCCATAGGAGAATGGGTGGCTCATCAAGTGCCAGCATGCTTGTTGGCTTTACTTCCAGCAACTCCTCGAGTATCTGGGTACCTATGGCTTCCAAGAAGAGCCTAATGGCGTAGTGCGACATGTAGAATGTCTTGTACTGTAATGTCAAAAACTCGTATATGCACTCTGCCAATAATGACACCCAGTCATACACCCACCCATTCAGTATACCATTCATCAAACTTATGTGCGGAATGGAAATATCGAATGCACGGCTGGAGCCTGTCAACCTACTTTATGATGTCCATGATGCACTGCCAATGTCCCTTCGCGACAAATGATTTCTTGATACCCCACCCTTACGAGGCCTTGGCGACTGAAGCC
Source organism: Chamaecyparis obtusa (assembly GCA_027943335.1). Lineage (NCBI taxonomy): Eukaryota > Viridiplantae > Streptophyta > Pinopsida > Cupressales > Cupressaceae > Chamaecyparis > Chamaecyparis obtusa. Next base: position 721,491 of record BSBK01004237.1, read on the forward strand.
AACTCTGCGGGTGTGAGCTAGCGAGAAACCATCCAAACCCAGTACTCTTTTGCGTCCTTTGTCATTTTCTGTTGCTTGGTATCAATCATTCTGCCCTTCGAGCCCGGAATGCCAAACACCCATGTGAAGTATGGAGCTTTAAAGGAGATTGTGATGGTGTGCCCTAGGTAGGGAAAGGTGCTCGTCCGTGAAAAACGATCAAATGTTTCGATCATGGTTCTCAACGAACCCTCTAAGTCACGAATGCAAAATAAGGGCATCGTCACAACCCAATGTATCTCTGACTCTGCAGGCTCCGCTTCACCTCATCTGTGTCAGGGGTTTCTTGCCACCATTTTTGGCAGCCCATCCATTCAAACCCTCGAATGTAACTGTCTGTGCAGTCAATGTTTCCCTCTGGTCTGCCATTTGTGCCATATCCCTCAATTTCTTCTTTGTACTTGGTCCTTGTAGGCTAGTATTGGTGATTAGAGGGCCTTGATGTGGGTTTTGGCCTGTTTTGAGGGACTTACTATTTAAACTAAGTCAACAGTTGGTTCCAATGAGCTCAGATGATTTAGAGGAATTAAATGATGCTCTCAGTTTTTATTTTCGGGTTCTGGTTTGGGCTCCAAGATTCTTGGAGGGAGCGTCTTTATTTAGAAAGTCACTCCGTCAGGTTCATCTATCACCTTTCATCATTAGGATTGCGCCTGTGCTATCAAATTTCGATTTTGATGCTTCTTCAGTCATTTTCGCAAGATGGGTGAATTTTGATTGTTATTTAATCAAATTGGCTAAGGTTGCTATTTTTATTGGGATTGTCTGTTGGGCACCTTGGTGTTATAGCTCGTTGGAACCAAGTTGAGTAATTTTAAATCTTGAACTCATTAAACAGGGACCCTATGTGTCAGAATAGCTATCGAAAAATATTATATATACAGCCTTATGAGAATTTGAGCCTCATTCTATGACTTGGCTTTTTTATTTGATGGTGAATATTGTTGAGAAGTCCTTCAACTAGGGTTTGAGGACTGATTCTTCCCCATATTTGCACTTTGAATCACTAATTTGGTGGTGAATTGTGCTCTGGATTCTGGGAATTAATTCTGATTTTCATGGCTGCAAATTTGGTGCTGTTGTAAACCAAATTTGATGATTATTATGCATCTTTTGATCAAAATTGAAATTGGAGAGAGAGAACAAGGGTTTGAAGTGCTGTGAAATTCTTCTAGTGTCACATTCACTTTGAATTGGCCCTCATTGCCAATGAATTGTGTTCAGAATTGTTGGTGTATGCAAGTGGATCAGTTTGGGGGTTCAATTTGAGAGAACCGTTTACTCATATGCAAAAACGAGGCATTCATAGTGGGCTGCGAATCTTCAATGGAGGCTGCGTTCAATCCTTAGCAAGCTATGTTTCAAAAAGGTGATTGTTAGCAATTAAATTTACGTGTTGTCATTCGAATATTTAAAAGCATTTGAATAAAATAAATTTGGGTGAGCATTTGGAGTTAGAAGTAGTTGCTGTATGGAATTTTTTTTATATTAGAAAAAATAACAAAAAAAATTATATGTCCAAAATACAAAAAAATTGCAAAAACAAATATATTAAAACCAAGTTTCCAGCATAGAGCCAGCCGGGCTCTTTACAGATAAGTTCCTTTCAGGTCCTGTACCTCCAAGATCATGCAAACCCCATTGATAATCTTGTAAAGTGAGTGTAACTGTAAACTTGTTTATAGCTTTAGGTAATAGAAATAGTGTTTAGATCTCAGGTAGCTACCCTTACTAATTTGAAAAGAGGTTTTCCCCATGTGTTCTATTTTGTGTTGTATCAACTGTATGCCAGAGACACTAGCAAGTATCCCTAACCATCCAAGAATCCCATAGAATAGATCCATGCCAAGAGAGATTGGGAATTAAAAATAATAACTTGGCTTATAACCAACTTCAAAACCCTTAGTTGTCAAGCACTTCTAGAAGTCATGATTGACTGTCTCCTCTTTCACATAAATGATGGAGAAAGCACCTGCAATGCCTGCCTTAACAGCTTTTTGACAGTTAAACTTTGATGAATTACTCATCATCCAAGCACATCGAAATGGAAGGAGTTTCTTTCTGCCCTTGGAGACACATTTTGAGTTGGATATATATTATTTGATGCAATCAAAGTTTTCTTGTCAATATATATGTTTTTCCCATATTTTCGTTGGTGATCTAATATGTCTATAAAGTGGTACTTTTTTATTTCAATTTTCCATTCTGTTTAGAACACTTGGACTGTGTAAGTTTACCCATGTGGAACATCTTTCACTCTAGTCAAACATTAAAAATCTAGATAAAAATTGATTACACGTGTAAATACATTGACCGAATCTCTATTAACACTATATGCAATAAAACCAAGGTATATCTTTATTCTTTTTAAAAATGCATCTCATACTAGTCCAAAAAGCCATTTCATTTACAGTAGGTGATTGTTCTTCAGTACAGCAAAATCTCTCCCTACATAAGCAAGAAAAACAAACACCTAGGCCTTCCATTCAGTAGATAAACCATTCTCATCCCCTCAAAACCACTTAAGCTTACTTTGCACCCAAAAAAAATCTCATCTTAAAAGTTGAATCTTCATAGAAACGATTTTACATCTTGTCCTCTAAAACACTTGTGCATTTTGATCTTCTCTTAGCTTTAATGATTAACCAATTTTTATTGCATGGAAAATCTCTTTTATCTTATCGTTCAATTTTCTTTTTTTAACTTTTTCCTTCTTGCGACATTTTCAAACACCAGTCTTTCTTTCGTTTGTTTCTCTTGACTTTTCATTTCATTCCAGAGAGTAACATTTTTGTTTCTTAGTAATACCCTCCATTTATCGTGTAAGATATGGAAACCTTACTGTGCTTTTTAAAACCAAGATAATACCATCTACAACTGCAACAAACTATAAATAAATTCACTACAAAAATAATTCATTTTCATATCTATTTCTGGGAGCTGCAATCAAGACTAATGTTTGCATTTAAATAAAACTCAATTATCAAAAAACTTTGTGAGCTTCCTCCAAACTGTAAAATTTGTAAGCCTTGCAAGCTTCATCTGATAAAAAGAAACTTTAACTAACATAAATACAGCCATTGTTATTACAAGTGGTACTTTTCAGTGTCATATATTTATGAAACATGAAATATACCAGTGTTAGCATTTATTCCTTAAATTGATCAATTTTGAATTTTTGACATTCATCATTTTTTTAATTTTTCAAATGATCTTTAAGGGTAACTTTTGTTTAGATTTGAAAGAGTGCTTTTTCAATTCCACGCTGAAGCTACCAATGTGAATCAAAGGACTTTCTTGGTTAGCACAGAAATGGTGAATTTGAAAAACAAAGGAACCAGGCTTTGCTTACGATACTGAAGTAATGACTGAACCGCTTGCAACATTGAAGGACAGACTTCCTTAACTGGCAAAACTTCCTGCAAAATGTTTCATGGAAATAAAAAATGAAATTGCTAAACGATACAAAATGCTTCCATAATACAGAACAATACAGTAGTTTATATAAGAGAATAAAAAAAAAGCAAGGGGCATACTTGAACACTTCTTGCATCACTTTGGAAACCCGAAATTAGCATTCGTTGTAATGTTTTCAAACATAGGAGCCATCTCTCACATGTCAATTGTAGAGCTTGCTGACGTTCAAATGAAAAAACAGTTCCAACAGGAGATTGAACAAAAACAGAAAACTCATGGAGAATAGCTTGGATATCACTACGCCAATGATGCCACGTATAATCAAAAAGCTGGGAAGTGATCTACAGACCAAAGTTGAAAACCAATGAGAATGATGACCATAGCATAATATACAAAACTTTGATTCAAACTTGTTTAAAACTAATTCCCATAATAAGAAAACTACATAATTAACATAAATAATATAAAAGATAAATTACATCATGCATGACTTGAAAAAGACATGATAATTAACCTCAAACTGTTTTATTCATCAAAATAAAAGTTTACTTGTTAATTTCTATGCAAGAACTATGCTACTCTATATTGTATTGTCAGAAAGTACCATACCAGCAAAACAAGTATTCTAAATCATCAATTTGGACTGGTAACAATAGCAGGTGATATGTTATCTAAAAATAGTTTACATATCACCTTTAATGAGATGGTGCATAGAATCTGAAAGCTATAGAAACAAATTGTACTTAGCAAATTCATAGGTGCCTCCCTGAACCCAGAACTCACATATCTTGGGTCCAGGAGATCAGTTGGCATTTTCATGACCATGGAGTTCAGGGTGTCACCGGTTCATGAAAAATCTGATCTCTTCATTAAGCTTTGGTCACCAGTTGTCTACCCAACTGGAGATATTTCAAGCACAGTTACTGTTTGGATCGAGAATCCTCTTATTCCTCTGTTTGGATCGAGATTCCTCTTATTTTCTTGAGAATCTCTCCTCAAGAAAATAGGAAGTGTCGTAGGAGACTATATCATAGCATTCAAGTTCACCAAGCACTAGAGTCCTTACCTATTGGCCTATTCAACTAGACATTTCAACTACCACCAAATTAACAAGAAAAACCCAGTTCAATTTTGGAAGTATGCGACTCACCCACCAAAACTTCAAATAGAAATGTGGAAAAATGATAGCATAAATCCACTCCATTTCACACCATGAAACGTAAAAATCTCACAACAATTCAAATCATCAGGCTAAAAATGAAAGCATGTTATCAGTAAGTTGGCAAAATCTTTTTTCAAACAAAATATACAATGGAGAATTTAGAAGGAAAAATAGATCAAAGAGAATGGATTCAACATCAAAATCACGAACAATAAAAATTGGCATAAATCTACTCCCTACCATGAAACGTAAAAATTTTAGAACAATTTAAGTCATCAAGCTAAAAATGAAAACATGTAATCAGCAACTTGGCAATATCTTTTTTCAAACCAAATATACAATGGAGAATTTAGAAGGAAGAATAGATCAAAGAGAATAGATTCAATAACCAAATCACCGAACAATAAAAAATATTAATACAAAACTTAGCAGTCCTGCAACAAAGGGGAAAATGCTATTGTAGACAAAGATCCAGGAAATATGGGTCAGACAAGAAAACATGAACAGGAAATTCTTTCATAAGGCTGCACTCGATACACAACACATCAGCACAGACAAACAAATAAGAATAGTCACTAACACTCTCCTATAAAACAATCCAGAGATCATGTAGTAGGCCTGATTATTTGCAGGTCTTTGTCAATAAAGGACACAAAGTACGCAGTGTCAGACTAAAATGCGCATATCACCTAATTAATTAATTAAGTCCCCTTTTTCCTTTATTACACTTAAGTTAAACTTAGGAATGTTTTTCTATTTTTAAGTCATACTGTTTTGTCTCAGAATATGTTGAGGACAGGTGACATGATCTAACTTAATCTTCACCTATGGATTCATCTGGGGTTGTTTTTTGTTTTATAAGCCCTCATTATTGTAAATTGTAACAATCTATTAGTCCATTACTGAGAAACCTGCAGTTGCCTTTTTGGATCAAAACATTTCTCAAGATTCCAAAGCATAATCAGTGGCTTTTTCTCTCTTCATGTGATAGGCCTTTTGGTTGCAAATGATTTTTGGGAGCTATGGGATTCACTATCAAATCCAACAAGGTAGAGAACTAGATTTGTAACTTCTTTGTTTTTTGAAAGATTTGGCCTTGAGGAAACTATTGGCACATCATAGAACAAACCGAACATCACCATTGACTCTAAAATGCCAAAAAATCCTAAGACCGCCTATTTTTCCAGCCTCTATGATTCTGCTGGCAACATCTTCCCACACCAATGGTCAACATCCTCACTGATGGACATCAAAAACCCAACACCTCATTATCAACGCCTGGCCCCTAAGAAATAATCTGAGGACACAAGAATATACTAGCCCGTAAAACCTCCCCAACACCCATGAAAATCCAAACCGCCCACAGAAATTTTCCTGACTACCACCCCCCACTCCCCAAAAAAATGAATCTTCACTGTCAAATGACTAACTTATTTTCCAAGCAACAAAGCAATATTCTGACTAGAGCTAGAATATTTTGACAGCCACTGTTTGTTGACATCAAGGTGACAACATCAATATTATACTCTTGGCCCCAAAACCCTAAATTTCCACTAAAGGAGCTTTTTTTTTCTTTTTGGCATAACTTGGATATACAATGTCAAGTTTTAGCAAACGAGCTATTGTCAAAATGCTGGTTCAACATACTTTCTGATTGAGCAAATCTTATAATCACATTTTGTTGCTCCTATAGTTTATCACATGTCAAATATCAAGTTTTTTGCTTCCAAGCTCACAACGTTTTGCTTGAATTTCCAATTTTTGCAATTCTTGCAACATTGGAAGGATATTTCAAGGTTCCCCAAATCTATCCGAGAACTACTTCCAAAATTTTCCCCGAGCATTACTTGGACATCTTGGCACCTAGAAATGTCTCATTTGCATAGGATGACATCATTTCAATCGCTTTACATGCAATGAGGTTATTGGTCTCTAGTTTAATAATTTGAAGAGGTATCATCGGTTTTTTTTGCTCATTGTTATATGGTAATCTTGGAAAAGGATAAATATGAGTCTTAGCAAAACATCTTGACACATCTTAGGTTGCTCAATCGTTTGCCTTATCATTAGGGACTCATACCTAAATAAGACACAAAGGAGTAGATCAACATGGAGCAATATTACTGATCATGTAGGATTGATTTGTCCTAGTGTTGATTATGACACTATGTGCTTAACTAAGATTGATTGTCCCCAAACACTTTGGACTGATCTTTGGGAGATTCATGGAGACCCTCATACTCCATTCCAAGAGGATCTTGTTGTAGATTGTCTCATTCCCTTTGATGATGCTAATTATATACCCTTCGATGATGATACTTTAGAGGAGCTTGAGTATATCACAGGTCTTGCAGGTTTCAATGGTTCGAGGACTTGTTTACTTATTCCCACTCTTCCTATCAAGACCCAATCAGATTAGCATCGCCATATCCATGAGGATGAATAGAATTAGTAACATTTTTTTGGTTCTAACTTTGGGTAGATAATGTAATCTATTGTGGTAAAATAATGAATGTGTTATTAAACAATGATCATGAATGATCTATATATACAAGATACAAGAGAATGTTTCTATAACAAACAGGAGAGAGGAAATAGAAACATTCTTGTAGAGTGAAAGAGAAAGTTTCCATAACGAACAAAAGGAGTTTATGGAAACATTACAAAAAGAATGACCATTACAAAAAGACGAAAGAGAGATAAAATTAGAAACTATCTATTATCGTAATATAATCTAAGGTAAACAGCTCATTTAGAAATACCAAATATAAATTCTAGATTGTAATTAAACAACCAGAATTAGTATTCTTTTCATTATTATGTTATAATATTTCTTACAAATATCAAAAATATAAAAAACTACTTCGAAGGGGTGATCTTCAATTATCAGATGATAATATACAAATTCAAGAATAGATGCTATTACGCTTTGGGAGAAACATCTTCACCTTTATTTATAAGCTTAACCATGTAAAGACATAACCCTTCATCCTAGTTAGAGTATTTAGGGTGCTAACTATGATTAATATTAAGGTTAAGCATGCCACAAGTGCTCAACTTATTATACTTAGGAATATATAATATATACTTAGTAATATATCATATTAGGATTATAACAATTCCCTTCCTCTTTAGAAAAGCATTTTCTCTCAATGCTTAGTGACTCTAAGATAAATTGTATGAATTAGTCATCATTCCATGTTGCATCTTCAATTACCAAATTCTTCCACTTGATTAGGAATTTTGAGGTGGCTCTTTTTTCAATTTGATTTTGGAAATTCCACAAAGTTTCTATATATTCTGTCTAAATACTTTTTCTATAATATTAGTAGGAGATGGGTGAGAGAGTCCAAAACAATATGCATTCTTAATGATTTTATCCACAAAAAGAGAGATTACATCAAGATTATTTGACTTTCGAAACCCCATGATGAAGACTATTAATATTTCTACCCAATGTTGTATTGGAATGCCTAAAGGCCCAATGTATTTATTGTTTCCCTTTTGTTTTGTCAGCATATCAAACATTCCACCAAAAATTTTGAGACATTCACTTTAACACCTTCCCATAACAAATGTTTCTTCATAGGATGATAGGTATGAACATATCTTCTATGATATATTGCTAGACCCAAAAAAATTCTCTCCTTAGCATTCATCAAAACTCATTTAAGTGACAATAAAAGTCTTAAGTATTCAATTCCTTTCACTCTAAAGACACATTTGTATTATTCAGCATAGATTTTATTATCTTCCAATTTATTAACAATAGGAAAATGAAACTTGTCTTTACGAGTGATCTTGCTTAACTTCTTGTAATGAGAGAATGTTCCACATGGATTGACCCTTTTCCTAAGCATTAGAATCGGTGATAAATAGGAACTTTTCATTGGGATGATTAATGCTTCTTGGTATTGATTCAATGTCATGATTATTGTCTCTAAATAGACATACGACCTTAGATTCTTTAAAAAGTTGTTGAAGGTATTGAACAATTTCTTTAATTTTGGGTTGATATTGAGCTATCATATCTTGTGATTCTATAAAATGTAATTGTGTCACTATATTATGAGAACCTTTCTTGAGTAATTTTCCCATCCTATGGGAGCTAATTATTATACTAGCTGCTGAGTGTATCCCAAAGAGTTCATACTTTTTCCCATGTGTACTAAAAGTGATGCAGTCAAGATTGGGGGGTCTTATCAAACTGCCCAATCTTGCAGCCTTAATATTGCATCCAAAAACACTATGAAAACAAAATCTGAAACTTATCTTTATTTCAACCTTCATATATACATTTTGTATAGTTCAAAGTTGTAAGCACCTAACTTATGCTCAATTTTAGGATCATTTTGTGCCTACTTTAGTGTATTTCCTATGGTAGGACCTCATATGGCACTAAAAGCGTACCTAAATTCAAATATCGGTCCTCCAACTCCTTCAATCTTGCTTAAACTCGAGGTTGGCACTTACTTCTAGGCATGTTTTCTCATTTTCTATCCAATCTCATTAGTCATTTTCCCACCTAGGATCTATCCACTTATTTTCAGCCTTCTTGACCTGCCCTGACCCCGAAATGAGTTGTCCTCGGAAATCCCACACCTACTTCATCTCCTTGGCACCTAAATCAAATATGGGCTCGTTCTTCCAGGGACAGATCGCCATTGGCTAAGTGTCCCCATGGAATTGGGCCCAAATTTGGCCCGGTGCCCTATGCTAGGATTTGGAAGGGAAATTATGACATGTGGTCTGTTGATATTTGTGGCCTTTTCGGAAAGATCAAATCAATGACATGTATGTTGAGATGAATAATAAATAATATACCTCTTATTTATTATTTATCTCAACATACATCTCATTAATTATTGTATGAAACTCTGAATCAAAAATAAGAAACATCTTTATATTGTCCTAGAGGGACGACTTCGCATTGTCCAAAAGGGACAACTTGTGTTAATACTATGCGAAATATACTTAGCCGATTCAGGTCGGCCTTTACCATTGATGTTGAGCTGTGTCTTTTGAATGTCTTCACACATATATATATGTGACCTATGGTGCGAATTATCCAAGACATAGAAGACATAACATGTCAAGGAAATTCGCTCTACAAGCAGCTCCAAATTTGATTATTGCAGCAGTCATACATTGAATAATAATTATTCATTTCTCATACACATTAGAAGAAGATATGCAGCTGAAGATGGAAGAACATTAGGCTCAAAGTGAAGAGGAATTATTTGCTACAAATCAGATATTATCTTCTCCTTTCTTTGTTAATTTTTGTCATTATTATTTCTAGTCTTAAAAGCTATCTATAGATTGTATTTTTCCTTACATAAATCTGAATATATTAACATGGTTGACCTCCTCAAGTTTAACTCCCCGAAACAATTTGAAATATATAAAAACCCCCTATCTCTCCTCATTTGATCCATCCATTGTGCATTCGTGAATCCATTGCAACCAAGATTATCAAGCATTCAAAATATCAAGTGCAAGGAAGCAAATCAAGCCATCAAGAACCATCAAGTTCAAGCATTCAAGTCTTTTCAAGCAAGCAAGGTGTCTTCTTCTATAGATCTAGCTTCTTTCCCCCATTGGAGGCCAAGCAAAGGAGTTTTCTATCAAGGAAGGAGATCCACATTCATCCATCAAGTGTCGTTCTTCTTTCTCCTCAATCAAACGTTGTGGAAAATTACATCTATTCCATGAGGTTTTGTCTTGCACAATTTCCTTTTGGGTTTTTGTGTTTAGTCAAAGCTATTGCATCAACATACTTGATCACAGTTAAAGAAGTAATTGCATCCACAAGGTATGATATGCTTTATTGTTTAGATCTAGCCTCTGCTACATGACAATATGCTTTTCCTTTCATTTTATTTTTCAAGGTTGATTCCTAAATAGGGGTTTGACTAGGGCAAACCCCTTTTCAACCTTCTTCCTCGTTTTTCTGTGTGCGGGAACAAGTTACAAAGCCACAATTTCAGATCTGGGTAGTACTGAAACAGTTGCTACTAAGGTTTTAGGATCATTGCAAATGTAATAGCAATATCTATATGTGTTTTCCAAATGCATCAATCTCTTTGTAATTATACATGACAAGGACAAGAAGAGACATGTCCCTTCATGGGACATGTCTATTCATTAATTTATTTTATCAATTTAACTATTTAGTTATTATGAGAATAATTATAATCTAACTTTATATATATATATATATATATATATATATATAATAAGTCATTTCTCATAATAATCATATAGTCAATATTATTTATCCGACCGATGCTACAAACATCAACACTCCCTCTTAGCTAGGGAGGATAAAACAATTCAATGTCAACACTTAAGACACTTGACAACATCAATTCTATGATGTAAGAAATAAAGGCATCATCATCATGATGTAATCAATAGAAACATAGTCTCAATGTGTGGATTGCCTCCATCAGCGATTCTATCCACAAGTCCTCAAGTGGATTGCCTCCATCGGCGATTCTATCCACAATTCCTCAAGTGGATTGCCTCCATCGGCAATTCTATCCATTTGATATCTTGAGTATTGGCCTATCAGAATGTCAACACATGACATTCACCTAAGTACTCAAAAGTTCATAAAGATATCATCTCGTGATATCAAGAGCATTGGCCTGCAGAATATCAACTCTCAAGATATTCACCAAGTGCTCAGAGTAATGGCCTACCAACATCAATTCTCATGATGTCCACCAAGTACTCAAGAGTTCATAAAGATATCATCTGATTGTATGTGTTTTCCAAATGCATCGATCTCTTTGTATTTATACATGACAAGGACAAGAAGAAACATGTCCCTTCATGGGACATGTCTATTCATTAATTTATTTTATCAATTTAACTATTTAGTTATTATGAGAATAATTATAATCTAACTTTATATATATATATATATATATATATAGTAATCAATTATTATATATATTGATATATATGTATATATATAATAAATCATTTCTCATAATAATCATATAGTCAGTATTATTTAGCTGACCGATGCTACAAACATCAACAGTTGCAAATTCCGTGAAAGTTTCATTTGAAAGTGTTGGGTACAAATCGAATTTCGCCTTGTCCCTAGTTACAGATCAACTTTCGCCCTGTCTTTGCCATTTTTTTTGAAATGTTTGGAGCAAGTCAGTTTTGTCTTCTGGTTTCCGTTTCAATCAGTTTCAACTCAATATCAATTCACATCAGTCTATTTTGATCAACTTTTTAGTGACTTGTCTATTAGATCTATTGCATCATTCACTTTCATCATTTCTACTTTCCAAGGAAGAACATATCTTATTCCCATTAAGAGCTTGAGTCAACCCTTGAGTTTAGTGGATATCCTTTCTTTCTAATGTGCAAATTGAGAAGTGGGGGGTAACTTATATCTTATTCCCATTTCCCATTGTACATTTTCGTGAACCCAACTCTCCTTACATACTTCTGATTTGGTGTCTAAATCTATTTTGTAGGCATTGCATTAATCACTATTTTGCTACATTTTATGCATCTAGGTTCACCCATTGTACATTTTGGTGAATCCAACTCATAACATTTCCATTCTCATTTTGGGTGTTCGATTTCATCTCATTAATTATGGAATTCACTAAATTAGATTAGGGTGTCATAACATATGTGATTACATTTCTTCTTACTTGTCTTTACCAATTACATGGAGTGCATCATAATTTCATGCATTTCATTTTGTTTGTATTCCTTCATGGTTTTCTTACATATGGTATTACGAGGTTAACAAACATTTTCTTCCTTATAAGGCATATTTCCAGACCTTTATCAATATTTCATGTGTCTTTCTTCTTTAAATTTTAACAAAATGCATGGAGTATATAGATAACATGAGGGTCTTTGTGAATGAACCTAAAGATAATATAACTCCTATTTTTGCTCCTATAGTGCCTACTAAACCTGATGATAGAGATCTAGCTCCTAATGACCCCATTGTAGCGAGACCTAGATCTCCTCTTCCCCAACCTACTTTAATGGATAGTCTCAAAGGGACTAGTTCCTTTGAAGACCCTAGAAACTTCTATTTTTATCACACATTATTCATAATACGGGTGTTAGACATTTCTTGGATGATTTCTCTCCCGAGAATATCAAGTAGACAAGAATTTGGATAATCCTTTTTCTTCTTCACAACCCAAGGATGATAAGAATAATGATAAGGATCTCAAGATGAATCTCCATCACCTTCTACACTAAAGGCCAATGACAACATGGGATATGACATCACTCCTCAACAAGGATATAATGGCTTAGGAATTGGTATTAATGAACAAGGCATTAAGGTTCCTATTGACCCTCCTTCACAAAACACTAAATGTGGTCTAGGTTTCACTCATCAAGATACCACTTTACCTTCCTCATCTCAACCAAAACCTCCCCAAGATGTTCTTTTACCAAGACCATCTATTGTCCCATCATCATGGATAAGTCTTCAAAATTGAAAGCTATTGTTCCTATTTGTTTAAGCCATTGCACACCCAAAACTACATCCATGACCCCAATAGGGATAGCAAAAATTTCTGAATCTAATTAATACTTTCCTATTGAGAGTTTAATATGATGGCATTTACCGCCACAAAGGAGTTGTTTTCCATCAGCCATCATGACTTGAAAATTAGGGAATGGATATATAAAAAAACAGAGCTAACAAGCAAGCCTTTTGTCAATAAAGTTGTGTGTGCTACCACTATCAACCAACACTTTCACATTTTGTGTTTTAATATTACCAATTACTTTTAGTATTTGTGGTGTATTTATTCCATCAATGCATGTACAGAGATAGTAGTGCTTTCTTTTTCCTTGGAATCTTCATGTTTTATTTTTCTATTTGGTTCTTTTACAAGTACTTCTCCCTCTTCTTCAACCTCATTTAATTTCTTACTAATAGAGCACGTATGACTACTTGACCCTTTGCTATCACAATTTGAACTTAACATATTTTCTCTTTTCTCTATCTTTTCCTAAGAAGAGAATTTACTACTTTCTCTTAGGTTAGAGAATTTGTCCATGTTTTCACTAGTAGGATTAGTCACATTATTGTCAGTTTTCATTGTTTCAACTTTCACCTTTGGTAGTGTTTTGTTTCTCAATATGTAATGCTTTACATAGCTTTCCAAACTGTACAAGATTCCAACAAACAAACATCATGTTGAATTTGGTTCTTAAGCCTGTTAATGTACAGTTGTAGCCTTTGGTAAGATGTCACCTCAGGAGCTTGAAGTACCAATCTCAAATGTGTGGCATTATATTCAGCTAAAGATCTGATTTTTTTTATTTTTTTTTAAAGTTGGGTAAAATAGCTTCCAATGCATGGCTGTTCATATTAAGTTGCTAATTCTTTACTAATATCTTGCCAGTTAAACAATTATCCTTGTCTAGCACGCATCTTCTATCAGCACCATTGGTAAGGTCCTAATTCAAAATATTGCAAGCCTATGTCAACCATGGAATTATTTGGTATATTGTCAAATTTAAATTGTTCTCCTATGAGTCTTATCCATAAAATTACATTTCTGCAATCAAGTTTATGAGTGTTTATTCTTGGTAGGTATGATTCTTGACCTCGAAAATGTTCTCCTATCCCTTCATTTGGTTTATTATGGTTGCAACAAACTGGTTGGTTTATTTGGGACTGCAATTCAAATTTTTTTTTTTGTAAACTTCTCTAAACCCTCATTTAAAGTTTTTACAAATGGGTCAAGCCTTTTATCTTTAATGAAATATATTGTTGTTTCATGTCCTTGTGGAATTCTTTCCTCAATTTTAACTGGTTGAAAATAAAATGAATCCTTGGATTTTGTATGTATAGAAAGGTCCTTTAATCCTATGACATGGCTTCAATTGTGTTTTCATTTTAAGATTTATTAAAGTAGTACCGTATTTGATGAGAGAATTTGATTTTTAAGTATGGACCAAACTTTGACTATTAAATCAAAGAATATAGTGTGTATAACAATAGAATTTAAAGAAAAAACCCTACCTAATTTTCAATAAGCTTTTCAAAATGTAAGTTTTGAAAATCAATCTCAAAATTGCAGCCTATAGAGAAAATTTATGAAAAATTTGACCACTAAATTAAAGGACTTTATTTATGTCTAACAATAAACAGCAAAGAACTAACCCTATGTAATTTTTCATAAGCTTTTCAAAAAATGTAAATTATTTTAAACATTTCCAAAATTTGCGGCCAATAAAGCAAATTTATGAAAAATAATAATATATCAATAGCTTTCAGAAAACCTACCTTGGAAGTCTGATTTTTTTCGTGAGACCTTATCTAAAACATACCTTAAAACCCAGAAAAGATCAGACTGAAATTCGCACAGGTTTAGAAGTTATGGTGGAACAAAACTCTTGGCCTATATAGTAGCTCTGAAACCACTTGCTATGATATTTCTTGGAAATATTTGCAAAAATCAGAGATATAGCAGACCGCGTCACAGGCATGACCACAATTATAAGATGATAACATATGAATTCAAGAATAAACGATATTATGCTTTGGTAGAAACATCTAAACCTTTATTTATAAACTTAACTATGTAAGGACATAACCCTTCATCCTAATTATCAGTATTGAGGGTACTAACTACAATTAATGTTAAGGTTAAGATGCTACAAGCGCTCAACATAGTATACTTAGGAAATATAATATATAGAGTAATATATCAAATTAGGATCATAACATATTAGCTTTCTCTTGAGGATAAATATGCATGCTATACTTAGTTTCCATATGTGCGGTAGACATATGACAATGCCACCGTAAACTTGATGCTATCAAGTGCACAAGAGTAAGCATTAAAAATTGTTTTGTTCTGGTCTACCATCTAGCTGAGGAATGAAATTTGTTAGTCATGTTTTGTCTCAAAAGTGTAGATGGGCATTACACCTTCAGAATCTGGCACAGAGATGCTAATGAGTTGATGGAAATGCTGAAAATCATTAAATTTAGGGAACAAAGGCAGGAGAAGCATAAAAAAAAAATCATAATGACAAAGAACTCACTATCCCCGATTCAAGGCTTCATGGAATTGCTTTTTCAGACATATCTGAATTAAAGACTGTAGTTAAGATGTTCAAAGAACACAGATTTGTGGGAAACGATCAGAAGGGATTCCTTTTGCCACCAGAGCAAACAGCACAATCTTCTCAAGGACTACTATTTTCGGAAAGTGTGTGTACTACTATTTTTAGACTGTATAAAAATAAAATCAGCTTTATTTATGGTTGAAACATCTATTTTGCATGGAAGATATTTTTGAGTTTAGATATTTCCTACATTTACCTGAGTTTCCGGGATGGGAGGACAGGTTTCCAGAGCAGATTTTCTTTTTTTGGCCATCTTTGGGGTCAGTAGGGGACGGCAGAAGGGATGGCTATATAAAAAATAGAGAAATTTTAGAATATATAGGGAAATTTCAAATATTCATATGATAACATTGATAAATCTAAAATCATTCATCAGAGATTCACATACATTATATATAGCAATTTAGTTGAATTGAGAGTTCAAATCAAAGTTGAAATTTATAAATTCATATACATGATGTAACTTAAAAAGTTAATAGTTTATGGATTTTACATACAAGAAGTTGTTTGTTTCCAAACACAAAGGTAAATTTAGTGATGCAGTATAGCTCAAAAAATTCTTATTAACTGATTTGACAGATGCTAATGGACTTATGTCAAAAATTAAAAGCACACGCATTATAGAAAAAACTGATCAGAATTTACAGTATTGAGTTAACTGCTAGCATATGTTAAATAAACAAAAAACTCTATGTTTACAGAAACTCCAGCACTCTTAAGTTGCATTCAAATAGAAGAGACAAAAATACACAATTCATATACAGTTTCGTTTTCGTGTACTATCTGTATACCTGGTACCATAAATTATTTTCTTCCAATTTACAGCTGGAATCTCCTAGAAACAATAAAAACAACCCATGAATACCAGCATAGGACAAGGATTAAACCAAAAAATCTACACGTACCAGCATTTTTTTTCATTTCGATGAGTTTATTTTATAAATGATGCAAAAATAGGAGACAACTAGCCGTCCTTGAGGCAATTGGGAGATGTCCCCAACTGACCCCCTTCTCCTTCCACCTTGTCCCCCTGTTTCTGCTTTCATTTCCAGTTTTTGCAGGGTTTTGGGCACAGCAAGAGCACTTCCGCTACTGTCCCCCCATCCCCAAAGCGTTTCCGTTTTTGGGATGCCTAGTTTTTCCTAGGAAAAGCATCCCCAAATAACACTGGATATTTCTAAAACAAGGTGATTTCAGCATAAGATGAGCCGTATTCTAAACTACTTTTCATTTCCATGTTATTTTTATTTTTGAAGTAATTTTAGTTTTAAAAGACATACAAGTAAGAAAAGCGACGCTTTGAAACCCTATAAATAAAGATACTATATTTGAGACAAAAAAATGGTAAACCTTTCTACACATTGTGCATAAGTTTATCGATTGAGCTCTCTGTGTGTTTGACAAGATTTTTATTCTATATGCAATTCTGTCATATTCATTGACTTGTTTTGTGTGAAGGGTTCTATTTATTAAATGAATCATTACCAATAATTTCAGGTTTTGTTCTGTGATTGTTGTTAATTCAGGTGCTTGTAGCTTTGTTGACACCACTTGGGTGTTTAATTTATGAATCTCCTTGTGAATGTTAACAAAATTTTCAATCCAGCTCTTCTGCACACATACTTCTTGGTGTCTGCCTTTAAGCCAGAAATTGTGTTTGTTTGTATTACAATAGGTTAATTGTTTGTGGTATCATATAAGATACAACATCTCTCATACATGTGTGGAATAATCATTTGATTTTGTTCTCATACCTGAAAATAAACAATAGATGTGATAGATTAATTTGTTTTCTTTTACATGTTGAAAACCCTTCAAGGAAAGAGAAACAAAAAAAAATTGTACATGTTATGCTAACTGTAAGTTTGTCCATAAACTAGTGTTCTAGGACTTCAGTTTATATTCTTACAAGTGAGCTTCCCCTTCTAATTCAAATTCTACCTTGTATGCTGTTTCATCTTGAGTTGTCCTAAAAAGAACAACTTAAAATGATAAAAATAGCAAAACTACAAAAAGACTTTCCAAAGAGAATCTTTTTAAATGGAAAGAAATATTATGAACATAATTTATTGATTTCAATTTTCTATATTAAGCATACAGAAAACATAAATATTTGTTGACTGGCTTTATTCATTATCATTGCAAACTCATTAAAGTTTCCTAAAAGGTTCAAACAACTTTATTATGTCTAAAATATTAAATAATACATACTTCATCACCAAATCCAACAAATTATAGTTGACAAGTTTTTTTTAGTTAGGATTTGCCTTTGAATTTCTAATTGATCATTTTTTAATTACTAGCATCTAACAGCAACTTCCATACTTGTAAAGTTCCAGAGAAAAATATTAAAGGGTAAAAACCTCTGCAAAGTTACGTTGATCTGCAGCCAAACGTTTAGTTGATAGCTCTTTCAAAGTGCGATGCAGAACCATGTACACTCTCTGTGTAGTAAGCATATCGGCTGATTGAAGTTGTTGTATGAGAAAAGGAAACAGCTCAGGCCTGTGAAAGAGGATATGTGCATTAGATTTCAACAAGGACATTGTACTAAAAAGTCCTTGCATAGAAAAATCTATAACTTATTGTAGAAATTTATTTAGAGTATAAACATGAAAGCAAAAATTTTCTGAAAACAAAGTTAAGAAAAATATCTAGAAAATGAAGTGATTGTCTTGCATGTATGATATAATACATCATAGAATATTATCATGACAGAAATCATAGAACTAAAAAAAAGCATTACACACACACATTTATTCAGGCCTCTTGTTAAACCATGTGAACTATCTAGCCTCCATACAATTGCTGCACTTAACACATTACATGTGCCCTAGGTTCCAAACTTCCAAACCTTGAACATACTATTGGATAGTGTGAAGTAGATCTGCAGGATCTAGCTATGACATCGAAATAGAAACCACATTATCCTCACTGGATGATGGGCTATGTGGTACAAGGGATACATTTATCGTACAATCATGATATTGTGTAGGACCTGTCTCAAACTAAAGAATGTCAAGAAATCTTTGAGTAGGCTCCTCATAATTGAGCACAAGGCTCATAGGAGGATACTCTACAGAACCAATAGGAGTCCCCAATAAACTTAGCCACTCATAATATGATAGGATGGCCAACCCAATCATGATTAAGAGCACCTGAAAACACTACCAAAAAACACCCCAAAATCTTTGCTAATCACCAAAAAGAAAACCTACAAATGTGCAATCAAATTACCTTGTATATTTTCATTTTCTTTAAACCTCAATTCCGAAAAATCTGTGAAAGCCAATGCGTTTCCTATGTGAAAACACCAAACCAGCTAGGAGGATCATTCACCACTGAAACTAGTGTATTTGACAAGGGTTTCTAACCTCAATCAATCTCGGAAGGACTTCTCTGTTCATTTGAGAAACATACTATTATGTATGCAACAACTAAATGAATGAAATGAGAGCCAAAACAACAATTTATAGAGTTTGGAGGGGAATCAAACATTTTTAAAAATTTAAAAAATATTTTCCCTCATAGAGTCAAAAAGTCCCTCTTAGCATTTTAGAACTTAAGTCTCTCATAACACTTTGTTGTCCAACTTTGAAGACAAAACATAACTCTTAAATTTTTACACACTAAAGTGAATAATTTAACGTCACTTTATAGCTTCAATGCAAATATTAAATAATGCAATTCACCTTGTAGGAAAACTCGCCAAGACACTGGAAACGAAAACCAACCGTGCTTGAATATAACTAATGCTAAAGGATGATGATTGGAGTCGAAACAAGCATTGACTATAAATCGTAATGTTATCTAACAATAGAGGAGAACAAACCCAAAAAAATCCAAAAAAGACCATGGGAGTTGAGTTGGTCATTTCTTCCAAAAGATGCATCTGTTTAGGAAACCGCTACCATCGCAGTTAAGGATATCATAGGAGGCTGTTATAGCATATCATAAATCTCAAGGAGATATGTTGGACACGTTCAAAAAATCTCCCCCACAACTTTACTCAAGGGGATTCAAACCTGCAACCCCACTCTGATACCAGTACGGAGTTGAGCTAGCCACTTCTCCCAAAAGATGCATCTATTTAGGAAACTACTCCCATCCCAGTTAAGGATTCACAAGAGACTGGTAGACCCTGTCATGAATCCCATGGGGATATGTTGGACAAACTCTAACAAACCAATGCCAAAATGAGAACTTACTATAAATAGTAGTGTTCTCCAAGGACGACGGAGAACAAACCCAAGATCACCGTCGAAACCAAAACTTTCTATAAATAGCAATATTCTCCAAGGACTTGAAATGGTAATTGATTGATATTCAATTATAAATAAGCGACAGGAATACTCCTTAAATGAGCAATTACAAGATCTCTCCATCATAGAAAAGATCAAGAACTAATGCCAGAATACAAAGTTACTAAACTAACTAAACAATTGAAAGAACAAAAAGTTAGTAAAATCTAAATAAATGACTTAAAAGAAAGCTACTTACATGACCATTATACAAAATATTACAATATTACTTTAATACCCTCACTAATGGTCATTCTACTAACTACCCTATACAAGACTTGACATAATCTACAAGTCATTTGCCTACGATCCTTCTCTTTAAAACATTTTGCAACATGAACTTGCTAGTGAGGCCCTCCCTGAGTGGACTTCTAATTAGCCAGCCACTTTTTGCAGAACTTTTGTACATGACCAAGTACAAGAACAAATTGAGTGTCTTCCACAATGATGTTGGGTAACAAGGCCATCCCTCCCATTAACCAGAGACCAAGATCAGCTCCTCAAAAAGCTTTGATTTTTGTTGATAAAAAATTGCCAAAAAACCTTGAAACCACAATTTTGCAAAAAAAAATGGTCAAAAGTAGTTGCAAAACAGCACCATGATTTTGTGGGAAAATTGTCAAACCCTAAAATATAAGATTGAGATCACACACATTTTTGTGAAAAAATATGCAAAAACCCTCCATGATTCTTTTGAACAAAATTATGCAAAAATCTTCCATGATTTTTTTGGAAATAATCATGCAAAACGTGATCATAGAAAGCCACAAATTTTGTGAGAAAAAACGGCCAAGAAACAGCAGCCCTTGGTCATAGGAACAAATATGAACAAGGAACCCTTCAAATGATTTTTCAGAAAAAAATCGCTAAAAACTCTTTCAAAAAATCTTGTTTTTCAAAAAAAGAAAAAACTCCTTCAAAGAAACCCTCAATCTGAGTTTTATCATAAAAACATCAATTTTATTAAAAATGGCTAAAGAATCTACCAAAATTTTTGAAGAAATATCTAGGATACCTCATGATTATTCATAAAAATCATTAAAAAAAATTGGAAATAAATTTCATGTATTGAATCCACAAATTTTAAAAATTTGTAAAACAACTACCTCCGCTTTGATACCATGAAATGATAATTGATTGATATTCAATAATAAACAAAGGAGAGAAATATTCCTAAAATTAAAAATTACAAGATCATTCCATAACAGAAACCATCAAGAACTAAAGAAATAATAGAAAGTAACTAAACTAACTAAACAACTTAACGAACCAAAAGTTACTAAAAACTAATTGACTAACTTAAAAGAAAGTTACATACATGACCATTACACTAAATATAACAATATTACTTTAATAGGACTAAGGAGAACTAACACAGAAAAACCCAAAATGCTGCAAATAGCATTGTCACCAACTGAACTCCACACTGGATGTCACAAAATCCCTAAGAAATTGAGCCAACTCTCATAGAACAAGAAGGCGTAAAACTGAGGACATAACATGTTCAAACTTTGTTACATTGTACTCAACTAATACATGGTGGAATTGAGGGGTATATGATCTTCAAAATGAAGTATTCTCCCTTTTTAAGGCTTCTCTAGATCATGTTGCACATCCTAATCATTGCCAATTGTTCATCGCTATTGTTTCTTCTTTCCATTGATTTAGTAATGTTAACATACACTTGTACTTGCATGGAGTTTGTTTGAATGATCACATGCCAAATAGCATTAAAGAAAAACATGTACAAGCTAGTGACAATGTAAGATAGATGACAGTAGACATTAGACATAGTCAATGTTGTATTCATCATCAAAATTGAGGTGTAACAATTATTGGTGACCTAAAGAGTGGGAAAGTGAGCAAGGAGCGAGAAGAATGAAGCTTAAAACAGTATGGACAACAAGGGAGGTAGATGCATAATAAAGAAGTCTCAAATATGAGAGATGAAACGCGTGCTTAATCAAATTTGCTAGCACCACTGTGATGAGAGAAGCATATAAATATAAAGTTCAGGAAACAAGAGAGCATTTTAAAAACATGGATACTCTAAGATTCTCCCTATGAAAAAAGTAACTTTCATGAGTAGTGATATGGTTAATGCAGGTCCCAAAGTCCTCAACAAGCAAAACTCATCCGCATCAAACTCCTAAAGGCAAAGCTTACCATCGACAAGATCATGGAGTTGTGTGATGGTTCCTAGTGTCAACATCATATTAGAAAATATAGGATAGAGTCAAATAGAAGCCAAATAATATTGCACAACTAAATGTCGTGCTTCCTTATTTTCCATTCAAATACATAACACATATATAGGAGTATAAACTCCTACATTATAGGAACTACTCCCTAATTATATGAGTTGTTCTAACAACTCACATACCTATAATCTCTCGTACAACTAATAATATAATTGAAGAGCACATGGGAAAAACTTTTAATTGATTGAAACAACATAAAACATGAAAAGAGCAACCGTAGAGATATAAACACCAGATTTCTCATGTAAAATCCTTTCAGGTAAAAAACTACAACATTTAATAACTTCGATTAACAAAAATGGGCACCAACCCAAATTACAAAAATGAGCACCAACTCACTAAGACGCCAACTACAATCAGCTACGGCACTTGTTGATGTAAGTTTTATTCCACTACAACATGCAAAATCAAACACTCAAAGTTTCTAAGTGAAACACTAAATACTCAATTCCCTCTTGAATAAGGTCACTTCTTATGTTAAGCTTGCAAAGTAAGATCACAAGGTGACTTCAAAGTTCCTTCTATTGTGGATACTCGCTCAATTGACATGATGTGATTTGCTAGATCACTAAGGGGGCTTACGTTGTTTCTCAAGACTTGTCAGTTGATTCTAAAGATTTGGCTTCACAATGTGCAATGAAAATATATTTTGATTTTCCAATTCTTGAACACTTAGCTTTAACTTAGACTTTATAACTTCTACTTCTACCTATGGATGCAAGGAAGTATGAATGAACTTGGACTCTACTAGATGCAATCTTGTCAGCGATTCCATCCACCTAGAGCAAGCTTCTAAGGTATATCCAAATGATTTTCAAATTAATATCTCCTCTTCAATCCCATCAATGGATGCAAACTTAAGATTGAATATCAATTGAAGTTAAGTACTTTCAATCACTAGCTAACCACACAAGGCACACTTACAATTAGCAAGAGGCCAGTGGCCTAGTTTTATGTTCGAGTCTAGCAAGTAAACATCCACAATTACTCTCATCCAACTAAGTTACTTGAAGCAAATTCTATGCTATCTTAACAACTTGAAATGAAATCTATTCTAAGTGAGGATGAAGATCACCATGCAATAATTTAGACTCGATCACAACAATGAAGTGTAGAGAAAATTTAACATTATTTTAGCAACAATTCTCCAACAACCCCTCTTTACAAATGAAGGAAGTGAGTCTTATATAGGGAGCTCAAGTACAATGAACGACCAAGACTAAATCAGAATCAATGGCCTAGATTAACTCCTACAAACCCTAATTAGGGTTGCCATCCCATTGACCACGAAGATTCAAGCACTTCAAAAAAGGCCAATAGCAAAATTACAAAGTAGTGAAAACCAACCAAATGGCACCAAAACGTGGGCCAATCAGAATTAAGCACCTAATCTAACAACCAATGAGAAAATTGTTTGCCACTTAGGCTTACATCAAATTATCTTTTAGAATATGATTTTCTTCGTTTTTCACTCTTTGCCAATTCAATGAACCTGGACAAGATATTGTTGAGCTCACTCATTGGAGGCATAAGTGCCTTCTGCAATTTCCAATCTGTTAAGTTCATCTCTGTTTTGCTTGCAGAAATTGTCCTCTCCCAATCTGGTGTGTTGTCCTTAACCGAAGTCATGAGAACTATGAGGAATGCAAATTTTCTCGAATGCTCTCTTTTGATAGTGCCATTATCCTCGAGGCCATAAGTTCTTAATTTTTCCTTCAAAATCTCCAAGTTCATGTTTTCCTCTTTTCTCTCACCAAACTGAAATGTCACTGCCACCACACCCTTAGCCTCTTCAATCATATTTTGGATGGAGGAACCAAGATGATTGCTATCATTTCTTATTTTCTTCAATGTGTCTTGCCTATGGATCAAAGCAAAATACCATTCAACTACATCTTTCATTCCACCTACTTTGATCACTTTGCTCTTTTCTAGCAACTGCTCAAGAAGCTTTGTCATGGCTTGCAATTGAAGCATGGTTTTATCTTTGATTGGTTGAAACTCTTCCCAAAGTGTATCCAAGGCTTGAAATCTTTCTCTAAGTGTTGTGAGTGTCTGATATTGCTTCAAGAAACTTGGAGGAAAGGCAATCCCCTCTTGTGAAACTTCTTCCATCCAAGCTTGCGTCTCTTGTACTAATATCCTTGAACTTTCTACATTATCAATCAATTCCCTCTCAAGGGCGAGAGGTGGTGCAAATGTGTGATCTCTCTGCTAGATTGGGTTGAAGACATGCTTGAAGTATACTCTATACCTTCAAGTTTCTTCATTGTACTTCTTCTTTGCAACTTCTTTGTTCACTCTATCTTGCAAGACTTGGAGAGCATCTTGGGCTTCCTCGAATTCTTGCTTCTTTGTAGTAGCTCTCATTTCATGTTCAATTATTTCATAGCATTGAGGCTGAATGCTATCTCATCTTGTCCACCTTTGGAATGGCGATTTGGAGTTTGCGAGTCCTAGAATCATCTTTACTCACCTTGGCCAATCTTCCTGCAGGTTGACTCTCTTTTTCCTCTCTAAGATTTTGCACAATATCTTCAATGTTCTCGATTGGTTCTGGTTCCACAATCTCCTTCCCTTGTATTATATCTCTCAACCATGTTGGTGTTGTGCATTCCCCTAATCCAATGTTGGGATCTTCTCTCTTTTGATCTTCAATTGAGATGATGGCTATGTCTTCACTTGGGCCTTCATTACAAAGTGGGATTTGACCATCTTTAGGAGAATCCTCAATCTCATCTTCATTCTCTGTTTGTGGAGGAAGATTCCCTACTATTTCAGTTGGACTGAAGGGAGAATATCCTGAATAGCTTTGGCTAACACAATCCTTTGATTCCGAAGAAACCTCTTGATTTACTTCCTTTCCCTTTGCTGGCATAGTCTTTCCTTGCTTTGAAGTAGCACTTTCCTTGGATGGAGGTGCAGCTTGCTTTTGCTTCTTGGCTTGTGGCTCCTCAATCCTTATTCCTTTATCCTTTGAATTCTTATTTGGTGGAGCTTTTGCAACACTTTTCCTTTTCTTGTTGACTTCACCTTGTTGTTCACTTGATGCTTGAGGCTCCTCGAATGATTCTTCCTCAAATTGTTCTACCTCTTTCATCTTCTCATATGTCAAAGGGATTCCTATTCTTACCAAACTTGCCATCTTCATATCTAGTCACTCTTGAGTGAAAAAGGCCACTGGAATCATCAAATTTTCAAGGTTGACCTCATTATCATCATGTCAATTGATGATCTCCAATCCCAAGCTTGTTTGTTTGCTTGTCAACAATAATATTTGTTTGCGTGTCAACAACTTTATAGCTAACCTAAACACCTATGGGACCACTAATTCCCAAGAAGCCCCCTTAGTGTGAACATGGTGTGAAAGTGCATCACTATACTTGATGACCACACACACTAGCTCACCAAAAATATAAGATATGTGTAGCAGTAGTGGAACTAGCCTCACTATGCTTACTATGCTTTCATCCAAGGATAGGAACAAACAAATCTACCCATGGAACCAAGGATAGGGACTAGCACGTTTATCGATGGTATTACATCAAGTTTGGATAGGGACAAACACATCTATCCAACATCAATCATGAGCAAGAGCACACACATCTACCCACAACAATTATGATTGGGGAAAAACACATCCAATCATAATCACCAACTCGTGTGACTGAGGACAAATACTTCTAATCACTTCACTACCTCGTGAATGGAGACAAACACATCCATTCACTAACAATGTGATTGAGCACCTAGACATGCAACCACACTATAAAAAGTTTGAGAGCCAAGTCTTCATTGTCGTGTATGCGGTCACCATTATAAATCATTGCCACTCTGATCACAAATGATTGAGACGGTTGTTGCTGCCACCAAACATTGCCCTGAAGTAGTCAACCAACTCTATTTGACTTGTTGATGTGGTGGACCCGATTTGGAGGCTAATAGTTGTGCAGGCATCTAATCGCAGCTTGATAGCTTCATTTGTTTGAAGCATTATTATGATCCTCATACATTATATTTGCAAACCAAGCATGGAGGGGGTGTGTTGGGCAGCTATTGAACAAAAATCACAGAGAAAATGTATTAAATGTGGAAGGATATGTGCATAATCAAAATCAAGATATCACCGATGAATACGCTCAAAATCAAAAGGCGGAAACCAATGATGGATTGGATAATGACCAAGCAACAAGTAATACAAGTTGGCACCATATACACCACCACGTTGGGTCTCAGACCACCGCAAATGGTCAATGAAAGAATGTTGAGCAGCCAATATAACTACCTATTAGCAATTCTAAGAGCCTGTAGAAAGATCTCAGTGGAAAAGATGCATAGAGAATATGTAGACACATATTGATACAAGCTTTGATCTCTTGTTAACCAATAGATACGAGCCAAATAAATGTCTACAGAAATAACAAACCACCAATAGTAATCTTTTGAAGTAAGAAATGATCTGCAATAAAGAGAAATAAACAAGTTGATCGCATCAAAATGTCAATGATGTTTGCTACGGATGAGGGGTCTAAACAAATGCCTCAAAACAACTGCAACAACAGTTGGCAATGCAAAGAACGTGGATTGCAAAACTACAAAAAACACTAGTGTGCTACCAATCAATAAGCACTCTAAAATAAATGCAGTGCCAATAATCTTCTCCTGTCAAGAAATAGATAATGGACTGATGCAAAAGGGTCAATCCACCACAAATCAAAGAAATTGTCACCATGTATGCAAGATAAAGTCCGATCAAAAGGGGGTTCACCCCATAGTGCAGCAGTAGCTGCAAGCCGTTGCAACACAGCAGTCTTGTGTTCTAATCACTGCAAGTTCAAAATGGATTCATCAACGTGCATGGTTTAGACAGAATGATGCGGACGAAATGGCTTACACGAGTGGTCAAAGGCTCTAATGAGGAGATTGTTAATGGGCTCCCCGTCAGCACATGAATCACATGAAGGATATATGGTGGAGCTGCCGCACATGCCTTTGACTGGAGGTGACATGGTCTGCAGCGCTGGTGCCAGGAGATCGGATGGAGGGAGGAATAGACGCGGAAGAATAGAGGCACATCATGCGCTTGGACATGGAGGAGGGTTGGCTCATGCGCTGGGACATGTGGAGGAAAGGTGTTGGGAGATATAAGGAGGTCGTCGCGCAAAGGAGTTGTCAGCCGACTTTGGAGAGATAAGGGGTGCCGCCGTGTCCGCTTGGAGCGATAAGGTGGTGGGTGAGGAGGGAGGCATAAGGTGACAGACAACATTGGAGCGATAAGGTGGCTCATTGATTGGGTGGCCATGGCATTATAAATATAGGTGTATCTGGGAGGCGTCGAAGCCTCGGCAACCGCTTTCTCATCGGGGATGGGGTCCCCCGCAATGTGACCCCACTGGTTCAAAGCTCCAGTCAAAAGCACTTGCCTAAAATTAAAAAAAAGTCCGATCAAAAGGCCCGGGACATTGATTTTTGTATAGGGAACTTGAAGAATTAATCTGTGACAATGGCAAATATCTCAACTTGGCAATTTGAGAACAAAAAAAAGAAACTTAACAATTATGTGATCCTTACTATGGTGTTAGCTTTGACACCATATTAGAAAATATAGGACAGAGTCAAATAGAAGCTGAATAATATTACACAACTAAATGTTGTGCTTCCTTATTTTTCATTCAAATACATAACACATATATAGGATTATAAAATCCTACCACTCCCTAGTTATATGAGTTGTTCTAACAACTCACATACTTAGAATCTCTTGTACAAGTAATGATATATTTGTTGACTTGGTGGTCAGCACCTCCTTGGAGATTCGTGACATGGCTTAACCACCTCTCGTGGATCGGGTTAAATCTGACATTTGTATCGGGCATTGATAGTTCGAGCTTTTGGTGCAACGCCAAATGATTCCAACAATTGGTATCAGAGCCTTGGGTCACGGGTTCGAGTCTCCCTTCAGTGGGTGTTGAAGGCTCAGTCGGTGCTGAGGGGGAGATTGTTGACTTGGTGGTCAGCACCTCTTTGGAGATTCGTGACATAGCTTAACCGCCTCTCGTGGATCGGATTAAATCTGACATTTGTATCGGGCATTGATAGTTCGAGCTTTTGGTGCAACAACAAATGATTCCAACAATAATATCCTAACAGACTCCACTAAAAATATTATATTCTAACAATAATATTTGTTTGCTTGTCAACAATTTTATAACTAACATAAACACCTATGTGAACACTAATTCCCAACACATCAAAGTAGAGCGAATGGCTAATTTCTAGGTAGAGATCAAAACAATGATTTCCTTTGATATGCACAACGTAATCAAAATAGTTCAATAAGAAATAGCATGCAACAATGAAATCATATAATACAAAAGTAGATTGTTCTAAATTTGGAACCACCTATATCTAGAATGTAAATCCAAGGCCAACCACAATATCCTACACCAAAAGTTGTCATCGATGAGACAAGCTACCCCATAGAGATCACAAATACCCCATGACCTAAAAGTTTTGCAACAAACGGTTGAGGCCCAAACATAACTTGTGACTATAGGGAGAGCTTACTAAAAAATCTCAACAGTTTCAATTATAGAGATCTTGCAAGAGAAATATAATCCTAGGATGTACTTGGAGAAAAGCATACAAAACCATTACAATTGCAGCAGGCAATGATGACACCGTTTCCAACAATTGAGACCCAAGAAAGTTGTTATAATTACAAACTAGTGCATTGTTGGAAATGTTGTCATTGACGTCAAAAGTGTTGGCCAAGATTGTTGGACAAATTATCATTGATGTCAAAGAAGTGTGATAGCATTGATCGATGGTTGATCTTCAGCAACAAGGAAAGCCAGTTGATTGCATAAAGTCACTTGTATATGTGTGTAAAACAAACAACCAATAGAGCATTCATTTTATTAGAAGAGAAATCAGGTAACAGAAATGAGTGGTTGGCAAGAATCTCTCAGCATGTATATATTAAGTCAACAAGCAGGACACATTGATATTGTATGAAGGCAACAATAAAGAAGTTAAAAAAATGTAGTGACCAAGTTAATATCAATTGCCCAAATTTGTGAGACAGGCGAAGACTAATGTAGGAGCAGCGATTCCTTTTAAAGGAGTCTATTGTAGCAAGCAAGCAGCAAATTAAGAATATGAGTTCAATTATAAGTTAATAGGGCAACTAATTAATCAGTACATAATATGCAATGGAAAATATTGAAAAAATAACAAATGAATGCACAAATAATCGCTGAAGAAAATATCTATGTTGCAACTTCATGTGTCATAGTCACTTGATGTTTTCTTGACCAAAAATAGAAAATGGTGACACACTGACCAACTCATTAATATGAGAAGCAATTCTGTTTGAGCAGCAATGAATAGCAAAAGTAAGATGATGATTAATGACTTAATGCCAGCCAATTCTCTTAACAACTAACTATAACAATCTGGCCAACCAGATAATCATATCTTAACATCAATATGGCCGACTAGTCTACTAAAAACAATTTTACCAAGAGAGAATTAATATGACTCATTCAAGTGATGCTTGTTATTTTCAAAAGATGTGAGCAATGACATAATTCATATGTTGGTCAAATTGTTAAGGGAAAGGTATATTTGATATGTTGAACGATTTAACGTTAGGAGCGATTCATATAGTGTAAAGACACAATTAATAAAATAGTGCTATTTGGTTGCCAAATCCAAAGATTAATACCAAAGGATGCAATCTACTACCAAGTGGGAAGTAAACTATTGTTCAAGGACAATTAAATCAAAAGCAAAAAGGGTGTGATTACTAATGAAAAGTAATTTGTTTATTGAAGAGATGTAACCGGTTTGGGATACATCTATTTCTTGTCAAAAGGTCATGTCTCTTGGAAAGGAGATCTCTATTCAAAGAGATGTCTCTGAAATGATTGAGAGCGATTGACAACTCAAAAAGTAAACTAAGCTGAAAGAAACAAAGAAAGTTTCTAAACACTAACCAACAGACATAATTGACCATTATACTAAATATAATATTATTTTAATAGTATCACTTCATTTGGAAATGAAACTACAAATAGGGAATAAGATTTTGTGGAATAACAAAGAGCGGTGGAATAAGAGTGGTGTTGTTTGAAGATAACAAAGCATATGCACCAAGGTCTGTTAATGTGAAGATAAATTGCAATTTAATAAAGAAGAGTATGAGAAGATTATTTCAGATTTGATGAGAAGAATATGAAGAATTTAAACCAGATTTTGAAGAGGAGATTGTGATCATTTTGTGGCAGACTTGTGATCAGGTTATAGCAGATTTAAGAAGGAAATTAGAGCAGATTGAGGAAGATATTTATACCAAAAATTGTCATGAAAAAGGTTATCTATCATAAGTTGCAAAAGCAACATCTATAAGGTGGAAATTTGAATGAGGGGTTGGTGCCTCTAAGTGAATGAAGGGTTGGTGCCTCTAGTGGGTTAGCACTCATGAATTGAATGAGGAGCTGGTGCCTCTGGTAAGTTGAGCCTAATAAATTTTAAAAGATTATTATATAGCAAGAAATTTGGCATGGTTTTCTCCCACGCAGTTTCCACGTAAATATTGTGTTCTTCTCATGTGCATGATTATAGAAATTAATTAAGTCATACTATTGTGATTGATAAAGTTTAAAATGATAAAAGATATTATACTGCTTTTCAGAGTTTTCAGATTTCGATCTTTCAAGACTGGTGTTGGAGATCAAAGAGAGTAGAAATATGCACACTACCAATGGAGATGGGACCTTACGCTTTAGAAATTGCATATCCAATGAAGATTTTCATTGGGTCGCCTTACTTGTCCCTGTCCTTACAGAAGTAAACTCTTATTTTTATTTTTCTGACATAAACTTGCAAATCTGCAGACCCCTTAATTATAGTTTTTTGTAGTTATTTGGGGCTCCCTGTGCCTAAAATGGTCATGTTCCAGTTCTGCACACAATTAGTAAGGATAAGATCTGATTTGATAATCGTTAAATGTCTTGGCATTAACACTCTTAACATTAGAAGTGTGTGGGATTTTGAATTATTAATTTCTTTTTTGTTAACTCTCTTAGAGTGGGCAGTGAGGGTGGTTGTGAAGTGTCTACCAATGATAAATCTTGGGATGGCTTGCATTGATGAGTTGATAGCCCAGAACCAAATAGTTCATGGATTGGAAGCCAGGAAACCTCATCTCAAAGGCCACCATCATTCATTTTTGGACCAAGAGAGAAGTAACCCTGTAAGAGAGGGAAGAGAATCATGTCATAAAAGAACAACAGTGGCTATGGAGCAGAGGGTTTTGGAATTTCTCTATTAGAAATGGGGACATGGTACTTTAGTAGATAAAGTTTTGCATTTTGAAATCTCTTCAAGCCATTATGAACTCAAAACTCACTAGATAAAAGATGTAGCATACACAAGAGTGATCCGTTTTAGGCTGCGTACCTGTTGTAATGAGTACAAAGAACCAGCTTTAACCTTTGACATTAATGGCATTTCCTTGTTTAAAATGTTTGTTTGGTTCCATGCCAACATCCTTGTCAAGAAAGCATTGACCCACTTGGAAGGGAGGGAGGCCAGGTCAACATACAACAGTAAAATTGAGAAACATACAACTCAAAGCATCGTCACGCATCTTTGTTACAACATTCAGCTTGTACAGTGGAAGAACCATATATTGGTAGCAACAAAGAAGTAATTTTGAAATATGATTTATAATTTAAAAGCATTACAGCCGTGTATTCCAGCATATTGAAACTGAATGAAAGATGTAGATGCCAGTCAAATTGCAAGAATCAATGTTTCTACCATATGTCGGTTTCAGGACCATATTGCATTTGATCAATACATAAGTAAATTTGAACCCACATTTGAGAAATACACAATGGAAGATATAAGCTAATTACATAATGAGAGGTGGGGTGACATGGTAAGACCCAATTGATACAGGTAATAGGACAGTCTTGGATCCATAAGAAATCAGCTGCTTTCTTTGAAAAATGAACTAAAGATGGACAAAAGGAATGACCAAATGATGGACATCCTAAGGTGATGTCAGAGAAGCACAAAAATTCTGACGGCACCCTTCTCAGTAGAGGAGAGCAAAGAGGTGGTCCTCACAATATAAAGGAAAAAGGTGCCTTGATCTAATGATTTACCATCCAGATTCTTTCAAGCCTTTTCAGACATACAGATTTAAAAAAAGCTCCCAAATTTCTTTTGGGATTGGCAGTTAAAACTCTGAACATACTGAAAATTGAAATATTGTCTTTTGACCTGTTTATTACACTTCCATCACATTTATAATTTTGATATTCAGCAGATGTTATATGTCTATTTTCATGTCTACACCTTATATTTGACATGAAATAACACAGTCAATACTTTTGGCTATGTTATTAAAGATTATATTATTATTAAAGAGTTAGTGAAAACACTAACTCTTGAAAAGCCATGTCTTAACTACGTAAATGAAATGCCAATATAGTTTAGTGCCAAAGAAGGAAAAATTAAAATATAACAGTGACATCCAATTACCATTCTCTTGGATAGTCAATCCGTGCAATTTTTGATACCAAAACAGCTAGTTGAACTGCGATCTGCAAAATATCCAGTGAAACACATCAAATCATATCAAATATTCATTTTGTTAAACTGAGGCAGAAAAAATAGAATGAGAGAAAAAATAATCCAGTTTTACTTTTCAAAACTAAAAAGACAATAATTATTTCTCTGCGCCCTAAGGTGAATTGACAAGCTTGTTACAAAATGCTCAATAACTTTAAGTTGAGGGTATAGAAAATATGATATTGAATGGAAAAAGATATGAGCACACAGATTGCTTCACACGTACTTGCTCAAAGTCCTAAAGGTTAAAAACATGGGGCTTCCAAATGTTTGACCACAGACCAAGCTTAACATCAGCAACTGACAGCTCATCAGATTCAACAGGTGCCAGCCACCAATCACCACTGACAAGTATGTTCCATCTAATATTAATATTTTACAAGTATGTCACATAATACTGGCACGTGAAATAAAGAATTTCACATTTCACCCCAACAAAGAGAGACTAGCCTCTATAAAAGTGGATTGATTAATAAAAATACAAAGGGCCAAATTAAGACACTCTTAAATAAAAGAGAAAATCCCTTACAAACTTTTACTGGTTTTGGGTAACGGTAATATCACCAAGATGGGAAATTCCCAAGGTACTTCCAACAATAATATGAAACTTCTGAACATTAATTTTCAAAAAATTCAAAAAGAAGCACTAAGGCTATAATGTCACCATTTTTGCGCCTTCCTTAGTGTCAGTGTTTTTCAGGGATAAGCCTATCTCTTGGTTTTCCGTAGACTAATATTATGATTTGGAGACCATTCTGGCTTCATCAGTGGGCACATTGGGCACCATTCTTCTGAGTTGTCCTTCTCAGTGCATCATCAGCTTTGAGGTTTGCCTTCGAGGAATGACTTATTATTTATAGTAAGTCATTTGTACATTGGGGACCGGCCTTACTATTTATAGTAAGGCATCAGGATGGTTCAGCACATCTTGGTGATCTTCAGAAAGTTAGTAGAATCAAGAGCTTAGAGCTGACTTCCTATTTTTTAGGAGGTACTACTATTTTTAGACATCACCAGTGGGCCACAGGTGCAATATCCGTTTTTCTTCAGTGGCTAGGAGTTGATTATGAATAAATATTTAAATATTAAAATTAATATAAAGTTAACTTTAATGTTTTATTTTAATAAATTAAAGTTACTTTATTATAAAGTGACTTTATAAAATAAGGTGACTCTTAAAATAAATTATAAAGTTACTCTATAAAATAAAATAAAGTGACTTTAAAAATAAATTATAAAGTCACTTCAACACTTCATAAAATAATAATAAAAAGACTTTATGAAGTCATATTAATCGCCCCATTTTGGAATTGTTTTTATTAAATAATGAAGGGGCCTTGGAAGAGAGTTTTAAAATAAAATTGCAACCCTAAATGGTGTGTGAGTTTGAAAGGAAGAGATAAAAAGCAATTTGGATGCCAATTTCATTCATACAAGAAATCATGCATTTGGGAGAGAACAAGGAAAAGGGTTTGAGAAGTTTCAAGTCATTGAGAACGCCATCTCTCTTTGATTTTGTGATTGACAGGTGTGCAATATCACCCAAGGATTGCATTTACAGGTGGCTTCAAATCAGGGGCTGCAATTGGGCTTATTTCAGAGGGTTTCATAAAGGAATCAAAAAAGAAAAATCAGATGTAATGATCAGCAGATCAGAAGTATTGGGTAAGAGCAGATATAATTGAGGATTTGTGTTAATTTTCATTATACAATAATTTCCAGTGTGGTTGTACCTTTCTCATTCAGGCCATACCTTTCCAAGACATGCCAAACCAATTCACAAGGGAGCTAGGGTTTAAAGATCAGATCTGCAATTTCCAGAAATTCTACAATTACCTCTAGCTAGTGTTTTGGTATGTTGTTGAATTATTTGATTATAAATTGAAGTTAGGGTTTGAATACTTGTTGTTTGCTTGGAATCATTTTATTTATAGCGTATTTTTTCAAGCATATATATTTCAGCATTCATATATCAAAACCAAAAAATCTGAAAATTGCCAAAAAAAACACAAAAATATCAGACAAATCAGAAAAGCAATAAAAAATTCAGAAATCAGAAAAAATAATATTCAGAAATCCATTTCCAGAACAAGGTAGGATATTTCAGAGGCAACAAGCATGCGAAGCATGACTACAATAAGGAAATCATAAAAAATACAGCAGAGAACATATAATGATGGCCCAACATTTGAGATGACAACAAACCAATAGAGCAATGGATGCAAAAGATAAAATCAGAGGCAAATGCATATTACCTTAAGAAAAATTTAGGGAGCTGTCATTGACATAAGGCAATAAGGTATCAGGATTTTACCCTTTTTTGTGTGAAGAATAATGCACGCACTTATTTGGTGTATTCAATTTTACATCTTCAAGAAAATACTTCAGAAATATAATATTAATGAGCTGCTCCTGCAATTGCAATCAAAATCACACTTACCTGATGATTTTCCTCCCTTATAAGTTCCAAAAGTTTTTTACGCAAATATGGTTTCTCTTCACTGCTGATGCCTCTGTTCCACACACATCACATATTTACCATCATCAAGCATTAAAATACTGGTCATTGAACTTAGGAATATAAAACCTAGAATTAAGTGGTCGAATGAACAAATTAAAAGAAATGAGTCACTGATAGAAAGCTTAGCTAAAAAATATTAAAACAATTACATGTATTCTTGCACACAGCATACTGTGCTACAGAGAAAAAAGCTGCAAGAATGGTATAAATGCAAAAATGTGTAACCATCAAATATGTATACCAAGACTTGCCAGCTTAACAAGCATTGCTTTACTTGATTAGAAAAGTAACGCAGTAATAAACTTGGACCAAGGCATCTGGATTGCACTCTGGACTTGACAGTTTTATACCAGCAAAAAAAGTGTGAGCCTCTTATTTAATCAAAACCTTCAAACGCCATATTTACAAAATTAGCCATAAAAAATATTTCATCTAAGATATTCCCATCATTTTTTAAAATCACTTGTTTGCAGAATGTGTTTTATGCAACAGAAACTTTTGTCTTGAAAGCAAGGACAAGATGGTGGAGAACACAAAGAAGAACAAAAAAGGCTGACAAGAAAGTGATAAAGAAAGCAATCAGAAAGAGCAAATGTACCCTCAAAGATTCAAAAGCAATTGAAAAAATTTGCACAAAATGCTTCTTTGATCATCAATACTGATGGAGTGAACATGATGAATTTCGGCAACAAAACAACAATAAAAACATAAATCCAACGGTATCCACGTTGATGTTAGCATTGGGAGTACGAACCAGAAGTTATCGAGAAGGATTCCTCCCTAGCTAAGAGGAAGTGTTAATGTTATTGTAGCTATGGTCGGATTCCTTCAGGCCGACATAGATAACATAAAGGTTGTGATAATATAATTATTACTTCTATTGATAAAATGATTGTGATTGATAATATAATTATTATATTATTATTGTGACATTATATAATTATGTTTTTATGTGATAATATAATTATATTATAGTTATTATATTATATAATAATTATTAGATTATTTTAATAATATAATAATTGGAGCCACTTGGAAGAGTGATGTTCCTTGGTGAAGGGGCACCACAAAAGGTATAAAGGAAGATTAATCTTCCTCTCTAGAATAGAATATATATCACACCTAATCTGCTTTAGTGAGAATAACAGTGCTCAAGGGAGGCAATCGTGTATTGTCTATGGCTGGGAGGGCAAATCAGTGCCCGTGGTTAAAAAACAACATAGTATCAAAGCAAAGCCTAGGAGGAAGATCTAAATAAAGAAATTATAAAATACCAGACTGCAAGCAAAAAAGAAAAGAAAAAAAATAGCACCGTAGAAGGACGCCTGGCATAGACAAAAATAAATAAATAAATAAATATTGAAGAGAGCATGTGCTATGATGATATGTATCTGATGATGTAATAAAGTAACACAAGAGTTTATATCCAGTGATGATATATAGTGATGTAAACAGTATGTAAGTACATAGTGCAATGAACACTCTCAGTTACAGTATGTAGCCGGAAAGGCATTCCTTATACTTAATAGAAAAAAGAGAGCCTGTGCAGATATCTCAGGATCGATAATAACAAACGTGGGGCCTGACAGAATTCATCCCAGCGTGGTCGCAGGTGTTGTGGCAAGAGAACACGTCTTCTGAATGTGTTTGGGTTGGACATTTGTCATTACGAGAAAGTTCACTGAACATTTGCTAGAAGGTGATATGGGGTTGTCCGACAACACGGATGTCGTTGCATATTTACGAAAGTGAAATGATAAAGAATTAGCATGCCAGCACCGTCGGGAGTATCAACTGAGGGCAGAACATTGTTTACAAGGCAGAGTCACACACGTAAGACATCATTTGCTTCGTAGCAGACTGGCATTGCATACTCATATTTGTCGGTCTCCCAAACGAGTATGGTGACTCGCGACCGCAGAATCGTATGGGATGTGGAACAAGTATGTATGTTGTTCCCTCAAATATGGACGCCCTTAGTCTTCAGAATACATGGGAGTAGAAATTTTGATATCGTCTTCTTTTGAGGGGGTTGCTGACGGTATCAGTATGACACGGCAGCAGTTACCTTGAACCGCAGATGAAATACTGCATCATTCTAATCCACCGACAGCAGCCTGTAGGCAATACAGTTGCATCAAAACAAGTAGCATGCAAACTGGAAAGAGGTGTTTGAATACAGAGACTTCCTACCTTGCGGCAGTGACCCAAGTATTTGGTGTGGAAGCATCGTTTGGAGCGGTACGAAATGAAGAGTTGACCTGCTGAAAGCTTTCGATAAGACATGTTTATATTGGTGTGTTAACTTTCTCGTGAAAATCGTGGACCCGTTGCCTCAGAACATTAAAGGAGTAGTTATATGTGGTGTCAATTGTCTGATATCTATTGAGTCGGCCTGCTTTTATCAGCGATATGATCCCTGTGCGAGAGTTTGTGGTTTCTCTAAGAATAATTTTAATCATAAAGTTTTTTTTACTACATAAAGGAGTTCTTTGTATAAATGGGCACTTTGAACAGAGTGCTAGATTAGGAGATCAGACACAGAGGTGAGCTAATTCTGTGGATGTGAATTGAATCAGTTGTTGTGGTGGTAAGTTGCTCAATGTATGTAGTCAATTTGTGATAAGAGTATAGTGGACCTGAGACAGTGTGTCATTGATTTAAGTTCAAAAACGTTATGTATGCTCAATTTTGAAACTTACGATGAAAGAGGAATTGGCTACAAGTTGACACTTGATTTTGATAATCCCTGGAAGCATGTATTGAGGACACAATTAATGAGGAATTCCCCATCTTAATTTCCATCTAATTTTCCAGACATGGTACTTTGCTGTTGAGGGAAGATGTGGGTTTGATCGAGCCATTATTATGTTGTTGCTGCTAAGCGTATTTGTTCTTTATTGGGTGCGTATTGGTGATGCTGCTACTCAGTTCTGAGCCATATGATATATAGTTGCTGTCTGCTACAAAGATTCAAACAGGTGTGAGGTATTTCATCATTATTGGGAGTTCATTGTGTGGCGTGGAGTGCTGATTCCTGGGCGTGTCCCATTCTCTTCTTAGTGTAAGGAGTCTTCTTGAATGTGGTCATTTTCCCTGGGCAAAATCTCTTCATGATTGCTATACAGAGACAATTGATTCAACATTATATTTGGAGGCTGCCATACATTTTGATGTGTTGTATTCTCAAAATCAGATTGACTAGAATCTCTAAGAATTGATGGTGAAATGATAGGTTCACTAGTGAGCATAATGAAGTGGGTAATGATGTTGCAGCATCACTAGGATATTGTTTCTAATACATATTGTTGTAAAACAATCTTTTGCTTCTCTAAGACCACCTGGCACATAGAGTATTTTTAACTGACAAATATAGGCTTCAGTCCTGTTGTATAATTGGAAATTATTATAGTCTTATAGGTCAGCATGAAAGGGCTGTTTTGTATTTCAAGCGGGCACTAAAGTTGAACAAGAACTACCTTTCAGCATGGACACTTATGGGGCATGAATATGTTGAAATGAAAAATACTCCAGCTGCTGTTGATGCTTACCAACGAGCTGTTGATATAAATCCAAGGGATTATCATGCGTGGTATGGCTTGGGGCAAACCTATGAAATTTTAGCCATGCCCTACTAAGCTCTTTATTATTATTGGCAAACTGCTCTTCTACGACCTGATGATGTTCGCATGTGGATTGCTATTGGAAATTGCTATGACAATAGCAAATGCTTGATCAAGCCATGAAGTGCTATCTTTGAGATAGCCATGCATAAACTTGCAAAGTTGCATAGTCAACTGGGGCGCCATGATGAAGCTACATCATATTACAAAGTGAATCGTGACAGAGGGAGCAGCTAGAGGATCTGCTTCAATTGACATCCAAGGATCTTGGTCATATTGATTCAGAGGGAGTAGACCATTTCGAGATGGTTTCTCTAGTGATCAGGAAATTGTAGCAGTCAAAGGACTATGATTCATGGGATGGAGTCCCATGTATGTAAGCTAGAAGGCATTTACGTTGACACCTAGTTCGTGATATTCCTGGATAGATGGATACTTGGTGAGCTTGGGATTTATTAGAGTGACGCAGACTCCAACCTTATATTTCATGACAGGTCAAAGCATGTGGAGATCAAATATGACTACATTAGAGATATGGTGCAAAGGAATGCTATTTAGTTGAGGCACATTTGCATTGATGATCAGACGGCCAATATTCTCACCAAGCCTCTTGCCAAAGTGAAGTTTGTGCATTTTCGGGACAAGCTTGAAGTTGTGGAGAATGAAGACCTTGCTGAGAGGGAGTCTCAACATCAGTGATTCCTTGAGATGTACTGTAATGCATTCTTCTCTGTGAGAGAAGTTTGAGGTGCAAGCCCTTGTAGCATTTTTCTCTAAGACAAAGAAATTTGAGGTGTCAGCCCTTGTTAATACATTCTTCTCTATGAGAGATAAGTTGAGGTGAAAGCCCTTATTCCACCATATGGGAGAAGCTACGGTGGATCCACCCTCTGGGAGTAGCTATGGTGGATGTCATGTGAGATAATCCATGACTTAGCACTAGTGTTTATTCACCCTCTGGGAGTAGCTATGGTGAACATCATGATGAGATGATGACATCACATTAGGTGATTCCGTGATGGCCACTTGTGCTCATTTATATTTCCATTCATGGGAGTAGCCATGATGGACCCACCCTCTGGGAGCAGTCATGGTGGAGGTCATGTGAGTGACTCCATGACTAAACACTTGTGTTGAGTCACCTTTGAGAGTAACTATGGTGACCGTCATCGTGAGATGACAACATCACGTGAGTGATTCCGTGATGAACACTTGTGTTTGTTTGCATTTCCATTCATGGTAGCAGCCATGATGGAGCCACCCTCTGGGAGTAGCCATGATGGACATTACTTTGTAACTCAGATATCTGAGAAGATCCTCCCTGTTGTGAGGTTTTCACACCATCACCCCATTGCAAATGGGGACCCGCTCTTTTGCTCGTAGTTGTTAGGTTCGGCAAATTTTGGCATTGCATTGGGCAATTTTGAGCTTTAAAAGGCTGAGAGTTAATGGAGAAGTCAAGTGGCCAGGTTGCGATTTTAAAGTGGGAACATTAAAAATAAAGTCTGTCAGGGTCATGTTATATTGGGTTGAACGTAAAATTCTAAGTGTATTTAAATTTTGGCTAGCCAATTAGTCCAAAATTCCATATAAAGGCATATCCCATGCATAAGGGCCTTAAATCCCTTATAAAATTGATTTTTTTCCGTACAAAACGGCCAAAATCCTAACAGAAAATCAATTTCCCTTCATATTTTGATCAAAATCCGGACTATACATGAATTTCCCTTCATATTTTGATCAAAATCCGGACTATACATGAATTTCCTCTCATATTTTGATCAAAATCCGGACTCTACATGAATTTCCCTTCATTAATTGGCTTTTTCCTGAAAAAATTTCTAAGTGTTGGGGTTAAAATCCAAGCATACTATGAATTTCCACCACTTTTGATGAATTCTGCTTGAAAATTTTCTAAGTGTTTGAAAAATCCAAGCTAAGGTCGATTTTCCCCCCAAGGTGAGCTTGAAAATTTTTAAAGTCTAGAAAGAGTCCAGATAGGGGTCGTTTTTCCCTTGATTCGAGCTTGGAATGTTGAAAATTTTCTAAGTCTAGAAAGTGTCCAGACAGGGGTCGATTTTCCCCCAAGACTGAGTGCACATGCTAATCTTTTTCTAAGTCTGGAAATTGTCCAGACTAAGTTTGATTTTCCCTTGGACTGGATAGAGAAACTGAAAATTTGTCTAAGTGTTGGAATAGTCCAAGCTTGGGTCGTTTTTCCCCTACAAGGCAGAATGGACTACAAATTTGTCTAAGTGTCAAATTAGTCCAAGCATGGGTCATTTTTCCCTTGGGGACTAACATGGAGAGCGAATTTTTTTCTAAGTGTTGGAGATGTATGAACATATCATGTTTTTTCCCTTCAAGTGAGTATGGATGTGAAAAATTTTCTAAGTATGAGAACTATCCAGACAAGGGTCGAATTTCCCTTTGAGGGCCAAATTGCCAAATTTTTCTAAGTGTCAAATTTGTCCATACTAAGGCCGGTTTTCCCCCCTTTTGATAGCAAAGCAAGATCAAAGTTTTTTTTAAGTATAAAGTGGATTTTTGTCCAAACTTTGACCGATTTTCCCTACCTTGCATGGATGGAATTGGAGTTTGGACATGGTTACAAGTTGTGGACTTAGGCAAATTTGAGAGTCCAAGCATGGATCGATTCTCCCCATTATGGCAGAATTTTATTATTTAATTAAAGTTAATGTGGGAAATTAATAAAGTCAGAGTGGACCCTTCTAGAAGGTGGTAAATCTTCTATCCCACATTGCTTGTGGAAGAAAATAAGAGGCAAAAACAAGTATAAAAAAAGGGGTGTTGTTGTTATAAACATGAATAATTTTGGAAGGCAAGGGCAAGGCAAGCTGAAATCTGAAGCAAGACTCCATGAGAAGCAACTTCATCCTTGAATTGTTCCACTTCTTCCAACTTCTCCTTCCATCCATGGCTGATTGCAAGCATTAAGGCAACTTTTTCTAAGGCATTGGAAGACATTAGAAGGCCAAGGGAAAGAAATTATCAGTCCAAAATCTGCAGACTTAAGAGATTGGCAATTTTTTTAGAAATTATTCCAAGTGCCCAAATTGCCAAGCACTCATTCTAAATCAGTCCCCCATCCTTGGGCATCAATTTGGAGGCCATTAGAGGGCTAAATCTGAAGTATGTATGCCAACTATGTGTGTTTCGGATATTGCAGCAGAGGTTGACGTTAGAGATTTGATGTGCTGCAGATACCAATTGTTGACAATAACAGGGATCGGGACTGAGAGCTGGTTGTGTTGTTTGCTGCGGCTGCATTTCATCTTCAACCTGCCGCAAGTATATAAGCTGTGACCAATCTTCTAGCCGTCATATTTATAACAGGTGCACAAAATAGTTATAAACAATGCCATAGAATTTGGTTAATTTAAAATTGTCTAATATCATTACTTGGCACATTGGAGATAGTTCATTTAGAATTGCAATTAATTAAGTGTGGAAAGATTTCAATAATTCTCATCTATTCTAAAAAGTTAATAAAAAGACAAGAAGATTTCAATTCATCATTGAGAAATCCAGTTGTTAGATTGGGAGTCTACTTAGACTCTTTACAGTGGTATCAGAGCCTTGATCCTACCAGCCTAAAGTTTGGGCCCAGCTATGGCAGAGAGATTTGCACCAGGTTTCCATTATGCCTGCAGGGGTAGAGCTTCACCACCTCCTAAAGGGAATGAACAGGGTCCGCAGGTTGATCCTACAGGGAATACGGATAGAGATAATGTGGGGAATGACATGGACAGGGAAGCCAGAGATGCTTTCCGACAAATTGCAGATGGACAACACCATGTTGCAACTGTATTGCAACAACTATCTGACACTTTGCAGCGCATGAATGTACTAGGAGATCGTGACAAGGGCACTAGAGGTGCATCTGTTGGTTCACATAGATCCAGGATTGTGGATACGCGGGAGACCAGAGATGATCCTATAGGCACTCGTGACAGACCATTACGTCCTACGTTCCTGAGACCTGAAGAGGACACGGTTAGTGTTGATTCTGAGCTAGCTCCTTTTGTTGATGATATGGTAGCTCACTATGTTGAATGGGATGCATTACCAGGACCCATTAAGAGGAACCTGAACTTTGATAGGTTCCTGACTCAAAAAAGAGAGCATTATAGAGGCAGGCATAGTCCAGATACGAGACAGAGGCCTAGACAGACTGAACTCAAACAGGCGACCAGTAAACTCACCATGACTCACTTTGATGGAAGTGGAAAGATGACAGCCAAGGCCTGGATCCACAAGTTGGATACATATCTAGCATTACGTCCTATGTCTAAAGAGGACGCGGTTCGATTTGTTGTATTGCATTTAGATGGGGTTGCTCATGACTAGTGGTATCATGGTCTGGCATCTTTACAGCATGATCAAGTAAGAACTTATCAGGATTTTGTGCATAATCTGGTTGAGAGATTTGACAGGAAAGATCTTGAATCATATTTTCGTCATTTGGCTCAACTCAGACAGTCTGGTAGTTTGGAGACTTTCATTAATGAGTTTCAAAAGGTTTCAGTGATGGTTTATGATATTTCAGAGAGGAGACTGGTGATGTTGTTTACAGAGGGATTAGTTGAACCTCTCAGAGGATGGGTTAAGTCTTTTGACCCCCCCACCTTGCAAGCAGCCATGAAGGAAGCACAGGACTTAGAGTTTTCAGCTCCACACACTCGGTTCCCTTCAAAACCATCAGGTTCTTCTCAGGACAATAATTCTGCCCCAAAGAAAGAGGATGGATCAGATTCTAAACGTCCTATGACAGGACCACTGGATCAAGAAACTATTAATGATTTGAGGAGGAAGAGGTTATGTTTTTTTTGCAGGGGACCCTATGATGAGAAACATGAGTGTCCTTTGAGGCCTAAGGGTAGAAATAGGCTTATGGAATGGTTTTATGAGGATGAGCATATGTCTGATTTTTCAGGACAGCAGGTTGACAATGAAGAAGTAATAACTACAGAAAAGAAAGCTGGTGAGGATCCTAAGCTTAAGGTGGTTTATCTTTCTACCATGCAAAAGGAGGGATCTTTCAAATTATGTGGGCTCTTAGCTGGACAGCGTGTCATTGTCTTATTAGATACAGGAGCTACACATAATTTTATTGATTCAGAGTTAGTATCCAGGAGAGGTTTGAAGACTGGAGACTTTGAGGGAATTAGTGTCAAGGTTGCTGATGGTTACATTCTTAAGTGTGACAAAATGATTTCGAATCTGCCCCTCAGGTTAAATAATTATGACTTTAAATCTGATTTTTATGTGGTTGATATGGGCGAGACAGAATTGGTTCTAGGCATGAGTTGGTTGCATTCTATTGAGGCTTTTTATCTCAGCCTTAAGGATATGGAAATGAGTTTTGAGGTGGATGGAAAGAAGCACATTCTAAAAGCTATCAAGGAAGAGAACTTAAAAACAATTACTTTCAGATGTATGCAGCGTCTTATTAATCATGATGCAGTGGAATGGGCAGCAAAGTATAGGATGCTACCCACATATGAGGAGGCTGAAAAGCCAGTTTATCAGCCTAACATACAGGAACTCCGGATTAAACACTCCAAAGTGTTTAGTGATTTACCACATGGCAGACCACCTGACAGAGGCATAGAGCATACTATTGAGTTAAAGGAGGGTACTAAACTCATCATGATCACTCCCTACCGGCATCCCAAGTGACTGAAAGATGAGATCGAGAAGACTATTGAGGAGCTGCTTTCTATGGGTCACATCAGGCCGAGT
The DNA here is from genome assembly GCA_027943335.1 of Chamaecyparis obtusa. Lineage (NCBI taxonomy): Eukaryota > Viridiplantae > Streptophyta > Pinopsida > Cupressales > Cupressaceae > Chamaecyparis > Chamaecyparis obtusa. The sequence goes on from BSBK01004237.1 coordinate 766,376, forward strand.
AAGTCCCCTTTTGCTTCATCGGTAGTATTGGTGAAGAAGAAGGATGGCACCATGAGAATGTGTACTGGTTATAGAATGTTGAATCGTAAAACAATCAAGAACAGGTATCCTATTCCTCGCATTGATGAGTTGATTGATGAGTTGCACGAGGCTGCCTTCTTTTCTAAAATAGATTTGAGATCTGGATACCATCAGATTCGGGTTAGGGAAGAAGATATAGAGAAGACAGCCTTCAGATGTCATTATGGACACTTTGAGTTTCTAGTCATGCCTTTTGGGTTGACTAACACTCCGGCAACATTTTATTCTACCATGAACAGGGTCTTCCACAGGCAATTAAGGAAGTTTGTGCTAGTTTTTTTTGATGATATCTTGGTTTACAACAGGACGTGGGAGGATCACTTGGTGCATTTGGATACCGTGATGGGTATTTTTGGCTGAGGCTTCCTTGTTTGCTAAGGAGTCTAAGTGTGCTTTGGGCATGTCTGAGTTACTGTATCTGGGGCACATTATTAGTGCAGAGGGAGTTCGTATGGATCCGGATAAGGTTCGCGCTATCATTGATTGGCCAGTTCCAGAGAGTTTGACCCAGCTTAGAGGGTTTATTGGTTTGTGTGCCTTTTACCGCATATTTGTTTTAGGTTTTTCCCGACATGCAACTCCCCTTATTGATCTGACTCGTAAGGGTGCTTTTCAGTGGACTCCTCAAGCACAGGAGTGTTTTGAGAAATTCAAATTGATTATGACTTCTTGCTCGATTTTAGCCATGCCTGATTTCTCCAAGCCTTTTGATTTGCATTGTCATGCATCGGGTGAGGGCATTGGTGCTGTTCTTTCACAGGACCGTCATCCTATTGTGTATGAGAGCAGGAAGCTCAAGGGTCTTGAGAGGACTTTCAGTGTTTATGATAAGGAGATGTCAGCCATCATGCATGCTTTGGCTAAATTCAGACAGTACTTGGTTGGTAACAAATTTTGTATTAAAACTAATCACGATAGTTTGAAATATTTCCTAGGGCAGCGTGATTTGAATGAGCGGCAACAGAAATGGGTCAACAAGCTTTAGTCTTATGATTTTGATATCGCCTATATCAAGGGGACGCAGAATGTTGTTGCTAATGCTCTCTCTAGGAGACCACATTTGTGTGTTTTGACAGAGGTTTCTAAGAATTGGAAACATTTGATTGTTGCTAATTATGCGAGGGATCAATGGGCCACTGATTTTCTTGATGGGACCATCCAGGATGACAGGTATGCTCTTGTGAATGAGTTGATCATTTACAAGGAGAGGGTTTGGTTGGTGGCCAGTTCGAGTGTGATACAGTTGGTGCTGCGAGCGTTTCATGATTCTCCCTTAGTTGGACATTCGGGTTTCTTTAAAACCTATAGGCAGGTGCGTGAACGTTTCACGAGGGGTCTCAAACATGATTTCATAGTTATGTCAGGGAATGTTCTGTTTGTCAACAGAACAAGCAGGAACATACATATCCAACAGGTTTATTGCAGCCACTTCCTATCCCTGACCGAAAGTGGGAGTGCATTTCTATGGATTTTATTGTGGGCTTGCCTAAGGTCCAAGGTAGAGACTGTATTTATGTGGTAGTAGATCGCCTTACAAAATTTGCTCACTTCTTTCAGATTACTACTACTTTTTCAACAGTACAGGTGGCAGAGTTGTTCTTCAAGGAGATTTTTCGGTTACATGGGTTACCGCGAAGTATTGTGAGTGACCGAGATAGCTGTTTCATGAGTCACTTTTGGCAGGAGTTGTTCAGGTTATGTGGTACGGAACTGACTCCCAGCACTAGCTATCACCCGCAGACTGACGGTCAAACTGAGATTGTTAATAAATGGGGGGAGGGCTATCTACGTAACTATGTTTCCGCTCAGCAAAGGGCTTGGGTGAAGTGGATTTATCTATGTGAGTACTGCTATAATTCGACTCATCATATGTCCATCTGTATGACTCCTTTCTGAGCTTTGTATGGATATGACCCTCCCAGTTTTCTTGATTTGATGCTCAACGATAGCAGTGTGCCTAGTGCAGGGGATTTGTTACAGGATAGTCAGGATGTTTTGGGCACTTTGCGGAATAATATACAACGAGCACAGAATCAGCAAAAGCAGTATGCTGATCAGAGGAGAGTAGCTCGTTCCTTTGAGGTTGGGGACATGGTGTATTTGATGCTGCAGCCATACAGGCAATCGTCTATTCGAAGAAGCGGGGCTGAAAAGCTTAAACCACAGTATTATGGTCCTTTTTGTGTGGTTCAGCAAGTTGGCGAGGTTGCCTATGAGTTGGATTTGCCTATGGATAGTAAGGTGCACAATGTGTTTCATGTGTCTCGTCTGAAGAAAGCATTGGGCACACATTATTCCCTCGTCTATTTTAACGCCATTGGATGATGAGGGGAAGCTATTATTGGTTCCTGAAGCCATTTTGGATACCAGGGAGAGACATTTGCGCAGATGAGTTATCTGCGAGCTTCTGGTTAAGTGGCATGGTCTTTCAGATGAGGATGCTACTTGGGAATCAGAGGATATTTTGCAGCATCCTGGTTTGCGATTGCTTGAGGACAAGCAATTTTGGGGAGGGAGGACTGTAATGTCCCCAATTTAGCAGGTACCGGTGCTTGTTACTGTCAATTCATCAATGCAATCCCTGTGAGCTAACAGGATGATTAGGGGATCTCTGTGTCGCACTTACTATTTTTAGTAAGTCAGTTATACTCGGTTTCTATTTTGGGTAAGGCAATTGGGCGTTGGTTTTGGTCTACAGTCTTCTTTGGAGTTCGTTCTTGAATTCCAATTACCACCTTCCTCATGTTTATGAAATGAAGCTTGGCTTAATTCTATTAAGTTACTTTAAGTGTTATAATTTAAAAGTGTATGTTTGACGATTGGTAATACTTAAGTGAAAAGTGTAATCTTGAAGCTGAAATGTGGTGTGAAGAAGAAGACTCGTTTTTTATAAAAAGCCCATGGATTGGCGATTTGTCATTATGATATGATTATTATTTTATGAAATGAAGAGAAGTACAGATTTGGGAAATGAGGGTTTGAATGAAATTCCTGGAGAACAAGAATTCTCAGAGAATTTGCGCTTTGAGTTGGATTAGTTGCCAACGAATTGTGCTTTGACTATCAAGCTGACTCTACAGATTGCGGAACTGTTCATATTGGGCCGTACGGCATTCTGGAGCTGTACGTTTATCTCAAACCGTACGATTCTGGGCCTGCATTCACACGTGTCTGCAAATTGTTTACGTGGGAGTCAGTTGTGTGTGTTTCGGATATTGCAGCAGAGGTTGACGTTAGGGATTTGATGTGCTGCAGATACCAGTTGTTGACAATAACAGGGATCGGGACTGAGAGCTGGTTGTGTTGTTTGTTGCGGCTGCATTTCATCTTCAACCTGCCGCAAGTATATAAGTTGTGACCAATCTTCTAGCCGTCGTATTTATAACAAGTGCACAGAATTGTTATAAACAATGCCATAGAATTTGGTTAATTTAAAATTGTCTAATATCATTACTTGGCACGTTGGAGATAGTTCATTTAGAATTGCAATTAATTAAGTGTGGAAAGATTTCAATAATTCTCATCTATTTTGAAAAGTTAATAAAAAGACAAGAAGATTTCAATTCGTCATTGAGAAATCCAATTGTTAGATTGGGAGTCTACTTAGACTCTTTACATTCAAAGATGGGACAAAGGAAAGAAAATTCAAGGATCGAGATCAAAGAATTATCTCAAGATCAAGCCTTCATTAAGCAAGTCCACCAAGGAATGTTTTGAGGATGATTCTAACACCAAAGATAGCATTGGAACATGGACAAAGACATAAGGATCAAGTCCGAAGAACGAAGAAGAATTCCAAACAATGGAGGAAATACCAAGGGTGCAAGCATTACAAAGTCCAGCCATCCAAGAGAAAGATGTCCAAGAACGATGAAGAAATCCTAAGGATAGGGAAATGAAATTAAGATAAAGATTGCAAGAAGCTTCCCTAGTATTGACATGAAGGAACTTAGTGAAATTCTACTTAAGTTCATTAGTTTTGCTAAAAGGAGAAAGAGAAAAGAGGCATGCATGTTCATGATGATGAGTTGTATAATGACTTGGTGGTTTCCTTGCTTCCTATTGATCCTCAAGCCTTTGAATTTTCTCATTGGCTCTTTTGGTGGTGCCTCTTTCTCATTGGCTACTTGGGTTGCCCTAATTAGGGATTGTAATGGATTAATCTGGGCCCTTGATTTCAGATTTTTGCCTCTTAATCTTGGCCACTCATTGTACTTGGGGCTCCTATATAAACCCCACCTCTCATTTGTAAATCAGGACTTGTTGGAGAATTGTTGCTAATATAATGTCAGATTTGCTCTACTTTTCATTGTTGTGTCTTGCATGGTGAATTGTTGTGATCAAGTTTGCATTATTGCATGGTGATCCATATTTCCTCACTTAGATTAGGATTTCATTTCATGTTGTTTATAAGTAGTTAGTTGGATGAAAGTAATTGTGGATGCTTACTTCATTGACTCGACAAATCCGGGCCACTAGGCTCCTGCTGATGGTAGGAGTGCCTTGTGTGGTAAGCCGATGATTGAAAGCACTTAACTTCAATTGGTATTGAATCTTTAGTTTGCATTCATTTGATGGGATTGAAGAAGAGATATTGATTTGAAAACCATTCGAGTGTTCCTTAGAAGCTTGCACTAGGTGGGTGGAGTCGCTGGCGAGATCGCATCTAGTAGAATCCAAGTCCATCCACGATTCCTTGCATTCATAGTAAGAAGTAGAAGTAGAAGTAGAAGTAGCAGTAGAAGTTAAGTTTAAGTTTGAGTAGAAGTGGAAAGGTTGGAAAATAAACCATATTTTCATTGAATCATTAGAAGTGCGAGTAGTTGACAAATCTTGAATGAACTGGTGTAAGTCCCCTTAAGTGATAACCAGCAATCACGTCATTTCAACTGGGCGAGTATCCACACTAAAAGAACCTTGAAGTCACCTTGTGATCTTACTTTGCAGGCTTAGCATAAGAAGTGACCTTATATCAAGAGAGAGTTGAATGTTCAATGTTTCACTCCGAAACATTGAGTGTTTGATTCTGCATGTTGTAGTGGAACAAAACTCACATCAACACTCCCTAGCTAAGAGGGAGTGTTGATGTTAGCATCAATAGGACGAACCAGAAGTTATCAAGAAGGATTCCTCCCTAGCTAAGAGGGAGTGTTAATGTTATTGTAATTATGGTCGGATTCCTTTAGGCCGACATAGATAACATAAAGGTTGTGATAATGTAATTATTATGATATAATAATTATATTTGATAAAATTATTGTGATTGATAATACAATAATTATATTATATTATTATTGTGAGATAATATAATTATATTATACTTATATTGTATAATTATTATATTATATAATAATATAATAATTATTATATTATATAATAATATAATAATTATTATATTATATCAATAATATAATAATTGGAGCCCTTGGAAGAGTGACGTCCCTTGGTGAAGGGGCACCACAAAAGGTATAAAGGAAGATTAATCTTCCACTCTTAAATAGAATATATATCACGCATAATCTGCTTTATTGAGAATAAGCAGTGCTTGGTGGAGACAAGTGTGTATTGTCTATGGATGGGACGGCAAATAAATGCCCGTGGTAAAACAAGCACAGAAAAACAACAATCCATGTATAAGAAAACCACTTAGAAAACTTTTCCAGATATGAATACAAAACATAAAGGACATACCACAACAAAACTCAAAGAGTGTGCTTAGACAAGGTAACCTCTAGTTTTAAATAGGAACAATAATTTAGATATCTCTAGTTTACATAATTTTATTTCATTGTCATTAAAAGAAGGTAATGAGGCGAAATGGGCACAAACAAATTAGTGCATGCTTATTTAATAATGAGGGACGATGTTGTTTCAGCTGTTATGTAATGTCCCCTTTTAAGGTTACCTAAATTTTGCCCCAGAATCACAAGTTCAATTAAAACAAGAGGTGTAATATAGTTAGAATTATAACTTTACCGATAAATGTGTCTTTAGCAAGATAAACCTTGCAATAGGTCTTGCAATCATGTTAGATAACATATGCATGCATATATATTAGTAATCATTTCAATCTAATTAAAAAAATCATTTAAGTAGTCAAGAATCAACAGATCTATTCCCATAATCAATCATAACAAGGGTTGGAGAGGAAGCATGTTAGGGTGCTCTAAATTCACCATGACTAAGCCCAAAAGCGCAGAGTATCCAATCTCAACCTCTTGGCCCCAAGTGGCAAGAACTCTTGTCTATCCAACATGAGGTGGGCTACTTAAAAGACAAATACACACCTACTCCCCTAATCATGACTCAATAGTAAGACACCCTAAATTTACCACAACTAAGCCCAAGAGCACGAAGTATCCAAACTCGGCGTCTTGACCTCAAGTGTTAGGAGCTCTTGTCCATCCAGCATGAGATGGGCTACTTAGAAGAGGAATACGCACCTGTTGACCTTATTGAGGACCTCCCTAATCCATACATGGTGGTTTATAGGAGATTTCAATATATAAATGATTAATTACTATCACTAAAATAAAGGATATATATAGGTCATACATGTAAATTTGAAATCACGATATCTATATAATCTTATCTGTTGCATACCACAAACAAATAAAATTGCTATTGTCTGCAATACATAGTAGTTTTTTATCTGATCAATCTATACGCTTGATCAATGTTGTCTATGAACTGTTTTGCTTTTCATGAGTACCAATTGCTTTGATTGATTGATTTCTTGATGCCCTCCTTCCTCTGCAGTTCCTCCTTAAGTATCCTTTGGAGGGTTGTCTTTTTGTGGCGGTCATCTTCTTTGCAAGAGTGGTGCCCCTTCAGAGTTCTTTTGTCCTTAACTAACTTGATTACTGTCATCCCCATATTAGTTTGCTGAAGATTATTACATCCTTATTGATCTTAATCATATGTTATTAATATACTAGATGGCTGCTTAAAGGGAATCACTTCATCTCATATAAACCTATCGATCTTCTTGCATATGCACCTCATCATGGTATGAGAGTATGTTGATTAATGCACTAGGGTAGAGTCTTCTTTTCTCTTGTTTGATCATGTATTCAATGAAATCGTGAAGTCTTAAATATGACAACTTTCTTTGTTAATCGTGGAGAGGGCATGTTAGTCCACCCTTCCTGAGATTGCTTGCCCTTAAGCAATTTTAAAATAGGATGATCAGTGATCTTGACTCCTTCCCAAGTAGCATCTTTTGTGGGTAGACCCTTTCATTTAACCAAGTACGTCGAAATGGATTCGTTCCTCAATATAATTTCTCATACATCAAGAATGGTTTCTAGTTCTAAAATTAGCCTTCATCATCGAGTGGAGGTAACTCTAAGCATGGAGTTATTAAAGTAATATTTAATTATTTAAAGGGTCATTTAGGCATATTTAGTTAGGATTCAATATATTTAATTAGTTTCTATTTCACACTTCAATTTACATCTATTTCGTTTTAAAACAGCGTAATGCAATTGCCTACATATTGTAAACTTTGTTTTCATTATTAATCAAACAATTACCATTACATGGTATCAAAGCAAGAATTTGTTTTTTATTTCATAAAAATTCGTAGTGAATCCTAAATAAATTTGTAAGAGTTTTTAGATGTTTTCTTCTCCGATTTTTTTAAAAAGAAAAACTAGTTATTTCAAGAGAAACTCATGGAAGCTTTCTTCCTTTGAAAATCATGTTTTTTCATCCTCTAAAAATCCAAGTTCACTTTAAAAGATACAAGTGCATGAAGACTTCATCACTTCAAGAAGATCAAAGTTTACGGCATCAAAAGAGACATCAAGTTTGCAAGTACAAACAAGTTCAAATCATGGCAATGAGAAAATTTCCAAGAATGAAGATGGAGAAAATTTGAGAATATGCCATCACAAGTGAAGGGTTGATAATGTTGAGTATCAGGAAATATTTTCTCATCACCAAAGAATTGATCAAGTGTATAAGATGAGGATGTTGAGGTGGTGCCCACTTGTCTTCAACCAATCAGAAAATTCTAGTTACACATGTTCAAGCACATTCAATCATATTATGCCAAGTGTACATATTTTCTCATTGGGCTTCAAAAGCATTGTAATTTTCTTGTTGGTCCACAAGGTGGTGCCTTCATGTAATTAGATGATAGTGTGGCAATACTAGTTAGGGTTTGTGTTGGATTAATCTTGGCCATTGATTTCAAATCGATCTTGCCCCTTCATTGTAATTGAGCAACTATAAAAGGCCAAGGCCTTCTCATTTGTAACTCATTAGTTAGAGAGTCGAGTAGGAGGAGACTTGTTGAAATTGTTGCCATAATACTATCAAAGTAATTGTTGATTCATTGTTGGTCTTCATGGTGGATTACTTGTTGCTTTGAAGTGTTGCATGGTTTATTCATTTCCTGATGTTAATTAGAAGTAGTGTCTAGTTGAATGGAAGATATTTTGGATGTTTCTTTGGTGAACTCACTTAGACTAAACCACTAGCTGCTTGTTGATTGTAAGTTTGTCTTGCGTGGTCGAATGGCATTTATATGAACTAACTTCGATTATTGCTTGCACATTAGCATGCATCGATGGATGGTGTTAATGGAATGGTGGTAGTTTGAACATCCCACATTTACCTTAGGAGATTGCACTAGCTTGGTTGATGTCGATGGCTAAACCGAGTCTAGCAGAGTCAAAGACATCCACAGTTTCTTGCATTCTAGGAGTAGGTTAGCTTTATAAGTCCCTTTCCCTTGCAATTTATTTGGTTGGAAGTGATTGAAGAAGTTAAAGTCAATCAATCCATTGAATGAACAGTGCAAGTCACTTTGTGATAACTAACATATCACATCGTAAAACTAAGTGAAAGTCCACGAGAAAGAAGGAACCTTGAAGTTGTCTCATCTGATCTGTTATTATCAAACCGGTTACTGAGAGGGGGGGTGAATCAGTAAAATACTTCTTTGTGTGTGTATTTGCAATCTTGTTAGAATTATCCTTAACTGATAAGCAGAATAAAGCAAGCACTTACGAGCATGAAGGAATCACACAGATTCACACAAGCATTTATACGTGGAAACCCTCGGTTAGAAGGAAAAAACCACAGTGAGACAGAGCTCACAACTTCACTACTGTAGAATGAAGGCGCCCTATTAGGAGCTTACAAAGCACTGGTTAAGGTGCTACCCGGTTAAGGGATTTTACAAAAGATCTATTAAGATCTAAACCCTGTTAGGAGCTGCCTGGTTACAGGACTTTGAACATCAACAAGATGATACCTTGTTAGGGGATTTTTACAATGAACCAATGAGGTCCACCCTGATAAAGGGATTTGAATATGCTTTCACTACAAATAAAAGCAATGATCTGTTATGACACTAAATGTCTGATTAGATCATACCTCTTTCTCTGCTTGCCTGGTTGTTGATCTCTGCTACCTCTGTGTCTATACCTCTTCTCTCAGAAGATGTCTCTTCTCTGCTCTATGCAACCACCAATAATCAACTTTTTTCTTGCGTCCTATGACCTGTATTTATGCAAGAGTTCACCGTAATGAAACCCTTAACTCATAGAACCGTCAGGCTGTAAACTCACCAATAAATCATGCAACTAGCAAAAAGCTATGCGTTATGATCTGGAGTTTACCATGGATTATCCGAAGAGATAAAGCTAACTCCACTTCTCAGCAGTGGATATCCCGTATAATCCGGTTTAAACTCAAACTACTTCCGCAGAATCCGGTGCGGATCTTTAGGCAATTCGACCAGTATATCTTGTACCCGATTCCAACTCTGTATGAACTCTAAGACCGGTACCTAGATCGGTCTGCCAATGTATACCCTGCTTTTCTTCTACCAATGCATACACTCTGTTCATAGTCTACCGGTGGCTTCTAAGTAACGTGAGTGACCAATTGCATGATGTATGTAGATTCACACTAATGACAACTTAAATTGCTAACATGATCACACAATTCAAATACATTGTTTAGCATATGAGCATCCTTATTCAAGAGAGAGTTGGAAATTTGGTATTTCATCTTGGGATATCAAGTATTCGATTTTGTCTGTTGTAGTGGAACAAAACTCACATCAACAAGATTATAACTAAACTTTTGGGAATTCAATGGCATAATCTTCTACTATTCCATATTTTAATTGTGTTAGCTCTTTAGAGTACCATTCGTGGTATCTTTTGTCAAATGTTCGGATAAGTTCTTGAATGAATTTGTCATAAGTTGTTATGTGTTGGTAGCCTTGGGAAAAAAGCCCATGATGCCACCAATTATGCGCAGCTCCCTCTATGTGTAGGATGGTGAATTTAATAGTATCTTCCTCCATCATGGGACCAAGTGAGCGATAGGTGTCCACCTTTTGGACCCATGAACATTTCGTGACTCTTATGAATCCATTGAAGTTGGGTAGAGTCTTTTTACTTACCTTTTGTCTTAAATCTTTGTTGGCTTGTTCCCTTTCCCTTCTAAGGGCAATCTGAGTTTTAGAACCACAATAATCTCTAAAGGAAACATTTCTCCTAACTTCAAGATCTAGCCTCGAGTATGTTTTAGCAATTTCATCAACATTGTCAACAGGAGGGTTATTGGTTTCTTCCTCTATTGTTTTCTCTCTTCTAGGTATAAAAGGTCTTGCCAACCTAACAATTGATTCCCTATTGTTATTTTTTGAATGATTAGAGTTGGTGTCTCTCTAATAGTTTGGTTGTGTCGAAGATTACTGAAAATATTGTTCATATTTTGGAGGTCTTGAAAAAGTAGTCATTTTTCTCATTTTGCTCAATGAGAGTTTGAGTTATTAGGTCATTCCACTCCATGAAGGCCCTTAATTCATTTCCCATTCCTTTGCTCATTTTTCTCTTCTAGGTATAAAAGGTCTTGCCAACCTAGCAGTTGATTCCCTATTGTTATTTTTTGAATGATTAGAGTCGGCGTCTCTCTAATAGTTTGGTTGTGTCGAAGATCACTGAAAGTATTGTTCATATTTTGGAGGTCTTGAAAAAGTAGTCATTTTTCTCATTTTGCTCCATGAGAGTTTGAGTTATTAGGTCGTTCACTCCATGAAGGCCCTCAATTCATTTCCCATTCCTTTGCTCATTGAATTGTTTTGAGGGAGTTAATGGTGGATGCAAGTTTCTTCTTTTCTCTCTCCAAGGCCCTTTGAACCCTTTGGCTTAGTTGCATCAACTATCTCTTGTCCCTTAAGCTGTCATGAACGATGCTCTAATACCAATTGTAATGTCCCCTTTTGGGATTATCTTAAATTTTACCCTAGAATTACAAGTTCAATTAAAATTAGAGGTGTAATATAGCTAGGATTATAACTTTACCAATAAATATGTCTTTAGAAAGATAGACCCTACGATAGGCCCTTCCTTCATGTTATTAAACTTGTGTAACATAGTTGTACCAAATATGTCTATAAGGGTTAGGGTAACATATAAATGCATACATTACTAATAAGTTCAATCTATTTAAACAAATCATTTAAATAGTCAACAATCAATAGTTTCATTCCCATAATCAACCATAATAGGGATTAGAGAGGAAGCATGTTAAGGTGCCCTATATTCACCACGGCTAAGCCCAAGAGTGTGGAGTATCCAAACTCAACCTCTTGGCCCCAAATGGGTAGAACTCTTGTCCATCCAGCATGAGACTGTCTTATTATGATATTGTTAATAGGATTCAACTATGTAATTTTCGAGTTGAACATATTGACCCATGTTTCATGAGTAGTGGCTCACAAGAACCCATCTCTCATGAGAATGAATGGGACACTTAGCACTCATTGCATCTAGGTGATGCTCATAAAGGTGAAGCGTTGGGCCTTCCCAAAAGGTCACCCATCCCAATACTACTCCAACTCAAGCGCACTCAACAATAAAGTTTCCTCCAAGGTTAAGCCCACTTAGCTTGCTACCCCATTTGCAAAACCTTCAGCAAGAGTTGTGCCTTATGAACCATTCATTGAGGAGGTGAAAAAGAATATAGAATCAAATAACCAACAGTACAAGCAGCATGCTGATAAGAAGTGGAAGGAACTTCATTTTCAGGCTGGAGACCATGTCTTGGCTCATCTCCGGAAGGAGAGGTTTCCTACTGGTGTCTACAACAAACTTCAGATGAAGAAAGCTGGTCCTTGTAGAGATCTTAGAAAATTCTCTGCCAATGCATATGAAATCGCTCTGCCTTCAGATTTAAGCATTTCTCCTATCTTTAATGTGGTAGGCCTATATCCTTATAAAGGTGATGGGCAAGAAGATATAGCAGAGGCTGAGTCACCGAACATTCAAGAGCAGCAGGGACCTGCATCCATTCCGCTGGAAATAGAATGCATTCTTGATAAACAATTGTGGAGGAAAACTCAGAACAAAGAACATTTCAAGTATCTGGTCAAGTGGCAACATCAACCGTTAGAGGATTCTTCTTGGCTTACTGAACTAGAGATCATTAAACTGGGTAATACTGTTGCAGATCTCATTAGGAGGAGCTCATGATTTTTCTTTCTGCTCGGGGAGTCTGATGCAGGGGCATCAGTTTTTCCGCAAATTTTTGCTTTCAATTTGTGTTCAAATTTTGGTTTGTTTTTTTTTCTGTTTTGTAAGTGTCAGAAAGTTCTAGTTTAGGTTGGTTTTGGTGCAGTTGAAAAATCTTCAAATGGTGGGAAGTTCAACAGTCCTTGACCATTGTGTTTTAGTTTGGGAAGTGGAATGGTTTCCTCATCCGCCAAATTATCTATATTAACAACAGGCCTATGCCTGTGGGGGGTTGGCTGGAATTTGTATCGAGTTGGAAGCCACGTATACAGAGAGTTGAAAAATCTGCAGACCAAGAGGGAGAGATTGGATTTAGCATGTGGACAGAGGATAAGTTGGGGGCAGATAGTCGTATGTGAGAAAGTGGGATTTCTTTGGGATCAAGAATATGTAAAAGCCATTTTTTATAAATTCTCATAATACTGATTTCTCTTTTCTGCATTTGACATTTTGTTAAGTGTAACTATTGGACTCTGAATTGTTGTTTTGAGAATCGTATGGCTGTAGAAATCTGAGACCAAACTCTCTGTATTTGTTTCTAAAACAACCTAGTGTTTTGGGTCTTGCTTCTATCATATAGCTCTGTGAGTTTTATTCTCATTGTGGGTAGGAAGTGCTTCATGTTGGTAATAGGTGCTATCATTAATCTACTTTTCTTGCTCTTCACAAACCAACATTAGTTGTAGAGGCTTTTGAAACACTGGCAAACTCTCTAGCAAAATGAAATAGCTAGCATATCGAAACAGTCTTGAATAATGCAATTGATGTGTGGTGGTTGCATACAAAGGTTTGTATGTCTTTATCTGTGGCAATGTTGTCTTCACCCAAGTTATCTACAAAATGTTTTTCAAATCATTGTCAAATGCATAAACAAAAGAAGGGATCCAAAAAATATGTTTGTAAGCACTCATCACCATCAAACTAGCTAATTTAAAAACACAAGCGGTTCGACCACAACCTGCACAATAGTTGAAAGTCCAAACTCCTATGTGGCCTCTTTGAAAAGATGTAGTTGGAAGTTTGCATCTTGTCATTTGTTCTAGGAAATTATGAGCCAATTAAACAGCTTACAATAATATCAAAGAGTGGCTGATTGTGCAAATTAGTCTATCCTTTAATGAAAGTAGAGCAATCTGGCCTTGTACATGTTTGTTTCATGTCTTCCATCAACAAGTTCACCTTCACATCAATGAGGGAGGTATGCAATCATTGTTCTCCAAGGGGCATATGAGGATCTAATTGCATATGTTTTTTCAACATTTGAAATACGGAGAATGTGCTCCATAAAATGGGATGACATAAAAGAGTTTGACTATGATATCATGAATGTTCTACTTTTGGTATGCTTGCATGTCAACAACCATGTGACTATATTTAGCCCATTATTAGTCTGGAGTAATTACGACCGAAGAGCACTAGAGCATCTGCAATGGCTTGCTTAATTTCTTTGAATGCTTTTTTTGCTGTAGGTGACCAATCTATCTTTGTAACTTCTTCAACATGGCATTCAATGGCCTGACAATCTCAGCAAATCCAGTTATGAATTTCCTCACGAAGTTGATCTCGCCAAAGAATGACTTCAATTCCTTCTGAGTTGGAGGCAAAGCTATTCTTGAAATAGCTTCAATACAATCTGAGTCAATTGAAATCCCATGCTCTGAAATTACATGTCCTAACAATTTCCCTTCAGTGACACCGAACATGCATTTCTTTGGACTGAATGATATTTCATATCTTCTACATAGATCTTTCTTAGATCACTTATGTGATCCCCTCTTCTTTTGGAAAATATTGTGAGATCATCCATGTATATAATGATGCATTTCCCAACTAAACCATGGAAGGCAATATTCATAACCCTATGGAAAGTGGCTTCAACATTGATTAAGCCAAAGGGCATTCTTCTACAAGAAAATGTGCCCTCCTTGGTTCTGAATGCCGTTTTCAATTTGACCTCTTCTTCCACCATCACTTGGCTATATCTTGAATAACTATCTAGGAATGACATCATCTGAGATCCATTAATGATTTGCAACACCTCATTCAATGATGACAATGACTAATTGTCCTTTTCTGAAGCTTCGTTAAGATTCTAGAAGTCCACACATAATCTTATTTCTCCATTTTTCTTCCTTTTTGAAACTAGATTGGCAACCCACATCGATTGTTTGATAGGAAAGATGATCATTGCCAAAAGCAATTTCTTTATTTTCTGATGTATCAATGGTTCTAGTAATGGATTAACTGATCTCTGTCTCTACCAAAATAATTTACTGACTGGCTTGAGTGGAATTGTATGCATGATGAGGGAAGTGTCACAAGTCTTCAAATCTTCGTATCCCCATGCTATCATGTCTAGGAATTTCCTCATACTTTTCAAGTTACCTTCCTTTTCCTCAGGTGTACAAACTTTCCCGATGAAAACATTCTTAACTTGCTCTTCCATCTCCAGGTTCACTGTTTCACATTAGCTTCCTCGATTGCTTGGCATATGAGAGCACCCAGCCTATCTGGGGCAAAAATTCTTTCTAGTTCCACCATACCTTTGTGAATGGTATTTGTCTTTAAATTCATGATTCCTTCAATATCAAATTCAGCTTCTAATTTTTCTTCACCAATGACTTAAGTGGCAAACACATTTTAATTTGTGAGAAAGTCAAGAATATGCTTGTCATCCTCAAACACTTGGAAATTGGTAACATTGTCAAGGACAGAGGGTAACCAAGTCAACTCTATTGTGAATTTCTTTACACAATCCATGGCAAGAGGTTCCAATAACCTAGTTACTTGTGCTAATGAATTCACCATCTTTAAATTCATGATTCCTTCAATATCAAATTCAGCTTCTAATTTTTCTTCACCAATGACTTAAGTGGCAAACACATTTTAATTTGTGAGAAAGTCAAGAATATGCCTGTCATCTCAAACACTTGGAAATTGGTAACATTGTCAGGGACAGAGGGTAACCAAGTCGACTATATTGTGAATTTCTTTACACAACCCATGGCAAGAGGTTCCAATAACCTAGTTACTTGTGCTAATGAATTCGCCATTGGATTCTTTGATCGGTATATTAAGATAATATCTTTAATATCTTTATTAACATATTATCTCCTTAGTTAAATACTTTCTATAATGGTCAACTACTTGTCTATAGTCCGTCTTTCAGTCCAGATGGGAATGTTTCCTATCCTATCTTCAGTTTTGTTTCTAATTTCGTCTTCAGTCTACGTTGTTTCTTTGAGAAACAACATCCTTGTAATTCTTTATAAGGAACACATTTGTTCCTTTGTTAATCAATCAATCATCCAGAAATCCATTAATCTGCCAATTCTTGAATCTTGTAACATGGTATCAGAGCCATTTCTTTAAAAAAATTCGGAAAATTTATAATTTCTTTCAAAATTATTTGCTCAAATTTTTTGAATTAATTTCGATTTATTCCCACATTGTGGGATTTGCTGCTGCTCACGTCTAGGGTTTGTGAGTTTGGCCAGTTTTCGGCCCTATTCAACTGCGTTTTTTCTGCAAATCCGCCATTATTTTTTGGAGGTTTTTTGCAGCAGGCTGTTTTTTTTCGAAACCCTAATTTTTGGGCTCGAAAAATTTTTCTGATTACAGATTATTGGTGGGTTTTTCGAGAGCTCAACTGGGTTGTCGTCCGTTTTTTTTGGGTGCCTCAATTTTTGTCCTCGATTTTCGAGCCAGTGGATCCAAATTTCAACATATTCTTTTTCGGTTTTTCGAGCTCTTCTAGGTACTTCTCAATTTTTTTAGGTCTTCTAGTTTTTTGCCTCAAAGTACATGTCAGCGCCTCTTCTTTGTATCATCGGTTTCCGTGCATTGGGAAATGTGCAAGTTGGCGTCACTAACTAATCTGATGTTGGAGGGTAGTCAACGATTCAATGGCAACAATTATAACACCTGAAAGTAGCGTATGTCTTTACACATCGTCGCCTGGATGAGCTCGTTTTGGGCGCTACGACACGTCCTCAAAAAGCAGGATCTGACCAAGACAAATTTGATGATCACAATCGAGAGGCTGTTATGCTTCTCAAGCTCTCTGTTATCGATGATCAGCTACCGCAAATTCCTTCCGGCAAGTCAGCTGCAGAAATCTAGAAATATCTGAAGGAGCTGCATGAAACATCTGACAAGAGCCGAGCATTCTTTCTGAAGAATCAGTTGTTCTCCATTATGATGGATAAACATATGTCCTTGTGAGAGCATCTAACAAAGATTAAGGACATCTGCAATCAACTCGAAGCTATTGGTCGGAAAATGGAGGAAGAGGATATGGTAGTCATCACTCTGAAAAGTCTACCATCGTCCTATGAGCACTTCATAGAACACTCGACATTACGTCAACTAGTGTTGATCTGAAGTTTCCAGCATTATGCACCAAACTCCTACAGCATGATCATTGGAAACAGCAGTTTGGCAACAATGCTTCTACAGCCTCCTCAGAAGAGGCATTTGCTGCAAAATCCTTTCAACAGAACAGCAGCAACTATCAGTCTTCTCAGCCTTTCCAGCATCAACCTTCTGCTCAATCCCTAGATGGCTCTCTGAAGAAAAATGTGCAATGTAATTACTGTCACAAGTTTGCCCATATGAAGTTCAAGTGCTGGAAACGTTTGGCTGCCCAAGCGAAGCAAAATGCTTCCCAGCCAACAGCACAAGTTGTCGAGCTTCCTGACCAAGGCGAAGCTGCATTTTTCGCTTTCTGAATCTATTTCTGTTTTTTATGGGTTTGTGGATTTTCTCCTTAAAAATCATTTCATGTTGTCTATAATACACAAGGTTGCATGGGATTCTAGGTTTTTACTGTTTTTTCCACAAAAATGAAGTTTTGTAATTGCAATATGTTTTGAGTCATAGCACTCTTCTGGCAAAGCTTCTTGGTTTCAGCATTCTGTAGATCCAAGGAGGGTCTCAGTTATCACAAAATGTTCCGACATCCGTACGTTGACCATTAAGGGAGGGTATTAAGATAATATCTTTATTAAGATATTATCTCCTTAGTTAAATACTTTCTATAATGATCAACTACTTGTCTGTAGTCCGTCTTTCAATCTAGATAGGAATGTTTCCTATCCTATCTCTTTCGTCTTCAGTACAGATAGGAATGTTTCCTATTCTGTCTTCATTTTTGTTTCTAATTTCATCTTTAGTCTATGTTGTTTCTTTTAGAAACAACGTCCTTGTAATTCTTTATAAGGAACACATTTGTTCCTCTGTTAATCAACCAATCATCCGGAAATCCGTTAATCTGCCAATTCTTGAATCTTGTAACACGGTACACTTGTTTGATATTAAATGATGACAATATAACATCTATGAACCTTACCACTGCAGATTTAACTCCAGGCAGACAGTGAGGAGGTCGGATAAGAAGAAAAAGGGCCATGCTAAGGAAGGGACCAGAAAATTGGAACCCAGAGTACATTTTAGTGGATATGATCTCCATTATTGTCCCCTTGTAAAAGAACTAGAGTCTAGAAACCAGACATGGAGATTTTGAAAATCATGACCTTAATTTTAACAATGTTGACTACAAGGTAGCAAAGTTCACAAAAAGCAAGCAAGGGCATCAAGCTGTCATTGTAACCCTTCAACAAAAAAGAGAGAGGAGAACAACATCATTAGCAAAAAGTAAAATGGTGATATCCATATGAGTATGTTGCTGATGAAACTTCTCCCACTAATCCATATACATTTTCAAAGAATCCAGCAATTCCTACAAATTTCCATTTGAAAACCAAAATGCTTACATTAGCCCCTTACTGAGATTTCCAGCATTTCTGCTATTTCTTGTTTTGGAACATGTGCTTTTATTTAATAAATTAGGCTCGTCAAGAAAAGACAACTACCTATAAGCATCGTGTTTAATACTCAAAGTGCTCTTAGCTATATACTTCATCTACAAAATGTCAAAAATAGTTTTTTCATGTTTTGCTATTCTAAAAAAATTTAAGCTATAATAAAAGCAATGTTCCAGCATATAACTTTCCATGTATACATGCATGCTCACTAAAACATGGAAAACAAAGAACAATCATCATGTATTCTCACAAGTGTAAAACATGAAGCTAGTGGCTAATGAAAACAAATAGAAGAAAACAAGAACAAGGAGCACTGATTAGAACTCTAGCTTGTCTGGGAAATTTAATAAAATGTTTTCTAACAGTCTTTCAAAAGAAACAAATAATTCCAAACATTCATGAGGTACTTTTGACAACATGCCCAGTCCTTGAATGCAATGTTGATATCAGAATCTTTCAGAAAGAGAAGTGGCATGTGAGTGTCCATGTTCAGAATCTTACAAAGAATCTCTCCTGTTCCTCCAATATCGATTGATACTGTTCTTGAAGTAGACAGATGCCAACCACCGTGCATTATTCTGACTCTCCAAATTCTTTGTAGCAATGATCTCCTGCATACACCCTTCACAAAAAATTAGTCACACACCTAAGTATATTAAGCAGTGTGAATTTACAAGATTTATATTATACATATATTGTTGGGACCATTTGGATTTTATTTAAGCTCATTAGTCCATTACAAAATACTGGATGCAACCCTCAAATGAACATAATGTAGGAACATTATGGCCGTTTCAAAAGATTGGATGTGGCCCTCAAATAAACACAGTGTAGGAACATTACGACAATTTCAGAATTATAAACCTATAAGATTGATTCCCCAACCACCATGCAGAAACCCAGCTTAATAAAAGAGTTTTCTGGACTTCATTGCAGTGCCCATTTGCATGAAAACACATATTGTGACATCATTAATAAACCATCTACAAATTTAGTTCTGCCATAAAGCCCTACTAACAGCAAGGAAACTCAACTCAATGTTTTGCATAAAGAGCAAACTGACATACATTCAATTGATCTACTAAATAATATAAAGACTGTCAGAACCTATATCTGACATTCCTCAAGTAGAAGAAATATTTCAGGATTTTAAATGTATTTAGTACTAATCATACATTACAGGAACCAATATACAAAAGGAACTTTGAACGAGTCATTTTAAGGTGTAATGCAAAGTGTTTTATGGCCAAAATCTTCTGAGAATGGACTAATATGCCCAGTTTTCCTTTTTTAAGCCACAAGAGCAAATGAAATAATGGACAAGCTATCCTTTAAAGATATAAGTTGCTGAGCATGCTTCAAGTGGACACTGCTAACTGTATTTTAGTACAAGTAGGTCAAAACATATTCCACTGTGAAATGTAAACTAACAAACATATACGCCTGCTTTCAAATGTCTAAGGTATCCCAAAGGTCACGTGATTGTTCAGAGAATCACTCAATAGATGGCACAAGAAGAATGTTGAAAATCAATTTTAAAAACTTAAAAAAGAAAAAATGAAGTAAATGAAACACAACAACATCTATGGATGAGGAAAAGCAACATATGGACATGCATACAAGTAATCTACACTATGACTAGGAGATGCCTAAAGAGACCTCCAGCTAGGTGTAATCATAAATATTAAATATAGAAAAATACGCGATAAAGCATGCAAGAATGTTGTGTAGTGCAACTGTCACAAAACCACTATCACCCTTCTCAATCAATAACTATAAACTAAGCCACAATCTACCTGACAAGGATATATATATGAAGACTTTGCAACCATGTTGCCGTCCTGTGCAATCAATTGCGGAACAATTATGTACACCTCAAAGCTCAAACTAAACAAACTGCCTTGTCAGTAGATCCAAACAAGCTATCCACCAATAAAATATTACTGATTTGCTATTATTAGTATTAACTACCTCCAAGCTCCTCATGATTTTTGCCACCAACAGAGCAGTAAGAAAGAAATTTATGGCCACATGTCAAGTGTTGATTAATTCACATGTCCAAACAGAGGTGGATGCAAAATTGACATAAATTTGATACAAACTACTATGTTATGTGCGAAACTGACATAAATAACAAGGCAGCCAACTTTGTTAAATTACCAACAACTAAACACTAATGCTGCTTTATCAAATAAAATTAAAATTAAATACTAAATTAATGAACAATTGATATTGCCCAATAATGACCAGGGAAAAGAGTACCTATTGCAGTATTCACATGTTATAGTGATGTGAATCACAATAAAAAAAGTGTTGAAATGCAAGACATTCAGAGAAGTGGACTGTAAATGAATAGAGAGAAGAATGCTGTCATCAAGTGCATCAGCACAGACACATTATACATTAAATATAAATTGTAAGTCTTAACTGACATGATAAATAGTCATGACCGTAAATTAGTCAAATTTGATGAAAAACTCCTTAGCTTGCTTAAGAATTAAGTTCTTTAATAAAGAGAAATTAAAATAGGATAACCTTTTCAAATAATATTATTAAAAGAGAAATTTGACAGAAAGGTCATGGTTGGTACTTGATAGAGTTTCAGCCTGCTCAGCAGGGTTCGACTCCATCTGTAGATTGCCCAACTAGATGAGATGAGGATGGATGAAAGTCTCATATGGTTTGGGGAATGTAGATACGCATCAGACATGGCATTTAATATTGAAGGAAGTTCATGAATGCAATTTCATCCCTCAAAGACAGGTTTCAAGAAGCCTCCTTGCAAAAAGAGAACATTGTGATTGTTGTCTACTCTGTCATTGAAATTTAAAATCACATCAATTCTTAAAAAGGGATCAAACCAATCACCTTAAAATTGAAACCCAAAAATAATTTGCCTTTGTTCTACATGTCCTGGTAGACTCTTTCTAGAAGTTCGGTTCAATCTTTGATACAAGTAGAAATGCTTATTAAACTGACACCATTGGGAGGACCAAAGGGGACAAAGGTCGTACAAAAGACTTTTAGAATCTCACCAGCACGAGTCATGTTCAATTTATTCAATTATTTGTTGAGTTAGTTGTACCGCTATAGCCTTTGATCAGCAAATTTGCCTAAATGTAGCCATCACCTGATAGCCTTTAAAATTACAAACCTTAACCTATAGAAAGCAGTATTATTCTCATGTCATTAATTGCATTCCTTGTCACTTCTTTCAATTATTATGACCCTAGGATATATATAGTTCAATGTAATGATATGCTAAGGTCAAAATAATTGCAAGAAGTGACAAGGAATGCAATAACGACATAAAAATAAAAATGACCATAAACAAAAATATTGCCAACAGCATGGGACAAATCCAAAGTTGTCCTGTATCAGAACTGTATTTATGCAATAAGTAGGCATATTTAAGAGAAAGTGGTAATGTAGGACAACTTGATAGGTTCCATAAAGGAAATGCAATCTTCTGAAAAATAGACCAAACAAGTGAATGCCAACAAGTGAATCAAAGAAACAAACATACCAAAGAACATTCTTGGCATTCAACCAATAGTCGTGTGAATTCGCTAACATGCACTTTGGCCTCACAATCACCCCCACAACATTCATAACAAAAAGGAACAACATATTTCGTCCATGTTGTATAGCAAAGCTTGAAAGCAATGTTCCACTAGGACGTGTCCCCTAGTTTTTTTGACCCACTCCCTGCTAGAAATATATGTTTACTATCTTGTTGTCATTGATGCCAAACATTGTGTTCCATATGTTTCGGAGGAGTTTGAGCTTGTGTTCCCTCAAACTTTGTGGTCCAAAAGTACACTATTCTTGGTGATGAGGGTTTGTATGTTGAACCTTCAGTATATTGGTAGACATGTACACTCTCAGTCTTGTATGGTCTTAGAACACGGAAGACAAGAATGTATCCTGTGATCATGAGTAGATGGTGTTCTACATTGCTCCTATATTATATTCTTATTTCCGGATGTCTGCCTGGTCTGGATGTCTATTGTAGCACTATGTTGTATTGCAATTAGCAACCTTACAGTAGCAGTTATTTGTCTTTCTGGAGTAATTATCTTCCGAAAATCAGGGTTGTGGCGTTCTCTAGTGATCAGGAGTGTGTTCCTAGTGTTCCGGAGACTATCATTCTACGTTGCCATTCTTTCCAGTTGTTGTTCTGATCCGGAAATATGTTGTGGCAACTTCTGATGTGGCATGTTGACATGACCTCTGATGTCGCGTGTTGACATGGCCTCCAATGTGGCATATAGATCTCTCTAGAGCATGTGGAGGTCTAGTTACCGTTGGTAATTGGCAATTTGCTTCTACATGTTTGATTTATCTTTAGTTGTGCTTATTGCGGATCTGGCATTGGGACATGTGTAGCGTGTTCTTGGTCCGTCTTTCTCCTAGGCTAGATCATGATTTCAATTTTAGATCTAGGTGTTATATTTATTGATTGTTGAAATATTGGATTTAGGTCTAGGTCTTATACTTAATGCTTATATCTTATCCGGATGGGTTCATGCTATATAGAACCTATGTATTTAATGCATAATTCAAATTATCGCAAATCTATCTACGATAAATGAACTTATCGCAATAAGTTATGCTCCACGATAAAACACATCAAGTTATCGCAGAAACTTATCGTACATAAGTTGATAACTTATGACAGAGAAAAGTGCAATTTATCAGCGATAAATCATGAACTTATCGCGACAAATCAAAAACTTATTGCCCACACCCAGGTTTTGACTGTGACAGCCCCGCAAAAGGGCAAAATTCATTTTTTTGTTTGGAAGAGCAGATTTGGAGAGGAGAGAAAGGGTTTTGAGGAGAAAGACGGTCATTTACAACCTTCTAGAACTGCTAGGAAGGGGAAGAGGAAGATGTAGACTATTTTGATATTGTACTTGACACTTGTATTTGCATATAGTTTTACAAAGACAATTTGCTATTTTTAGTTTGCTTCAGAGTTTAGACTATGGCTACGAGTCATCAACATTCTACATGAGGATGCGATTTTATAGCCTATTTGCATTTATATATATCTAGATCAGCTTGTTTGGTTTGTTTACTCATTTACTGACTCATTAGATGCATCTCCTTATTGAATTTTGCAAAAAAATGCATTTCTAATTAAATTTAAGCAATTTTTTAAGTTCCCGAGAAGTTCCCGACTTATCTCTGATATTTGCCGATATCTTTTTGTTTGCCCTCGGCAATAAGTTGTCGATAACAATATTTTGAACTATGATTTAATGTTTATCAATTAGCCTTTTGAGTCCTTGGATCGGAAGCTTTTGATATTGATCATGTTGTTGCCTTGGCCAACATGGAACTCATTTGTAATATCCTCTTTGGTTTGGCCAACCTTATTGTAATCTCCAATGATCTATTTTGTACTAAGTTGCCAGTTCGGATGCGGGTGCGAGATTCAGCTTTGAAATACATTCAAAATTTGTTGGGGGTGGGTTCGAATTCATTTTGGGTTCATCCATACAAAAACATATGTTTATATATATATATATGTATGTATGTATGTATGTATGCATGCAGCAGCAAATAAGTTCATACACCACTATGCTAATATAAAGCAACATAGCAAAATACACCACCATATATATTAATATTTTAGTCCAAATGACATGTGTTTTACCTTTTTGGCCTTTTTAGTGATCTATTTTAGGGTTTCGAGGGTTGGATTGACTAAAAATAGACCAAAAAAACTTTTAAAAGGTCAAAAAAAATCCATTTTTTGGCCAAATTCATGTCATATTCGTCTGACAGAATTTGGGCAGACTTTGGGGTTGTCAAGGAAGAATTTGGTAACATAGATTTTGTATATAAGAATGTTGGTGCCTTGGCAAAATGTAAGTGTGAGAACCAGTTCAACAATCAGCAGATTAGGGTTTAGTGACAGTGACAGAGAAGAAAAGGCAGTAATAAGTTTGCTGTGTGTGTGACAGTATTATGCAGAACAGTTGCATTAGCGAAAAAATATATTTGTATCTACTTCAAAGAAGAATAAATACTTTGAGACAGTGAGTCTTGGGTATTTGAGTTTGTTATTGAATCTTGCTACTTTGGGAGTGAGCATATGTATGCAAGTCCGAAGCAGTGAGCTCCTGTTTGTATTGTAAGGCAGTGGCCTTCTTCATTATTCACATTCATTGTTGTATTGGCAGTGAGCTTCTGATTGGTATTCTGAAGCTGTAAACTCCTAATCATTTGTAATCAGATTCTATACTTCATTGAATTATCTTTGAGGGCAAGTGCTTACCGTGGTTTTTCCCAGTTTGGGTTTTCTACATATAAATCTTGGCATTCTTGTGTTGCTAGTTTTGTTCTATACTTGCATTATGTTTCTTGTAGTTGTTACTAAAGTTAGTCGTTGGAGTTTTTGTTTTATGTTGATTCACCCCCCCTCTCAGCATCCAAAGTGTGTTCATCACTCCCGTCCCGATACTGTACAAGGATGTGGGGACGTCATTTTCCCGTCCCCCCTCTCATACACTTGTGTGTGAAATTTGAAAACGGTTCCTAAAAGGCCTCTGAGAATGGTCGGGGATGTAGGGGACGGCCAAAAGTGCCCGAGACGGCTAGAAGTCCCCTAGCTGTCTCGGGCTCGGGGACTTCTAGACATCCCCTATGGCCCAAGTCATTTTTGGACAGCCAGTTTTTTTTTTTAAAAACACACCATTTTAAAATTGAAAAAAAGGTTGGCTGGCCCACACGGGCACCCAAACCACATTTAACAATACCAAGCCTAATCTAAGTATAAAATTAACCAAAAAGAAGAAAAAGAAATTCATTTTAACATTCGCAAAGGAGAAGAGCAGCAAGAGGAGCAGCTGGTCAAGGAGTGAACAACAGTTGAAAGAGGAGGGTAGGGCATCAAATCTACTTGATTCAAACTCTTAGACCTACCATCTACTGATTATGGACAATTATATATTATTATGGACTTCTATATTTACTATTTAGTCCTTTAGTTATAGTATTTACATTTTAATACTTTATGTCATTTCATGCTTGAAACTTGGAGCCTTTGGGCATTTTTGCTATATGTGTGCCATATAATGACAATGAAAGCATTTGAATTTTGTTAAATTGCTTATCGATTCACATGTGAAGTCTCAATTCAAGTCTAATGTTGTGTATTACACTTCTAAACTGTCTATGATGAATGCTTTATCAATTTTACGATATGCATATTTGAAATTTCTCTCTATATATAAAAATTACCCTATTTTTCTAATAGTCATCCCCTACCGTCCCCTAAAAAATTGGCCCTAAAGAATACTCGTACTAGAAACACATCCCACTGTCCCCTGCCATCCCCGTCCCCGAAACTCCGTGGAAAATAGCTTAGAAGTATTCTTGGATGAAATAATATCTCTCACAAAAATGAAGAACACAAATGACATCAACAAATATTAGCAATCATAAATTACACATAAAAGTTGAAACCCTTTTAGCACAACTTTTTCAAAAACAAAACTGGATACCTGGTACACATAGTTTCTGACAAAGTATTGGAATTTTACACCAAGAAAATCCAATGCATTCAGAATGGCGTATACCCACTAGGAAAATGGACAAAGGATTTCCAGGATTGCCATGAATCTTCTATTGTGGTTTGCCATGAATTTATGTTACAAAAAGTTTATTGGGAGACACCTTTCAACATTTAAGGACATAATTCTCAATCAGGTAAGGGAAATCAGTAAGGTGCATAGAGTACCTCATAAAACAAAGGAATCATCAACACTCACAGCATCTTACTACCATGAAGTGGCCAATGATGAACCTCAATGTATGTGTTCAAATTTTCAATGCATGTCGTACAGAACTATCTTACAGGAGCTCACTTCCATGCATTATCATTAGAGCACCTGTAGTTATTAATTGAACTTATAGTACATGCTCAGCATCTACCTATTTACAGATTCAAGTCAGACTCTATGTTCTCTTCTTCTACCCTATGGTTGCACCTAAACGTTTAATCAAATTATTTGCAATATACTAATATGTAGGGGCATTTATCACTACAATGATTGAAGTTCAAAACCCAGAATGCACACCCCTACAATGAATTGGATTCAACAGGAATTTGGCTTGGTTGATTTAACCTATGGCTTTTCATTATATCCAAAATTTGGAAATATGACAAGTTGTATGATTTCTCAACTTAAGTGAATATTACAATATGATGAAAATTGTACAATATAGTGGGAGAACACCCTCCATGTACATAACAGACTTATTTACCTATCAAAAAAGGATATTCAGGAGCACAATTGAAATTAGTAGTGCAAACCACCTATAAGGCTAAACTAAATTAGTTAAACACAGTCAAGACGAAGAGAAGCCCGTATTTAGAAGTTCAAATAAACAAAATACAATTGGCAAACATATATCTGATGACCACATTTGAGAGCAGAAGATACATGCCATAGAAATGCATATATATATTGTATATAAATACACAATGACACCATGTACCTCAAACCCAATGACCTTAAGTACCAAATGTACAGCCCACCTAATATAATACTAATCAAGAAAAAAGACTGTTATAATTGTAATGCAATTTCAAAACTCATTTTGTGTTTCCACTGCTTCATTCTCTAATAATACTTCAGATTCATCGTTCGCATGTTTGTCTGAAATGAAAAACTACTAAATTGAAATATTAATTCTAACAGGTGCATTAAACATGGATTGTTCCTGTTCGCATATGAATAAAGATAGTCTTAGCCATTCTCCAAGATAACCAATCCTGTTTCCCCAAGCACCTCTCTTCCAGCCATAAATAGAGCAGCCATACAAGAGAGATGATTGACTGTCATGACCCTGTATCAGAAGAACTAGTCAAACAGAGGATGAAATCATCCAACCACGATAACAATTCCAAATTCATTCCGTAAATCTCCAGCAATTCCCTTAGAATGAACACACGCACGCACGCACCCACACCCACATACATACGCACACGCACACGCACACGCACACCCACACCCACACACGCAGACACACATGCGCGCGCGCGCACATTATAGTACGATATACAGCAATCAGATGACAGCAGGAGTGCTGATGACTCATCAGACCAGTTGTCGATAGGCGGCATCAACTATATAGTCATTATAACTAATAAGACAAACAGCGATTAACATAGGTCAAGGAAAAGCAATTATCTTAAGAAATAATTCATACAGCAGTTAAAAAGGAAAATACAATCATTTAAAAAGGCAAACGACTCCTCACCAATAGACATGAACTACTTGGACGAGACATGGCCCTCAACGAAAGGCAGATGGGACATATATATGGCAAATGGAATCAATTGAGGAGATCATCGAAGGAGCTGGATATCAGACAACCCAAAGGAAATATCAAAGAAGAAACAGAAACATCGCTGTCTACAGTTAATCATCAGCAGATAAGGAAGAAACATATAGTAATATGTAACTGTATGCTGTGACCTCTGGTATGAGCATATATTAATGTATATACATAATATTGTCTTGCAATTGTCATCGCCAAATCTATATTTAATACTTGACTGTTTGTGTTACTTATAGCATACATTCATAAATTGACATACTTCTGAAATGGAAAGCATTATTGTTTACATTAAGATGAATCATTAAACCATTATCTATGATCAGGTCTAATAAATGATATATGGAATATGTGATTTAGAATGCATATTTAACTGCTGGAACAAGACATGGTATGGGAAATGAGTTAGTTACAGGAGGGAAAATGGTGATGAGGTCACCTTCTAAGCATACCACCTCATGTTGGACTAAGGAGTCCCATGGGGCCAAAGGGGGACAAGGGGACTGCGTTT
This sequence comes from Chamaecyparis obtusa, assembly GCA_027943335.1. Taxonomy (NCBI): domain Eukaryota; kingdom Viridiplantae; phylum Streptophyta; class Pinopsida; order Cupressales; family Cupressaceae; genus Chamaecyparis; species Chamaecyparis obtusa. The sequence goes on from BSBK01004237.1 coordinate 794,689, forward strand.
GGGCTTAGGAGGATGGACTTTCCGGGCACCCTGCTGTATACTCCTCATGACCTTTACCATGGTGAACAAATGCTTTAAAATGTTGAATCATTGGAGACAAGGCAGAAGTGATGAAGATGAGGCAAATGGTGATAGGACACCACACTAGGTACGCCGCCTCATTTGTATGGCAAGGGCCACATGAGGCCAAGAGGGATGGTATATCCAATCTTGGGCCTAGGGTCAAGGGTCTCTCGGGCACCTCATCAATTCACCATACCCTATTATCTCCATGATGGTGACATCTTAAATCTGATTTAAGTATCCTATTAATCTTATATATGACTATCTCTATTAAAAGCATGTCTAATTATAAATGGTGATTATAGTATTTCCTAACTTGTTTTGCAGGAACTTCATCAAGATATAAAAGGTATACCCGAATCCTACTTGATTTTATTGTGATCTAGGGTAAATTTGAATACTAATAATTAGGGGACATTACATTGACATAACTCCTTCAACCACAGGAGAAATAGGATTAGAGAATAGAGCTTGGAATAGATGCTAGCAAGATGAATCTATCACTCAAGTCCTTCGACATTCTCAATCTTCAGGTTGAATGCACAAAAAAAAATTGTATGTACACAAGTAGAAGCATATCTCTACGTTATAGTGAAAAGGTACTAGTAGCAAAATTAAGAAGCATGTAAAGGAAGCTGGAGAGAAAAGGGGGAGGAAGAGACAAGGGCTTCATATCAAATTACTTGCTTAGTATAACACATTTTCATGGTTAGTTTGTGAAAAGGTAAATAATCAATGAACGTGATTTAATATAGGTCACAAGGTTTAAATGTCAAGTTCTCACTTCAGCATTTTGTGTAAACATAATGTGAACTCAATATGAAGCATCAATAACGTAATCAAGAAGTTTTTCGGATATCGATAACCGAATAAAGTAGAAATTAGAATGAAAGGCTTACCAAGAGACAGGAGCAGAAGCCTGGTCTGTTTTCACAGGCTGATAGAGTTGTCTCTGCAGGCTTGCGCAGACTTTCATCAGGACTGAGAGCATTCGTCAATAGTGCGTACAAAGTTGGAAGGTCGGTTTTGGACAGTGCCATCTGTAGATAAACAAAGCAATCTCTGAAATATAATAGAAGCAGTCCTGTACCAGGAATGTAAAACAAATAAAATACAAAGCAAATAAGAATCCTCTAACCGCATGCTTTAATAACTTCCCTGGCCACTAAAGTTGCATTGAATAATATTCAATTGTTTGCATACCCTTTGCTTTAGCTGAGAACAAGTGCTCAAATTAGATTTCTTATATTCTTTTCACATGTTCTTGATTTCCATAAATACATCTGGAAACAACTGTGTTAGAAACGCCTTACTACAACTGTGATCATATTTGTTTTCTTTGTCAGAATATCCCATTTCTCCAACTTTATCAATGTCCTAGAAATGAAAGGTCACATAACTAGTTGTAGAAAGAAGATGTGAAAGCAGATGTTTCCAGATATATTTATCTGAAAATTACTGGAAATTTTACAATATCAAAGGATGAACTGAGGGAATCAAACTCTAAATGGCATGATGCCGCCGCTGCAATAAGGTTATTGAATGGTTCGGAAAGCTAAATCTATCATACAGACCGACATAAGCTCCGAGAAACACAAAGATAAAGACACTTAAATCGCTCTAATAGGAGAAACATTAGCACCGAGCTTAAAGTGTAAATTGCTAAAAATATACCGCAATTCAGATTTATTAAAAGCAATCAAACCAAATATTCGTATAGTAGAAAACCCCAGCATAAATGATAACTTAAATTGTGTAATGCTGCAAGCAAACAATCTTGATGATCTGTGAAAGATTTACTAACCAGGATGAAGAAGATAGATAGTTTTGGTGATGATTCTCCTTGTGCTGTGCCTCTCTTTTCCTCTTTCTCGCTTAGATTAGCAGAATTGTGAAGATCGAAAGATCCTAAGAGTATCGTCACTTTATATCATTAGGGCTGTCTGAGGACCTGTGTTTTCTTTGTGCAAAAAGTTTGCGACCAACGATTTGCTATTTTATGTTAAGTTTGCACTGACAAGAGACTAACTCTTCACAAATCCTTTCGAATGATATATTCCTTTCAACCGAGATCGGAAACACACAGTTTAAAATGTACAAATAAAGTAAGATGGAATATCAAAGGTTGTGGAGGTTGTGGTTTTGTAGCAATAGACAATGGTTCTAATTTTATTTTTGTTTATTGAATTGTATTATTTTATTTATTTATTTTTAATAATTTTGTTATCAGATTTTATTAATTAGTAATGGATTATTTTTTATTAGAGGAACCAAGTTTTTTTAAATTGATCAAGTTATAATTGTTAAAATTAGAAAGAAATATAAAAGCTAAACAACAATTAAAATAAAGACATTGATAAAAAATTGCATTGTTTTTTTTTCAAAATAAAATTGAAATGAATTAATAAATGAAGAGTTTTACTAATGTCCACGAGACCAAACGGCCTAAGGGACCACAGAACATAGCACTAAACTAAATCCATCTTCTTTTCCATGTCTGCTCTCCTGTTGTGGATCTTAACAATCAAACTAGCAGTTTGAATGACCCTATCCACCTCAAATAAATTGTGCATGTCATCAGCCTTCAATATGTTAGCGTATTGTGCCCGGATGTCATCATATGTTGTTCGATCAATGAGAAAGTGTCATTCAATCTCAATCGCCCCCGTTTTGCAGAACCTGCAAGTCCTCTCTTCCCATTCCTCTTTGGGCCTTTTCTATCTACCAATCTCGCATCTGAGATGATGCGAACCTGTCCTTAACTGAGCCAATAATATCCTAGCTTTCCCTTTAATAGCTGCCCACAGATAAGCTTTATCATCATGTTCTCGGCTGGGGTTGAACATCATTAATATAGTGCTCCTTTTTTCGTCCCATGTAATTAGTCCACAAGGCAGTCTGAAATTTACCTAAGACAAACTTTTTTATTTCCACATTGGTATTAGGACAATCTTGAAACTTAATGTTCCACCAACCCAACCATTTTATGTTTTGTTTCATCCAAGTTTTCTTTCTACGGACTAACCCCTCCTTCATCACAATTTAAAGAAAATAGGTAATAAAAGGGACTTAAATTGGGGAAAGCAAAGAAAGTAATCACTTAAGGACAAAATTGAAGAAGTGTTTTTTTGTTGGCAAGTTAGGGAGAAGAAAAGTGATAATCGATCGGTATATTGATTAACTATCATTTAACCCTTCAAAGACAAAGGTGGATCATAAAGGGAAGTAGAAATCCAACTAGTATGGAAGTCATGGTTGGAAGAGTTTGCAAGGGGGAAATATAGAGATAAGAGAAGACAAAATATTAATTTGGAAGACCCTAAGAAGAAATGGGTTAGCAAGGTATTGATTGTGGCAACCAAGGCTAATAAAATCCCTTTCTATCAAAGGCAACTATCAAGACTAAATTGGTAGATTGACTCCAAAAGTGTGTCTTTTTCATGAAATGGGTGACAAAGTAGCCTACAAGGGAAAAAAATCCAAAAGTGGTGTCAAATAAAATGGGGAAATGATGTCAAAATTAAAGCCCTTACCAAGGATTTTTTATGGTGGAATTTTCCTCTAGGGAAAGAAAATAAGAAAAATTGAAGCAGCAACCACTAATGATAGATGATGTTGGCTTCTACGTTATGGAATGCATCCTAAAAAAATTTAACTCAATCTCTCATGATGTCACCAATACATCAATGAGGATTTGGATCTAAAATCTTTCAAAAAAATGCTAGAATGTCAAAACCCTAAAATGATTAGAAATGTTTTTTATTCTTTCATATCTAGGTGGATAATTGGATTGATGGTGGAGACTTTGGGATGTATGCCAAGATACATGCCTTAATAAATCTCAAGTCACCTTATCTATAAGGACTAAAGTTAAGATCAAAGTTTGAGATTCAAAGACAAACAGTAGACATTATAATCTCTTCGAGAAAGTGTTGGCAGTGTCACTCAAAAGAGCACTATTTGAAAGTGAGAGGGGAGGGGGAATTATTTCAATAAATAATACAAATATTGTTCCATGCATAGAGATTATTGTGCATGTTGCTCCTAAGCATTCATATCTAAACAGTATGCAAAGAGTGGATGATCTCAAAACAAGATTTCTATATTCCTCCAATCTTAGAAATAATTTTGATTAAAATGATTCAACACCTTTGATGCAACCTAGCAAATATTATCTAAGAAAAACAAACAATACTCTTTGAGTGATGGAAGCAAATGGGGCCCTCATACTGTTGAGACAAGATAACCTCAAATGAAAAAAAATATAGAGAACTTAAAGGTTTTATCTTTATAAAGAGGAAGGAACCTATTAGACATATATTATCGAGAAAACCTAATTGTGGGAAGTACAAAAGGAGAAGAAGGAAGAAGTCAACAAGTAAAAAAAAACCAAGAAGGTGATACAAATGGATAATTGAAGATAACTTGGATATTAAGATCTAAAAATGGAAATACCCTTCCTAGATAGAAATAAACATATTATCATGCAATGTTAGGGTCTTCAACACCCCTAACAAAAAGTGTTTAGTGAAGCACCTTATGGTTATTAAAGCTATTAGATTCCACAATCCATAAGAATGATGTTGTAGTTTCTGAATTTGATTGTGCGAGAATTTTTAATTTCAATATTTTGGATCACACTTTGTGATCCATCGTGTAGTTTATGGATTCGGTCATCTGAGAATTTTTAACATTAATGTTTTGGATCACACTCTGTGATCCATCATCAAGATGATGGAATGATGGATCATAGAGTGTGATCCAAAATGTTAATGTTACAAATTCTCACATGATCGAATCGAGAAATTAAAAAATCACCTTTTGGTCATATCCAATGTTGATATGTTTTTTTTAATAAGGAAATAAAAATAGTAATAAAAAGGAGATAATAAAGAAGAAGCTTAAGAGGTGGGATGGCTTATATGATCATAAGTCTACTTCTAGCTTCTTCTTCTTTTTTATCTTGGTTTGTGTCTTATTGCATGGTCTTGCAAGAACCAATCTTCTATTGCATTATCATCTACAAAGGCTAAGTACCGAGCGATTATTCTTTCTAGCCAAAGTTGTCTCTAATTTTTAATTCACTGAATTAGAGCAACCCCTATGAACTTTAAGCCAAATCATAGTGTTACTCTCTAAAACATGTTTTACAAGGTTAAAACTCATAAGCGTTTGGTCGTGTCCTTTCTTGGCCATAGTTTTCATCTTTGCTTGCTCAATTTTTAATCTTATTTTTATTTTTCTTTGGTTTTTAATCTAATTTCAAGATTTTTGGGCTTTAATTACACGTTCACATTATGTATGCTTATAATTAAAATGGTCTTTTCAAAATCCTAAATTGGTTAATTTGTTCTCTTTTAAATGTTGTCTCTTGCATCTTAAGCCAATTTTGGGTTTCCAATAGGACATTGCAAGTTTGTAATGACAAATAATGATATTACATGTCAAAATTATAAACTTACAATTTATAAATTAAAGACAACTTACAATTTATAATTAAAAACCCAATATGAGCTAGGAAGTTAACTTTTGAAGTCCATTTTGTAAATTTTCAAAATTGGAAAACTCGTAATAGTCCCCATGACATTGTTGGAAACTGTAATTGAAGCAGTTGTTGTATTGTCATTGATGTCAAACCTTAACTGGTAAGACTGTGGTTATTTAAGAAAGTACTATATCTATTTGATTGTTGAGAAGAATGTGGACAAGGTTGGTAACAATAGCACCTAAGAAAAGGTTGAGTTATCTTGATACTTCAATGAGTACTTGATTATGTGGCACAATGATGAGAGAATGTATTGTTTATCTAAGTAAGAAGGAAGACTAAACAAGTAGGCTTAATCGAGCAAAAGTGAAGAAATCTAGTTTAAGTCGAGTGATGTTAGTGTCAACCGAGCCATTATATGCCGAGTAAATTCAGTGTTGACCGAACATCAATTAATTGCCAAGGAAAATAGTATTAGTTGAGGAAACAGTTTTAGTGATGACCAGGCTATCCAGAGAAGAACGAGAAGTTGTACACAGTATTGACCGAGCGTCAATAATTTACATTTGATGAAGAATTTAGATTCCCAGCTGACATAGTTGATTTCTTGGTTTATGTAAATCGTGTTGACTTTATTTATTGATTGTATGGAAGCATTTAATGCACTGAAAAATGTTTTATTGTAAATCTATAAAGAGATTTAAGATGATTCTAGAAGGATGGATGAAGAACATAAAGTTGGTAGGATTCGATGAATTTGACCTAACCCTAAGATCTACAGAGGAGATTAAGTGAAAAAAGTAAGATCGACCTAAGTGAGGAAGTATTAAGGATACCTAAGCATGAGGTTGAGATATGCAGAGGATGTTGGAGTTGTTGTTGATGTTATTGACTATATAAGTAGAAAAGACTGAAGGAGAAGAATTTGTGATTGCTTGGAGGGATTTTCGAGCAGATCAGTGATGGAGATAAAAATGGATCACAGTCAGTAAGCCAACATATGTGTACAGAATTGGATCTGATATTTGTAAAGTGAGTTTTATGTTTTCAAATCAAATACTAATGTTACTTTCTAATCATTGTATTAGTCAAAATCCTTTTAACAGAGGTTGACCTAATAGCCATTTGTATAAATCCTTTGAATAAAGTTGCATTCTAATGGAATGTATGTAAGTCCTATAACAAGGCTCACTTCTAACAAAGTGATTGAAATCCTTTAACCGGGTCACACCTAGCAGTGTGTTTTATAACCTTTGATAGGGTTGGCTTTTCACATAGCTCACTTCAGAAGAGTGAAAATATCAGTAACATGTTACAAAGTGGTTTTTCCCAAATTGGGTTTCCACTATAAATCCTGGTGTTAATGCTTGTGTGAATGTTTTGGTTTGAACATTTCTTTGTTTTACAAGTTAAATACTATTGGATAGTGGACTGCACTATTATATGTTTATGTTATGTATTCAGTAATGACCAAGTAGTTGTTGGTTGTTAGATCTGACTTGTTGAAGATTTTGAAAGATTATTTTATACATTTGGACCTAAGAACAACTGATTCACCCCCCCTCTCGGTTGTTCTAAATCATATTAACAATTGGTATCAGAGTTGTTGGTGCTTATAGAGAACAAGTTTAAAGGCACTTGAAGTAAATGATCAGGATGTATAAGAAGGAGGTACCAAAGCTAAATAAGGAGAACTTCCCTGCATGGTAGAGTTTGATGAAACTGCATCTAGCCGGTATTGGTGATTCAACAAAATATTATGTTAAGCATGACTATGTCACACCTATTGCACCTCTAGCTGCTGAGGAGATGAGAGCTAAGCATGAGCATAATCAAGCAATTTTGGAGATTGCATCTGCTCTAAGTTACCTTGAATTTGAAGACATCAAAGACTGCACTAATGCTAAGTAATTTTGATACCTTAGATCATTACAAAGGTAGAAGTGTTAAATTTGGTAATGATGCACCATGTCCTATAAGGGGTAAAGGTTTGATTAAGCTGACTGATAAGATCACTTGTGAAAATGCTTATTAGGTAGAGGGTCTTCACTATAATCTGTTAAGTGTTGCACAACTTAATAGCATTAGATACCGAGTGGAATTTCATCATAGAAAGGCCAAAATATTTGATGTCACTGGTGAACTGATTGGAAGTGGAGAACATACAAGAGGTAATTTATTCTATCTAGACCTATCTGAAGAGACATGTATGATTGCACAACTTGATGATATATGGTTATGGCATAAGTGGCATGTCATGTTAACTTTGATAATTTGGTAGAAATTAGTAAAAAGAAGAAAGTGAGAGGACTGCCGAGATTGCAGAAACCTGAAAATGTAATGTGCAAACAATGTCAGTTGGGTAAGATGACAAAGTCTAGTTTCAAGAGCAAGACTTTTACTTCTGAGAATGCTTTAGATTTGGTTCATACTGACCTTTGTGGACCTATGGGTGTACAAAGCTATTGTGGTGCTAGATATTTTATCCTGTTTGTTGATGATTATACCAGAATGATGACTGTAACGTTCTTAAAAGAAAAATCTAATGCTTTTCAATTTTTTAAGTGGTATTTGGCTAAGGTTGAAAAGGAGACAGGTAGGAACCTGAAGTGTCTGAGATCTAACCAAGGTGGAGAATTCATATCCAATGAGTTCAATCCATTTTGCAATGTTAGAGGAATCAAAAGATAGATGTCTGCACCTAGAACACCTCCACAGAACGGTATAGCAGAGGGAAGGAACAAATCTATCTTAGATTGTGCAAGAACATTAATGATCAAGAAGAATGTTGCATAAAAGTACTAGAGAGAAGTTGTAAGTATAGTTGTTTATACCCTTAACTGAGTACAGATCAAAAAAGGTACTAATATTACACCTTATGAGTTATGGTGCGGGTATGCACCTAATGTAAAGTACCTTAGAATTTTTGGAAGCAAATGCTATATACTTAAAGACAATAGGAATGGAAAATTTGATGCTAAAAGTGATGAGGGCATATTCCTAGGGTATTCCACAAAAAGCAAAGCCTATAAGTGTTTGAACTCTAACACTAACAAAATTCTAGAAAGTGTAAATGTAAAGGTTGATGAGTATGTAGAGAAAAATGAAGGTGAAAGCAAGAGAGAACCATAAGATTATAGATATTTTGTATACATAGAAGAAGGAGAGGCGAGTGAAAAACTTGCACCTGATGCAAAGTCTCAGGTAAGCAATGCCAAGCATCAGGGAAACAATGTCAAGCGACATGAAGAACATGTCGAGCAATAAGAAGGTACTGTCGAGTATCAGGAAGAGATTGTCAAGCATTCAAAAGTTGAATCTGACAATCTTGTTGGTGAACCTGAAGAGCAAGAAGAAAGGAGAGCAGAACCTATTTTGGCACAATATGTAAGGAGACATCACAAGCCTGAACAAATAATTGGAGACAAAGAAACTGGAGTTCTAACCAGAAGCAAGTTAAGAGATCCTACATGTTTACTGTGTAAATTCGAGCCTAAGACAACAAGGGAGGCACTAGAAAATGAAGACTGGATCCAAGCCATGAATGAGGAGATAAACCAAATAGAGAAGAATGACACCTGGACACTAGTGTCGAGACTAGAAAACAAAAATGTCATTGGAACAAAGTGGGTGTTAAGAAACAAGTTGAAAGAACATGGACAAATCACAAGGAATAAAGCAAGGCTGGTATGCAAAGGCTACACAGAAGAAGAAGGAATAAATTATGGGGAGACATTTGCTCCTATAGCAAGACTAGAAGGAGTAAGAACTCTACTTGCATATGTTGCCTACAAAGATTTCAAGGTATACCAAATGGGTATCAAGTCTGCATTTTTAAATGGTATATTAGAAGAAGAAGTGTACATTGAACAACCTAAAGGATTTGTTGATCCAAACAAGAGACACATGGTTTGCAAACTGAATAAGTATGGATTAAAGCAAGCCCCCAAAGCATGGTATGAGAGGCTACACAACTACCTGATACAAATTGGATTCTCAAGGACAAATGACACCAGTAATCTATACATGAAAGATGAAGAAGGTAAAGGAATCTTGTTGGCTAAGATTTTTGTAGATGATATTATATTTGGTGGACAAGATGCCCTGTGTAAGAAATTTTCAACTAAAATGAAAATTGAATTTGAAATGAGTATGTTTGGGGAGATCAAATTCTTTGTTGGTTTACAAGCATATCAAATGGAGAAAGGCATTTTCATTACCCAGTCTAAATATGTTCATGAGATATTGAAAACCTTTGGTATGGAGGATTCAAGGCCAGTAAGTACTCTCATGGCTACTGGACAAAAATTATCTAAAAATGATGATGTTGCCAAGGTAAACCAAGCTTTGTACAGGTCTATGATTGGAAAACTACAGTATGATGTACACAACTGACCTGATATTGCTCTAGCAATTGGGATTGTGGCAAGATTCTCTGCCAATCCTAAGGAAACTCACATGATGGATGTCAAAAGAATAATGAGATAGTTGAAAGGGACTCCAAATTATGGATTGTTCTGCAAGAAACATGAAAGATTTGAACTAAGAGTGTATATTGATGTTGATTGGGCAGGAAATGTGGATGACAAAAAAAGTACTAGTGGTGGAGCTTTCTTTCTTGGACAGAGATTAGTCTCCTGGACAAGCAAGAAACAAAATTGCATTTCCCAATCTATTGTTGAATCCGAGTATGTGGTTGCAGTAGTGAATTGTTCAAACTTGGTGTGGATAAAGCAATTGTTGGTAGGCATAAAAGAAGAGATCATTAAACCAGTTGTCATTTACTATCACAACACAAGTGCTATCAACATATCTAAGAATCCAGTGATGCACACAAAGACCAAACACATCACCATCAAGTATCATTACTTGAGGGAATTAGTACAAGATAAAGAGGTCAGAATGGAATATGTGAATACAAAGGAACAACTAGCAGACATATTCACTAAAGCTTTACCTAAAGAAGCTCATGAATATCTGAGAGGACAATTAGGGGTTCTTCCCCTAACTAAGGCTACTTAGTCAAGCTAGGAGCATTGCATCAAATATGTTGTAAAGAATATCTAACAAATTGATGCAGAAACAGGTCACACTTTAGGATCAATTTAGAGTTGTGAAAAGAATAGCAAAGCTGATAATCAGTCATAAGCAAAGATGATAGAGGGAGAAATATTGTTACTAAATTGACTAGCTAATATCTACATCTGAAGGATGTATGTTTTAGTTGTTGCTTTGGCATTATTGTCAAAGAGGGAGATGAATAAGATGAAAACACATAGAGAGATCAAGTGGTTGTTACTATGTGGACGGTCATGTAAGCAAGGCTAATTGAATCGGAATGAAGCTAAGGATATTATAAATATTTCTGATGGACAGTTAAGTTTTGGATTGATTGGTGATTCATGTGTTATTCATATGGTGTTGCCATCAATGCCAAAGAGGAATATTGTTGGAAATTGTATTTGAAGCAATTGTTGTATTATCATTGATGTCAAACCTTAACTGGTAAGACTGTGGTTATTTAAGAAAGTACTATATCTATTTGATTGTTGAGAAGAATGTGGACAAGGTTGGTAACAATAGCACCTAAGGAAAGGTTGAGCTATCTTGATACTTCAATGAGTACTTGATTATGTGGCACAATGATGAGATAATGTATTGTTTATCTAAGTAAGAAGGAAGACTAAACAAGTAGGCTTAACCGAGCAAAAGTGAAGAAATCTAGTTTAAGCCGAGTGATGTTAGTGTTGACCGAGCCAGTATATGCCAAGTAAATTCAGTGTTGACCAAACATCAGTCAATTCTCAAGGAAGATAGTATTAGTTGAGGAAATAGTTTTAGTGATGACCAGGCTATCTAGAGAAGATCGAGAAGTTGTACATAGTATTGACCGAGTGTCAGTAATTTACATTTGATGAAGAATTCAGATTCCCAGCTGACATAGTTGAATTCTTGGTTTATGTAAATCATGTTGACTTTATTTATTGATTGTATGGAAGTATTTAATGCACTGAAAAATATTTTATTATAAATCTATAAAGAGATTTGAGATGATTCTAGAAGGATGGATGAAGAACATAAAATTGGAAGGATTCGATGAATCTGATCTAACCCTAAGATCTACGGAGGAGATTAAGTGACAAAAGTAAGATCAACCTAAGTGAGGAAGTATTAAGGATACCTAAGCATGAGGTTGAGATATGCAGAGGATGTTGGAGTTGTTGTTGATGTTATTGACTATATAAGCAGAAAAGGTTGAAGGAGAGGGAGTTATGATTGCTTGAAGGGATTTTTGAGCAAATCAGTGATGGAGATGAAAATGGATCATAGTCAGTAAGCCAACATATGTGTATGGAATTGGATCTAATATTTGCAAAGTGAGTTGTATGTTTTCAGATCAAATACTATTGTTACTTTCTAATCATTGTATCAGTCAAAATCCTTTTAACATAGGTTAACCTAACAGTCATTTGTATAAATCCTTTAAACAAGGTTGCATTCTAATGGAACGTATGTAAGTCCTATAACAAGGCTCACTTCTAACAGATTGATTGAAATCCTTTAACCGGGTCACATGTAGCAATGTGTTTTGTAGCCTTTGACAAGGTTGGCTTTTCACATAGCTCACTTCAGAAAAGTGAAAATATCAGTAACATGTTACAAAGTGGTTTTTCCCAAATTGGGTTTCCACTATAAATCCTGGTGTTAATGCTTGTGTGAATGTTTTGGTTTGAACATTTCTGTGTTTTACAAGTTAAATACTATTGGATAGTGGACTGCATTGTTATATGTTTATGTTATGTATTCAGCAATGACCGAGTAGCTGTTGGTTGTTAGATTTGATTTGTTGAAGAGTTTGAAAGATTGTTTTATACATCTGGACCTAAGAACAACTGACTCACCCCCCCTCTCTGTTGTTCTAAATCATATTAACAAACATAACTCAACCAAAAGCAAGATACGATGGAATGAAGTGTTTCAAGTGATTTTTGGGTTTCATATTCGTATTAACAATTAAATTTTTGCATGTAATAAAAATATGAAATTGAGTTTATAAAACCCAATATCATTGAAACTTGTTAAAATCTTTAAAAAGTCATATTTATGCTTCATTTTTATTTTTATGGTTTATATGTTTTAAAAGACAAAAATGAAAGCTTCAAAGAATCACATGGTGGTGTGCTAAACCCTAACACGTAGTCTATTCTCCATTTTTGTGCATGTAAAAGTTTCAAAGAATTGCATGGTGGTGTGCTAAACCCTAACATATGGTCTATTCTCTTTTTTTGCGCCTCTAAATCTGCAATTTCCCCACACTAAGCCCATAATTTGCTTTTCAAAATCATTGAGGACTAGAGACATGTTTATGAGGCAAGATATTGATTCATGATTGAGTTATGTTTCTTCTCCACCATATAAGCACATGTTGAAGGATTCTCAAGTCATGTTTTATGCCTTGGCTTTCTCTGCAACAAGAAACATGATACCTTTGTCACATTTTTGTTTTTCCAAGCATGTTTTTTCTTGTAAACATTTTGTAATGTGTTCATTTAGGGTTTTCTTAATTATTTTTTGCAAGTTTATTTTTTAAATTGATTTTATGGTATTTGTTTTTCCTAGTCCTAGTTCTTCCTTTCTTTTACTTCTCATGTTGGAGCTTTATTTAAAAATCCATGGGTTTCAAATATGGCTTTGAGCAGTATAAGTAACATATTTTACTTGTTAAACTTGTAAATTTTTCTATCCCTACATTGTCAATTCCTTGAAAAAAAAATGTGTGAGAAGGTTGTTTGTTTTATTTATTTGGATGACTCTCAACTACCTTCATGAAGTCATTATTCATCCCATGAAGTTTGTTTTGAAGTCTCCTTTCATAAGTGCATATTCCTTACTTTCTTATCTTCACAAAGATGTTATCCTCACACAATTCTCAAGATATGCTCATGTTGAGATGTTAAAATAAAATGGAAAAGTTTCAAAACCAAAATGAAAATCCTCAAAATATTCCTTGTGCTACTATAATATTTCCAAAAAGGATACAAACTGGTTTCTTTTTAACACAATACAAGTTGTGCTAAAATTGTGATAACAAGCTTGTTCTTCCCCTCAATGTTTCAAGTTTGTAAAGATTATTCTCATATTTTCCAACTTGTGTTATGTCTTCTAGGACTCAAATTATTCAATCATATTGATAATTTTGGGTTTTGGAATTTTGGGTTTTGGAAATATCATTGTATATTTTATACATGCAATATAATAATTCTGCCCAAATTTGTAATGGAACTTCCAAGACCCAAAATTGGCCTTAAAAGACATATATTACACTTGTAAAATATATGGTACTTCACTTTACTTCCATTTGAACTTCCTAAATCTGAATTTGGGTTAAAAAGCACTAAAAAGTCACTTAAAATTGGGTCTTTGAGACATGATTACAAGTGTAAGTTTGCATACTTCCCATATATATGCAAAGTACACTAATATTTTCCCATTTGTGAATGAAATTCTCATGTTCTTCACCACTTGTAACTTTCTTCTCTTAATGAACATTCCATGGCTTCCCCTGTAGCATGAAGTGATGTTCTAATGCTCTAGAATTTTTATTATAGTCTTGCAACTTCTTGTTCAATGTCAGAAGATTTAGTGTCTCCCACCAATAAGAAGATGAAGTTTAAATATGATAGATACCATAATGTAATTGCACCTACTCAAGTGACCTCTCCCATTGATGAAATTAGAGATACAAAAATTGGACAAGTTAATGTGTATGATTTTCTTGAGAGGATAGTTACCAATGCATAAGATAATGATATGCAGTTGTTGTTGAAAATTCATATACACTTAGTGTCTACCTTCCCTATGGCTGCCCTAAAACTTGAAATTGTTCTTGCTTGTGCATATCACTTTGATAAGAAGTTGAGAACCATCAGAGATGCCAAGGGAAAGATCATTATCTAGCTAGATGCAGAAACCATTGATAAAATCTTCAAGGTTCTTGCTACCTCAATGTATAAAAACATAACAATAGAGAAGGCTCTTAATCAATATAACCAAAAAACCAAGGAATGCATAAGGCACATCAATGAAAAGTGGCTTCTAAAAAAGAGAACTTGTTAATCTCGATGGCCCAAGTTGTTCAACAATGACTTCAAAGAGAAAATTAATGACATAATTACCCTCTTGAGTCGAATCATAAGTTTGAAGGTGTCTAGAGTTTTTGAGACATGGATGTATAGATACATTATGGTAATAAGACATAAGCGACAATATATATTTTTGGGTGAGGTGATTAGTGACACATTGTGTGAGCACCTTTTATAAGTTCTTGCAACTCTCACATTTTATATGAACTCCAATTTGGTGTACATAGTCATGTCACTTAGACCTTTTCTAGGTCTTTCTACTAGGGGTGACAAATTGTTGGTGCTAGTATGGGAATACTATTAGCAACTGACTCTGAGGCCTATTTGGGTTCACTACAAGTCAATACAAGATAATTTCTTTGAAAATTTTATGTGTTCATTTGACAAAGCACTTCACTGAGGGCCAAGGCCATGGAAACAAAGCTACAAGAAATCCAAGGAATATATTTTTGGTGAAAATTGAAGTGTCTCCAATGCTCCAAAATCTAGCATCATTATGAAGAGCTCGAAAAGCTAAATCCAACGCAACTTGAATAGAGTTAAAAGGAGCTCATACGCTCAACTTATGGCTATTCAAAGTTTGGTCAAACTAGTACCTGAACTGCCATAAAGTGGAAAAAATGGTCATCTCACAAACGATTTGAATCAGTGTTAACTCAAATAGTTTGACAACATGAACCCAATGATCAAAATCTGAGATCGAACGTCTAAGATAACACAAGTCAAAGATATAGCTGACTAAGTGGACAAGGTGGTATGGTTGATGATGTCATCATACTAAGGTGGCATGGATGTACAGTATGAATGTGACATGGACCAATTAGGTCTTGACACATGGTACAATGATGTGGCATTCCCAATCATCGAATTAATGACATGTATATTTGATAGTGTATGAAAAGTCACCACATGGCGCAATCTAGTGGTGCCACATGGCACCTATTTTAACATTTGAATGACATGGTATTTACAAACCCCCACCCTCTACAATCCAAGTGACGTAGTCCACCGTTGCCCCAAATACATGTTGGTTTACTATATCTATGTAATAGCTTGTTTTGAAAATAAATAATTTCCAAAAGACTTTGAAAAATAGAAGCAGCGGGACAAACAAAAGATAATTGTCTCCTATCTTCAATTAAATAATGGTACGCATGCAAAATATAGGCCCTAGCAGGGCAGAATCCTCAAATGAATGGAAGGCGTATATTGATCCTTCAAAGAACAATAGTATTTTGTTACCTGGATCCCACTTCGCATACACAAAATATGTTGTAGGTATTTCTAACCCTTTTTCTCCCTTGGAGAAAAAGAATGGTGATGCTCCCTCTAAAAATCAAAATCCTCAACAAAAAAAGGGAGGTGATGCTACCACAATCCTCAATATCTCAAATGACCAGCCCTTCCTCTCACTGGATTGAAACTTGTAGTCTGAGTTTTGGCCTTTTATTTCTTAGATTGTACAACCCCTCAACTCTGTCCTTCAAATAGAAGATTCTAGGTATACCTTACCTCACATGAATGCTAGAATTTTAATTGCCCTTGCACCCAAAATTGAATTCCTACAAATAATTTCGATGGAGCTTGAAAATGACAAAATTTCATGGGAAATTTCTCTTCTTGGTAATTTTGGGTCCTATTTTCATTGTAAAAAGAATGTCCATACTAAGAAAGAATACTCGACTTTTAATAAATTACAAAACCCTAAATTTGATAGTACAGTTAATTCAAAAGGAGAGTTACGTCTGGATAGACAAAAAAAAGTGAAGACAATATAGATGATTCTTTTAAGGGTGGTGAAATATAAAATACTAATAATTCTAAGAATGAACGAGATGCATCCATGGTTAAAAATGATTCTTTATAGGAAACATCAAGGGAAACTGTTGACAAGGATAAATTTGTAAGCCTAAATAACCCCCTATTTGAAGATGAGTTTGTGATAATGCTAGCTTTTGGTAGTAATAATAGTGCTAATGCTCTTATACATGGTTAGACAGATAATTCATGTAAAGTGATTAATGCTAATATTTATAATGATGCTCCACTCCCCACCAAACTCAATGCTCAACAACTTGCTCTTAATACCATTAATGAAAGAGTTGAAAATAGTAGGAGGGTATCCAATGGACACCTAAACAAAGATAAGGGGTTTACTGAGCCCATATCTTTTGACATTGGATTAAAAAATACTAGTAATACAATTGACAAAGTGACTGATGAGCCCTTTATTATTGTTAGTAAAACATCGAAGAAGAAGAGGAAAATTATTGAAAGATAGTCTCTCTCCAATGATAATAAAAAATAAGTAAAGACATGTCAAATTATTTTAATAGATTATATAACAACTACAAAAATCATAAATCTAAATGATGCACATACACAGTTGGAATGTGAGAGGCCTGAAAATGTCTGATAGAAAATATATGGTCAGAAATTGGTGGAATAAACTTAAGTTAAAAGATATTATATGTCTTCAGGAGATCAAGATTGTTGTCTTTCAAATTTATACCATATTAAAATTTCTTTGGGACCAATCTACTGGCTTTTAATCTAACCATCCCAGGGGTAAGGGAGGCATTGCCATCCTTGTTGGTCCAAAATGTACTGAGAAAATTATCTCTAATGGTTCCTCTCCCTGTAATAGAGCTTTATGGGTTATTTTTCAGGATAAGGATATCACAATTGGGGTATGTAATATATATGCTCCTAATGATTATAGGGATTGTACCTCCCTATGGGAATGACTTTCTATTGGTCTTCCTAACGCCCAATGGATATTTGTAAGGGATTTTAACATGACGGAGTGTAAAGAAGACAAAATTGGGGGAAACATGCAGTGTTGGAAGGGGAATGAACTATTCTTTTGGTCTAACTTTAAGAGGAAATTCAGCTTTTCTGACCCTTTAGCTCTCAAGAAAGGATCATTTTCGGAGATATGGTACACATGGTGTAATAATCAAATTGAACAACACAGGGTTTACTGTTGTTTGGATACGATATATGTGGAAGAAGCCATATTTTCTGTTGAAAGTTAGGATGGTCATGCTCTTGTATGTGTCTCTCCATATTCTATGTCAAATCATCACCTAATTTATGCTATTGTCTCTTTGGAACCCTGTTTAGATAATGTTAGCAGAAGGACTCAGAAGGGGAGCTTCAAACATAATACTTCCTTGCTTAATGATGGAGAAAATGATGATGCCATTAGAATGGTAACTAGTCTTTGCAAATTATGTAACCAAGGGCTGAGCCCTAAGGAAATGTGAAGCTCATTGGTAGATTCATGGAGGAAAATATATCAGATTATTGGTAAGAAGAAAGCTCTAGATAGATCAAATGAGGAACAAGTGTTGAAGAGTTCATTAAATAACATTGAGAAGGTACTTCAAAGTAAAGGTTATGATCCTCTACTGGAGGAGAAGCTTTTATAGTTTAAAGGACACATTAGGAGACTAGTGTAGTATAAGATTGAGGGCCAGAAAACCAGAGCCAAGATGAACTAGATGAAGCATGGTGACAAGGGTACAAAATATTTCTTTAATATTATTAGATCTAAGTAGAAAAGAGAATTGATCGAGGGCATTTAGATTAATGGAGATATTTCTAAGGATCCAAGAAATATTAAAGAAGCCTTCTTTAATTTCTATAAATACTTATTCACATCAGAATGCAACGAGACAAACAAGATTAATCTAGAGAAGTGTCTTAAGCTTATCCCAAAAAAGATATCAGATAGCGAGGTTGTGGAACTCGACAAGCCCATTTCTCTTATAGAAATAGATTTTGCAATTCTCTCCCTTGCCAATGATAAATCTCCTAGCCCTGATGGCCTATTGGTTGAGTTCTATAAACATAATAGAGAATGGATTAGCTCTAAGCTTTTGGAGCTCTATGAAGATGCTTTCCAACAAGGATCTTTGGGTACTGACATTAATAGAGGTATTATTAAGCTCCTCAGTAAGGGTGGTGATAAGTATCAAGTCAAAAATTGGAGGCCTATAACACTATTGAATCTGTCTTACAAGATTGTGGCTAAAGTTCTAGATCGAAGGATTCGAGGAATCCTTAATGGGTTCTTCTCATCCACCCAAATAGGCTTCATAAAAGGGAGATTTATATTGGAGAATCTGATCACGAGTTGGGAAGCAATGCACTGAGATAAACATGATGGTCAAAATGTAATGATGGTTCTGTTAGATTTTGAAAAGTCTTATGATAGGATTGAATGGCCCTTTGTTTTGGATATGTTGCAAGCTTTTGGTTTTCCCTCCTATTTTTGCAAATGGATCAATATTTGTCTTATCGACTCTTCTACTACTATTGATGTTAATGGTGAGTTATCTGATAGCATCATTCTTTAGAGGTCCATAAGAAAGAGATGCCTAATTTCCCCGACCCTGTTTGTTATTGCAACATATGCCCTATTCTATATTCTTAGTGCTCCCCAGCTAGGACCTCTGGTCAGGGGTATAATGCTTCCTAATCATGATGAGAAACTTAATGCTCAGTTTGTAGATGATACAACTTTTTTTATTGATATGGATGAGGATAACTTTGACAATATGTAAAACAAGCTTCAATTTTTTTGCTTGGTTTCTGGTTCTAAAGCATCTCCTCACAAATCTTCTATCCTTGGTTGGCTCTCCTCCCCTCTGGATTGGATTGTGAATAAAGGTTTGCAGTGGTTGGGTCCTAAAGCAATTTTCAGATATCTGGTTATCCCTTTCTCTATTGATCCATCACTTAAAGACATGTGGCATTGGCTCCTATCTAAAATTGAAAAGAAATATCTAAAATGGAAAACTCACATGCTCTCACTGGCAGGGCGAGTGCAAGTGGTCCAAAAAGTTCTCTCTGCTCATCATATTGATTTCTCCTCTGCTTGGTTATTTTCTAATTATCAAAATGATTATGTGGTACTTTCTCTAGTCTTATGGAATAGGTAACAAGAAGCATCATTATGTTAAATGGAAGTGGTGTTTCCTTCCAAAAAATTAGGGAGTCTTGGGTATTAAAGACTTGAAAGCTCAAGGAATGGCTTTGGCATCCAAATGGATTATTCAGGCACTTTCAGGTGATGAACCATGGAAAGTTCTAGTCAGGAACAATATAAACAGATTGGACATTAAAAAAGGTAAGAGTTGGAATAATGTTCCTCTATGTGATAAAGTTTTTGGGAATTTCCAGTTATCCATCTTTGGCTCCAGTGCGTTCTAGTCCATTTGGAAGGCATGGTCTCAGGTCATAAATCTTATCCTATTCATGGGTGCTAGTGGTGGGTCTCCTCACTATTCAGTGTTGGATAAATCAATTTAATGGGGGTTGGAACATAATGGTAAACCTCTAGCATTAACACAAAGTTGCCCAACTAAGAATTGGTCCAAATATGGTATTTCTCTAGTTAGAGACATAATGGTTGACAGTCGATTGGGTCTTTGGAATGAACTCTCAGACAAGCATCATATCCCTAATACTCAAAAGAAAACATATTATATTATTTCTAAGGTTGTGGGCAATTTGTTTCCTAGGCAGACTATGAACACCAATGATTTCATCCAGAAAAACAAATGGAAAGATGGAACTGAATTTTATAAGGTTTCTATTAAACAGATTTACTTTATGCTTAAGGAGGACTATTCCCCCGTTGACAGGGTGAACCATGGCTGGGGGTTGGGGTGGTCGGTTTCTAGATGGCAATTTATTTTTAACTGTTTCTAACACTATCCTTGTGAACCTAACAAATCTTGTTTTAGGTGGCTTTTGTTGTTGAGGAAACTTGTTGTAGGCACCACTTTGCCTCATGGTCTAGGTAACCCCATTATGTGTGGTGTTTATTCGGTCCCTATATCTTTTGAACATTTATTTTTTGAATGCCCTTATGCTCATGGTGTCTAGGCAATTTTTTTTGGCTCACCCATTATGTGGGATAGTAAGCTTGGTCTTTCTTGGAGTGAAATTCTTATTGACTTTGTTGAGTCCTTTGATGTTAAATCTAATACTTTTTGGTCTGTTCTAATCTTACCTGTGAGATTCTTTGGTTCCTATGGAAGGACAAAAATGGAGAGATTTTTTAACAGATAAGGAGACATCTTACTGAGTTTAATCGTAAACTCATACATTTTCAAATAAGCTTACTGAGTTTAATCATAAACTCATACATTTTCAAATCATGTCACAAGTTGTTGCTGCCCTAGAGATTTCCACAAAAAGGTTTATGATGCTAATGAGGGAAGGACAAATTCTGATTCACAAGGAGGATTTGGTTTCTTGCCAATATTTTTCTATTCACAAAGACATTCTCAGTGAAAGGGAACTTGTTAACTTGAACCAGTTCATTAAGAACTTAAGCATTGAAGACAGAACAATGCCTGAACTCAAGACCAAGGATGGAGGACTGGCCTTTAGCAGTTGATGGCTGGATTCTTTTTTTTTAGCAAGTTTGAGTATCTTTTTGTATTAACTGATTATACATGTATATAGGCTATATCATGATGTTTTAAATGTATACACTAGGTAGCTGAACTATATGCTACCTAATAGCTATTTAAACCAAAACTCTTTGAATACTCTTTTGAAGTGATGTAACTGACTCAGTTGAACTATGTTAATACAAAAAATTCTTCCCAAATTTGTAATGGAACTTCCAAGACCCAAAATTGGCCTTAAAAGACATATATTACACTTGTAAAATATAAGGTACTTCACTTTACTTCCATTTGAACTTCCTAAATCTGCATTTGGGTTATAATGCACTAAAAAGTCACTTAAAATTGGGTCTTTGAGACATGATTACAAATGCAAGTTTGCATTCTTCCCATATATATGCAAAGTACACTAATTTCCCATTTGTGAATGAAATTATCATGTTCTTCCCTACTTGTAACTTTCTTTTCTTGATGAACATTCCATGGCTTCCCCTGTAGCATGAAGTGATGTTCTAATGCTCTAGAATTTTTATTACAATCTTGCAACTTCTTATTCAATGTCAGAAGATCCAGTGTCTCCCACCAATAAGAAGATGAAGTTTAAATATGATAGATACCATAATGTAATTGCACCTACTCAAGTGACCTCTCCCATTGATGAAATTATAGATACAAAAATTGGACAAGTTGATGTGTATGATTTTCTTGAGAGGATAGTTACCAATGCAGAAGATAATGATATGCAGTTGCTATTGAAAATTCATATACACTTAGTGTCTACCTTCCCTATGGATGCCCTAAAACTTGAAATTGTTCTTGCTTGTGCATATCACTTTGATAAGAAGTTGAGAACCATCAAAGATGCTAAAGGAAATATCATTATCTAGCTAGATGCAGAAACCATTGATAAAATCTTCAAGGTTCTTGCTACCTCAATGTATGGAAACATAACAATAGAGAAGGCTCTTAATCAATATAACCAAAAAACCAAGGAATGCATAAGGCACATCAATGAAAAGTGGCTTCTACAAAAGAGAACTTGTTAATCTTGATGGCCTAAGTTGTTCAACAGTGACTTCAAAGAGGACACTAATGACATAATTACCCTCTTGAGTCGAATCATAAGTTTGAGGGTGTCTAGTGTTTTTGAGACATGGATGTATAGATACATCATGATAATAAGACATAAGCAACAATATATATTTTGGGGTGAGGTGATTAGTGACACGTTGTGTGAGCACCTTTCATAAGTTCTCACAACTCTCACATTTTATATGAACTCCAATTTGGTGTACATAGGCATGTCACTTAGGCCTTTTCTAGGTCTTTCTACCAGGGGTGACAAATTGTTGGTGCTAGTATGGGAATACTATTAACATCTGACTCTGAGGCCTATTTGGGTTCACTACAAGATAATACAAGATACTTTCATTGAAAATTTTATGTGTTAGTTTGACAAAGCACTTGAGAAAAGAAGAGTGTTTGATGTAGCTTAGAAAAAGGTAAAGGAATAGAAGATTTTTTTTTTGTAGTTTCCTACCTTCATGTATATGAGATTTGGTTGTTATTATGACTATCCCTACATGATTCCTTGATATCTCACCAACAAGATCATTCTTACATAATTGGAAAGGAAATTGATGGTTTTTCATGCATATCAATTAGTCCAACATAACTCAGGGAATAACATATCCACTCACAAGCCCCTATAGATTGGAAAGTATTCCTTGATAACTTTAGTGAGGGCCAAGGCCATGGAAACAAAGCTACAAGAAATCCAAGGAATACATTTTTGGTGAAAATTGAAGTGTCTCCAATTCTCCAAAATCTAGCATCATTATGAAGAGATCAAAAAACTAAATCCAACGCAACTTGAATAGAGTTAAAAGGAGCTCATATGCTCAACTTATGGCTACTCAAAGTTTGGTCAAACTAGTACTTGAGACTGCCAAAAATTGGAAAAAAATGGTCATCTCACAATCGATCTGAATTAGTGTTAACTCAAATAATTTGACAATATGAACCCAATGATGCTCATTTCATCAAAATCTAAGATCGAACGTCTAAGATAACACAAGTCAAAGATATAGCTGACTAAGTGGACAAGGTGGTATGGTTGATGATGTCATCATACTAAGGTGGCATGGATGTATATTATGAATGTGGCATGGACCAATCAGGTCTTGACATGTGGTACAATGATGTGGCATTCCCAATCATCAAATTAATGAAATGTATATATTTCATAGTGTATTAAAAGTCACCACGTGGCACAATTTGGTGGTGCCACATGGCACCTATTGTAACATCTGAATGACATGGTATTTACGAACCCCCAGCCCCTACACTCCAAGTGATGCAGTCCACCATTGCACCAAATACACATTGGTTTATCATATCTATGTAATAGTTTGTTTTGAAAATAAATAATTTCTAAAAGACTTTGAAAAATAGAAGTAGCAGGACAAACAAAAGATAACCATCTCTTATCTTCAATTAAATAATGGCACGTATGCGAAATCTAGGCCCTAGCAGGGCAGAATCCTCAAATGAATGAAAGGCATATGTTGATCCTTCAAAGAACAACAATATTTTATTACCTAGATCCCACTTCACATACACAAAATACGTTGTAGGGATTCTAATCCTTTTTTCTCCCCTGGAGAAAAAGAATGGTGATGCTCCCTTTGCAAATCAAAATCTTCAACAAAAATGTGAGGCGACGCTACCACAATCCTCAATATCTCAAATGACCAGCAGTTACGATAAAAAATTAAAGTCCCAAATCAATACAGACGATAAAATTAACAGGGTTCATAATGATTCTTGCAAAAATCTAATGGCAGTACAAAAAACATAGAAAGGCAAAGGTCAAAATAACAATAACCCGCAAGAAATGACATTGAGGCCACAAAGCAAAAAAAATACTTATCGCAAGGATTTCTTCACCTACATAAAATATGTTCAACAAGCCTCAATGAAAATCACCAATATATGCACAGAGGGAGTCAGGCTTTGGCTTCCATTACATAGAAAATAGAGATAAAAGGGTGAATAAACCATACCCAAAATCATGGGGTAACAGGAATTGGAAGCCAATTAACAGAACACCAAGGGTTGTCATTTTAGCAAACTCAATTCCAATAGGTATAAGGAACAAACATAGCATGTCAACCCTTAATAGAAAATCTATGAACGGCAAGAAGCCATCCAGTATCATTATTAGCAATGATATTTCCCCAAAAAATTAGGAAATATGTGAAACTCATGACATATTCGCAATTTGGGAGGGCAAATCCAATCACATCTCGGCTATCCCAAAATGGTTCAGAACTTCTCTGGATACATAGGTAAGTATCACCATCATAAACCAGAGCACTTTATTTTTAGACTACTCATCTAAATAATTAGCTAAAGTACTGCTCGAATCTAAAAATATTTTTTATAAAGATTTTAGTATAAAATTTTTTAAAGTGGAAATCAAATTTAAATAGTAGTGACAATACCAACATAAACCCTTGCAAATGGATATGTCTCAAAAACTATCCAGTAGAATTAATGCATCATAGCATCTTAAGAATTATAGGCAAACAAACTGGAATAATGGTTGGCTTTGAACATAATTATATGATTGAAACTCTGAGATCAAAATACTTGTTGAAAATGTAATAAAAATTTAAAACCCAATCAAAATTATAGCAAACCACAGTATATATGAATTAAAACCAAATATATATAATGTAAACATTGGGAAATATGTTGGCATCTTCATATTAGATTCTAATGACAATTTTGAGGGCATCCATCACACCTCCAACCTCTTTAAACTTTTGGAAGACTTCATAAACCCTGATTGCACCTCGAATGATCTTGACATACTTGAGCAACCAGCTCATATTTTTCCTCCCTCCCTAAAGTTTAACCCTCCATATCCTCCTCCATCTAGGCAATTTGATCATCCCTTCACCCCTCCCCCCCTCTCACAACCTCCTAGAAGAAGGGGAGATTCCATTGCCAATTCTAATTGCTCAATCACAACCACAAAATAATAAAACTAAGCTCTCCATTGAACCTACACCATAAGACTTGAAGAATTTCAAGCCCCTTATTGATCTTAATGAACCCATCTCCCCCTCCAAAATAGACTTTCATACCATCCCTACTCCAAATCTACCACCATCTATTATCGACTTAATTTCCTCCTTTGTCCCAACATAAACCCCTATTCTCGATCCTCAGTCATGAAATCCTATCCCTGATATAGATTGCCACATTCAATCAAGAGTTAATACCACAACTAAAGAAATTCTCATTGATAACATAAAGGATATTCTGGCAGACTTCATTGATATGGATACCATTAATAGTGAAAGAAATGGATTAATCCAAAAGATTCAAGAACTAGATGTTGAGGAGCAAGAGAATCAAACCTTAGAAAAAGAATTGGTGGAGCTGGAAGCCTTCAAAAATAATCTAGAATTGGGATTAGCTTTTATTGAGGAAAGTTTAAATGAAATTGACTTTACAAAATCTCCTAAAAAGAGAGGTAGAAAATCTTTGGCTGAACTTCGTAAGAAGGATGCAAATTCAGTTAACCAAACTAAGATTACTGATTTACTTCATGCAAGGAGGGGGAAGTTCCCTCCCAAGGACCAATAAAGGTCCTTTCATGGAACATTAGGGGCTGTAATGCTCCTAACAAATATTATTTATTAAAATGATGTATTAATAAATATAAACTAGACCTTATGTTAATACAAGAAACCAAACTTGATAATGAAGGCTTAACCAACTTTAACAAAAAATTAGATTTTATGAAAGTTTTCGAGGCTCCAACTGATGGAGCATCAGGGGGTCTAGCAATCATTGGTGACCTAAGGAAAATTATTTACACCCCAACATCCATTAATAAACATTGGATGAGTGGTAGTATCAGAAGTCTAAAATCCAATCTAAATTACAACATCCTGAACATTTATGGCCCAACTAGTTACTTGGATAGGAGATTAATATGGCATGAAATCAATACCTTATTAAATTTGCTCCCAGACTAGACCTTCATCATTGGAGGTGACTTCAATACTATTTTGGACCCTTATGAGATACTAGGAGGAAAAAATGCTAATCCTAGATCTATGGAGGAATTTGTTGAGTGGGTCAGTCACAACAATCTTTTGGACTTGAACCCAGAAGAAGGTATTTTCACCTGGACCAACATGAGACAAGGCAGGGAAAACATAGCTATAAAACTTGATTGATTCTTCTTCAAAGGCAATTGGACAAGCTTCCCTTTCACCCTAAAAATAGTCATTCTTCCCTTTCCAGGCTCTGACCACTTTCCAATTTCACTTGACATCTTGGATGACACCAAGCCCCAGGGCTCCCCCTTCAAATTCGAACAAATGTGGTTTAAAGATGAAAGATTATTACCTCTCTATCAAAAATTGGTGGTAAAATATACATTTTAAATGTTCCAAGATCTTCATCATTGCCAACAAGCTCAAGAAAATAAAAAACAATTTAATATCTTGGAATAAAGAATGGTTTGGTAATATCTTTGAAAGCAAAGCCAAAACCAAACTGGAACTTGAGAATCTTAATAAAATAATTATATCACAAGGTATGAATTAGGAAACCTACCAAAAAGATAAATATCTTAAAATCAAATTGGAAAACATCTTAGCTAAGGAAGAACTCTTCTGGAGGCAGAAATCTAGAGAGACTTGGCTTAATGTAGGAGATAAAAACACAAAATTCTTTCACAATAGTACTAACGCTAGAAGGAACATTAATAAAATAACAAAAATCACCAAACCAGATGGGACATTAATTGAAGAACCCAAAGCCATAGCAGAGGATTCTATTAACCATTTTAGAAATACACTCAACAATGATGATTCCTCTGATCTGACTACCCAGAAACTAATCCTTAACAACATACCCAAAATTGTCAACCAAGACATCAATAAATCCCTAAAAGCCAAATTTACCCTAGAAGAAATTGGAAATGTATTGAAACAAATGCAACCTGATAAAGCTCCAAGCACCAATGGCTTCCCAGCTATGTTCTTCCAAAGATGTTGGGAATTTGTTGGCATAGAGGTAACATATGCCCTAGAAGGAGTAAGGAACTCAAGTAAGTTTCTCAAAGAAATCAATAATACCTTCCTAGTCCTAATCCTAAAAAAGGACAAAGTTGAGAGCTTTAATGACTGTAGACATATAGCCCTATGTAATATAATCTATAAATTATTGTCCAAGACTTTAGCCAACAGAATGTGGAAACTACAACCACATTTTCAATGAAGAACAAACTAGATTTGTACAAGAAAGTTCCATCTATGATGGAATTATCATAGCATAGGAAGTGATCCACTCTACCCAAATGAACAAGAAACCTAGCATGTTCTTCAAACTTGACATTAGCAAAACCTATGATAAAGTAGACTGGAGATTCTTATGCAAAATCCTAGAAAAGTTTGGTTTCGATAAACAATGGATCAATCTTCTTTTTTAATGTATTTCCACTCCCAAATTCTCAGTCATGTTGAATGGATCTTTGGAAGGCTTCTTTGATGTTTCTAGAGGTATCTGGCAAGGTGACCCAATTTCCCCCTTTCTCTTCATCATTATGGCTGAAGCCCTAGGATGCTCTATAACCAAGGTCAGGATTTTCAACTAGATTGAAGGCATTAAAGTTACTTCTAATGTTGATCCCATAATGCACAAAAAATTTGTTGATGATACTATGTTATTTGGAAAAAGTACAGTATAAGAGGAAAATAAATTTAAGGAAATTCTCCAAGCATATACCAAAGACTCAGGATAGGAAATTAACCAGGAAAAGTCTTTGATCTTTTACTTCTCTGATTCTTCTCTCTTTTTCTGATTCCTTCTCTCCCATTGGATAGATATTTCATTGATTCATTCTCTCCCTTTGACAATAATTCCAAAAAGAATAAACAACTTTGTAATAGCCAAACTATTATTTCTAGTGTTCGGTTCAAATCAAGTACCTTCATGTACCAATATACAGTGTTCTTTGTTACAGCTTTCATGATATTTAGGAAACCTAAAGTGTGAACAATATGCATCAACACCATTTGATTTTCTAATAAAGTATAGGTTGATACAACCTCCTGATCACCTTAGTGATTGATAGACATGGGATGGACCCCTAGTCTAGTCCTCAAGTACTCAAATGTACCCTGCGGTAAGGGTTTGATAAATATGTCTACAAGTTGTTCTTTTGATTTCATAAACTCCAATTTCACTTACTTTTCTTGAACTTGTTCCCTTAAGTAGTGATACTTAATAGACATGTGCTTATTCTTTGCATGCATCACTGGATTCTTATAAATGTTTATAGCACTTGTGTTGTCACAATATATTATCATCGGGGTCAGTGATCTCTTCATTCATTCCTTCCAAAAGTTGTTTTATCTATGCAATGTTTGAACAATTAGCAACAACAACAACATAGCAACATATTCTACTTTGGTAGTAGACTAAGAAATACATGTCTGTTTCTTGCTTATCCAAGTAGCTAGTCTTTCTCCCAAAAAGAATGCTCCGCCAGTACTGCTCTTCCGTGTCATTAATATTTCCAACCCAATCTGCATCGGTGTAAACTTGTAGTTCAAACTTCACCTCTTTCTTGTACCATAAACCATAATTCTCTGTGTTTTTCAAGTATCTCAAAATCCTCTTAACAATAGTCACATGTGATTCCTTAGGATTAGCAAAAAATCTTGCTACAATCCCAACAACATGTGTAATATCCCATCTACTGTGCATAACATACATCAGTTTTCCAATCATTGATCTATATAGTGTTTGATTTACCTCGGTTGACTGATCATCCTTTGTCAATTTGCATCCTGTGACCATCAGTGTACCTACCAGTTTTAATCTTCCATTCCAAATATCTTCAAAACTTATTTGATATACTTTGATTGTGTTATGAATATCCCTTCATTTTGTTGTAGAATTTGCAAACCCAGAAAGAATTTAATCTCTCCAAACATTGACATTTCAAATTCCTTTCCCATTTCATTAGCAAATGATTTTCAAAGATTATCATGTCCTCCAAATATGATATCATCAACAAAAATTTCAGCAATAAGAATCTTGTCATCAGTTTCCCCTTTCAAATACAATTTGCGATTATCACTTATTCTAACAAATCCAATACTATAATATATGCATGTAGTCTTTCATACCATGCTCTCGATGCTTGTTTTAGTGCATACAATGCTTTTTGCAACTTACATACCATATTTTTATGATTCGGATCAACAAGACCTTTAGGTTGTTCAATGCAAACCTCTTCCTCAAGTATCCCATTCAAAAATGCAGATTTAACATCCATTTGATATACTTTGAATCCTTTGTAGGAAGCATATGCAAGTAATATTCTAACTCCTTCAAGTCTTTCTACTGGTGCAAAAGTCTCACCATAATCAATACCTTCTTCTTGTGCATACCCTTTACATACAAGTCTTGCTTTGTTCCTAGTGACTTCACCATTCTCATTCAACTTGTTTTTGAATATCCATTTGGTTCCAATAAAAATTTTATCATTCAGTTTTGGTACCAATGTCCATGTTTTTTTCTTCAGTATTTTCTCAATTTCCTCATTCATTGCTTTAATCCATTTGTCATTCTCAAGTGCATCTCTAACATTTTTAGGTTCAAATTCACAAACTAAACATGTGTTTTGTCTCAACTTACTTTGTGTCATCGTACTAGCTTTCTTGTCACCAATAATCTGATTCTATGGATGGTGTCTTCTCACAAATTTCTCTAATACTTGTTCTCTTATTTGTTCATCAATCGGTGTAGGATCAATATCTTCCTCGATATCTACTTCCCGATTCTCGGTACCTATAGGATAATGCTCGTTATCTTTATCCTGTTGCTTGGTAGCTTCAACTTGTATCTCAGGTAGAATGTCAGGTTGCTCAATGAATGTATATCAACCATAGTCTTGTGGTTATATTTTGCTTTCTTCATCATTTTTCTCAGCAAAATCATCAACTCTCACATTTGCACTTTCAATCATTTTGTTAGAAACCTTATTCAAGTACCCAAACCATAACTCATAAGGTGTCTTGTTTAAATATTTCTTCAACTGTACTCAGTTCAATGTGTATATAGTAGTGCTAACAGCTTCTCTCCAATACATTTATGCAACATCTTTATCAATCATCAATGTTCTAGCACAATCAACTATGGATCTATTCCTCCTTTCAACAATTCCATTCTATTGTGGTGTTCTCAGTGCATAAACCTGTCTTTTAATTCCATGCTCATTAAAAATGTTAGTGAATTCATCAGAAATAAACTCACCTCCTATATCAGATCTTAAGAATTTTAATTCCTTTCCACTTTATTTTTCCACTTTAGCTTTATACCATTTAAACATCTTTAAGGCTTGAAATTTCTCTTTCAAAAACATTATGGTCATCATTCGAGAGTAGTCATCAATAAATAAAATGAAATATATGTCACCATAATAACTCTAAATTCTCATAGGACCACATAAGTTGGTATGAACCAAATCCAAAATAGCTTTAGATGGATAGGTCTTGCTCTTGAAACTAGATTTTGATATTTTTCCCATTTGACATTGTTTGCACATGACATGGTCAGGCTTAGATAAGCTCGGTAAGCATCTAACTTTTCTTTTCTTACTGATCTTAACCATGTTGTCAAAATTAACATGACATAACCTTTTGTGCCACGACCACACATCTTTAGTTCTAGCCATTAAATAAAAAATTTCAACATTGTCAAGATAGAACAAATTACCTTTAGATTGTTCACCAGTACCGACCAACTTTCCAGTCTCATCATATATTTTCACCTTTCTTTTTTCAAATGCATCTCAGTGACCTGAGTTGTTTAGTTGTGCTCCACTCAAAAAATTATAATTAAGTCCCTTCACCCAATATGCATTCTCACATCTAATCTTATTGTTCAACAAGATAGTTCCTTTTCCTTTTACTAGACAATGGGTATCATTTCCCATTTTAACAAATTATCCATTATAATGTTCAAGGTATTCAAATTTTTCATCATCACCAGTCATATGATGAGTACTGCCACTATCAATAATCCATGTATCATTCTTGCTAAATTTAGAAATAAGTGTTGTTTCTACATACCTTTCTTCTTCTTCTGAATCTTCTTTCAAAGCTATGAATACCACCTCAATGTCTTCATCAATGTCAGTGTCGGTATCATCATCATCTTCAACAAGGTAACATTCTTTCTTGCCTTTATCTTTGTATTCTTGGTTACTTCTTCTGTCATACTATCGATTACCTCTGCGATCTTGGTTATGTCTTCTGTCAAACGTCTTTCATTGGATGGTTCATTGTCTTTGTCATTATCTTTTTTGTTAGGACACCTAGCTGCAATATGAATGATCTCTTTATAGTTAAAGCATACCAAAGGTAATTTCCCTTTGTATCTTCCTTTACCCTTTTGAAATCTCCTAGCTATTAGTGCTTCAAGTTCATCAAGTTCATCTTCATCACTGTTACTTTCATTTCTTATCATGTGTTTACTGCTTGATTTTTCAATTTTCAAAGATGATAAAAATGCAGACTCAAAATTTAGTACAATACTATTATCATAGTTATTCAACTCAAAAGTAGTCAATTTACCGATTAGGCTATCAAGTGTAAGAGTGTTACCCGGGGCAAATCTCATTTCATGAATTGCAGATATTCTAATAGCATAGGTTGGCAGCAAGGTTCTAAGAATTTTACTCACAACAATGTCTTCATCAATAACACCTCCCACTCCTCGAATAGCATTGACAGTCTCCTTGATTTAGTTATTGTACTGAGAAATGTTCTCACCTTCTTTCATTTTCATGTCATCAAACTTTCCTCTAAGGCTTTCAGCTCTTGCTCTCATCACATTTTCATCTCCTCCATGAACTAGTGTAAGTTTGTCCCACATTGCTCTGGCATTAGTGCATGTCTTGATATCTTCAAATTATGCATCAGATAAGGTAGCAAAAATCTCTATCATTGTCATTTTGTGTTCATGTCTGTCTCTCAATTGATCAATAGTCAAAGGTTCAGTCGGTTGGATGTAAGCATTGTCTAGGTAAAATACTACAAATTCTCCAATTCCAGATATGTGCAACTTCATTATGCTTTTCCATGTCGAGAAGTTATCTTCGTTCATCTTTGGAACCTCTCTCTTATACATCTAGTGATCTTTAGCTTAGGTCCTTTAAACTTTCCTTCCAAGCAACCAATATTTCTTTGGTACCAATTGTTAGATAACTGAGGGGGGGGGGGGGTGAATCAGTTAGTTCCAGTTATCCTATAGTCCCAAATCTCCCAGATGTATATATTCAAAATTTTCAAAACAAATTATCAACTCGGTAAGCTATCAACAATAAATTTCTATTCATCTATCGATTGACAATCATTTCAATATTGTTTTTATTGATCTGACTAAATATGTAATGTAAAATAAAAATCCAATCACATCAAATACACAATATAAATTTTTAACATAGAAACCCTATTAGGGGAAAAACCACTTGGGGTCGATAACCCAAAATAATTCACTCTTCTAAAGTGAGCTTGGTTAGGAGCCAACCCTGTCAAAGGTTACAAAACACATTGTGAGGTGTGACCTAGTTAGAGGATTTATCACTAACAGTTCTCCCTTAACCGACATTCACTATGGGATTAACAAGAAAACCAACAACATTCATTAAATGTCATATTGAAATACAAAAAAACTGTTAAGTCCACTCAGTTAAGAGATTTTGTTGTAACAATGGTTAAGCTCATATTTTACTTTCCATTCTTACACTCTCTATTCCTGATGATGGATCATGAAGTGTGATCCAAAACATCAATGCTAAAAAAACTCACACAATCAAATCCAGAAACTAATACTCATCATAATGGATTGTAGAAATCTGATTCTGTGAAACAGTGGTTAAACTGATACAATAGTGATTTAATTCAAATACAACTTAGATTCCATATTTTTAGATCTATGCTAAGCTCAAATACCTCCTTTGATCAATATTCAATTCAATCCTTCATATCCTCCAACTTATTCAACTCGGTGAATAATACCCTGACGCTTGGTAATGCCTGTTGTTCAGCTCAGTTCTGTCTGTAACTAGTTTGATCAGTAGTGCATGAAAATAGTCCTTTCACACAAACTCTCCTACAATGTTAATAAGCTGCAGACTCAAAATGAATCTCATGTCTCTTTAAATAGACTTCATAAACCATTTTCTTACCCTCTGTTAGATTTTGCCTCTTAATCTCCATCGTTCCTTTTGCCACTTCAAGCTTCCTCGGTAGATGTGTCTATAACATGTTTCATCCTTCTCCATTCAATCAATCTTGAATTTTATCAGTCATTATATCATCATAACAAACTTTATCTTTTACCTCATAATCATAAGAAATTTTCCATCTCATCAATTCAATTGACTATTATAAACTTTGTTTGTTTCTCTCACTCGGTTAATACAAAATGTGTCGATGATAACTAACTCGATTATTATTGTTACTTGGTATACACTACACTAGCTCGGTGTATACATAAATCTTCAATTATCAACCACATAAACTTGTTCAGTTCTGATCTTCACTACATAACAAATTCTTGTAATACAATCAAGTCAACAATGTGATGCCATAGACTCATCAATAAGTAAGCCAATGTACACCTTAGTCATATCTTCCGCATCCATCTCATCTTCATGTAGATATCTCATTCATTTATTATTTTTCTTCTTCAGATGTTTGTAACTATCATGATAAGCACAATCAAAACTAGTTGACATCAATGACAATACATTAGCTGATTTAATTGCCTTACATGTCACTTTAGTAGCTTGGTGATCTATAATCACCGTCTTTTACTTTTCCATTCATTTCATCAAGTTATACAATCAGTTGTAGGTTATCATCCACTACTTCGCTGCTTGAGCTATTTAAAAATATTTATGGGTTGCGTTATTTTTAACACTTAGTTAAGCCTAAAAACCCTTAGATAAACTTATGTAGTTATTAAAAAAACCCTAAAAATGAAAGGGTGCCTAACAAAAAGCCAAAAGGGGTTTTGGGTGAAGGCTATTAGTTAAAGGGGAGATTATTTTTGTAATATGGTTGTTTTAGCCCCATTATAGAAAAATTCATGTATATAAAGGAGGTATGGGATTTTGAAAGGGCATCCAAGTGGTGAGAAGGAGATAATTTTCTTGGTGAGTTTTTGTTCAAGTATTTCTTCAAAGTTGTGTTACTTTTTTGCACTTGAAGGAGAGGAACTTTGGAACTCTTGCAAAAACTAGGAGGAGATCTGTAACAGTTGAAGATCCTTGTAATTATTTTTGAAGCATAATCAAGGATTGGTCACTCTGTTGGAGAGGGGCCCAGAGATGGAGCCAGTATTGGTCTAGAAAACTCCATTATCAACTTGTGTTTTGTCTTCACTCTTATCTAAGATATTTTATTTTGGTCTTGAATCCTAGTAATCTAGATGAAGAATGTGTTCAGGCCACACACTTAGAGTCAAGAGGTAAGGGTACTTTTATGGAGAAGCATGATAAGAAGAAATATACACCTGAAGGTAGGTCTGAAGATGGAGAAAAGGGAAAGAAGACAACTAGAATTAAGAAAAATGGGGACAAGCTCACATGCTCACATTGTAATAGGGAAGGTCATGATGCAGATCATTTTTGGAAGTTGCATCTAGAATTGAAGTCGAAATGGGCTCATAAACAAAAAGGAAAGAAGGAAACCATAAATGTTGTTATGGATATTGGTTCAAAGTCTGAAGATGAAACTAAGATAACATAAATGGAATTGAAAGGTAACAATTTTACTACCAATGTTTATATTGCTAATTGTGCTTCTTCTCAAGTCTATATTCCCGAAGGTAAGAAAATAATTGAGCTATTTCATATCAGGGTGGTTGCAAAGCACACTAAAATTGACACTCACATAGAGAGTGGATCTCAAGATAACTTAATTTTTTAATATGTTGTAAGGAAATTGTGATTGAGAACTAAACTACATTAGAGACCTCATCCACTAGGTTGGGTTTGCAAAAAAAAAAAGAATTGCAAGTCACAAGGCATTGTGATTTAAGATTTGCAATCATAATTAAGTATGTTGATGAGGTGCATTTTGATGTGGTTCCACTAGATGTCTGTGGTATAGTATTGGGAAGCCCATATTTGTATGATTGAAAGACTATTTTCTATAAGGAACTTAATCATTATCATTTGTTTAAAGATGACATCAGGTATATTGTACATACTCACAAAATCAATACTAGTAGATCTTTTGCAAAAACAAGGCGGTTGAAAAGGGTGATTAATGCAAGTAAGTTTAGGAAATTCCTTTTCATGTGCACACATAGGATAAAGTGGATTTTATTTAATTAAAAGGGGACATGTGCTTTTAATCAAATAAAGCTTAGGATAAAGTGGTCAAACTTTAGGATATCATCAAATAAATTGATAAAGTGATGATTTGATCAAGAGATAAGAGATTGAATTGGAAAGTGAAAAATGAATTGGCAAAATAAAGCAGCGAAAGCGCAAAGAAGGCATTTTAGGAGTTTAGAGAGTGCATATCTAGGTTTTCATGCAGGAAAGTCCAGTAAGGAGGATATCATTGCAGAAAAAAATAGAGGCAGAGAATCAAAGGATAAAAACAATGATGGTGATCAAGACACAAGCAACACAAGTTTTTCTGGTTATTGTTTCAATTGTTATCTTTATGGTCACAAGCTCATCGATTGCAGAAAACCTGATATGTGCTCCTCTAGATCCAACTATGAACACCTCAAAGAATTCATCGAAAAGCAAAAATAGAAGAGTATAGCGGAAAGAACTCAAAGTAAAGTCTCTCTAAAACCCCAAAATGAGGTTTTTCTGGCGAAGGAACGAATCGATACACCAAAGTCTCTCAAA
This sequence comes from Chamaecyparis obtusa, assembly GCA_027943335.1. Taxonomy (NCBI): domain Eukaryota; kingdom Viridiplantae; phylum Streptophyta; class Pinopsida; order Cupressales; family Cupressaceae; genus Chamaecyparis; species Chamaecyparis obtusa. The sequence goes on from BSBK01004237.1 coordinate 830,785, forward strand.
AAAAAGAGGGATCACAGAAATACATCAAAGATTTTTTCGGTTAGTAATTTGGATCATCAAATAAATTTTTACTCCAAAATAAAATATGCAGTTAAAAACACCTGCACTTCCGAGATGGAGCGAACCCTAAAATCTGGAATTGCCTCAGTCAAAGACTCCGAGGACCCCCATTATGCATTGAGGAGAGGCAAATATTTAGGGCTCCAAATGCATCCTGAGATTGCAAAACAAATAAAGCTAGAATGGCAGGAGGTCAAAAATAGAAAAAAGGTAAGAAGCATTGCACTGAATAAAAGTAGCAATTATATCTCTCTGAAAAATTCTTTTGATTCGCTAAGCAAAGAGCATGAATCATCTAAGAGGGGACTCTCTTCTCCCTCCCATAAGATTAAGAGGGTTTTGGAAAGGAAGGGCAAATCTAGGGATAGGGATAATCCACAGCCAGATTCAAAAAATATCCCCCCTTCCTTTGCCAAAACCCTAAATACCCAAACAGGGTTTTCCAAGAATAGGGGGAATAATGATTGCCCAAAACACAAGCAATTTGTACATACCAATGGGGACAGTAAAATGAATAATAAAGCATGCTTAAAGTATTCACCTCCCCATCGAAGAAGCTCTGGTGGACACCATTATCAAAAGGCGGAATCGAATACAGGTAAGTCAAACAAAGGTATGAAGTATACTCAAATCAAGTCTCCTAATTCAGTGTATACACCTCCACATAGATAAAATAATTGCTTTGAATCTGATCTCTCAAAAATAGAGGAATCCTTTTCTAACAAGATCATTCTAGATGATAAAATCATAAAACAAGAACAAAAATATCTTGCAGAAACAGGTATCATTGTTTAGTGGAAAGGAGCGGGAGCAAGTATTTGTGATATCATAGGAGCCCTGTTAGATCTATTAACAAAAGAGGTAAGTATTACTAACCTTGATGATAATTTTATTTTGGTAGATTGTAAGAATTTAGAACTTAAAAGGAAAATAAAAGAAGAGTATAATCTTAAATTTAGGCATGAATCTTTTTTTATAACTAACTGGATTCCACTTTTTAACCCATTATACCTTGAAAAATTTGAGGTAGAGAAAGCAATATCTCTTAGGAATTTACTAATTGAACTATCAAATTTAGACACTATCAGTCAGATAGGTAACAAAATTGGTAAATTTATAAGAATCAGCGAATCCAAGCCCAATAAATAGGATAAAACAATTATTGTTAAGATGTATATACATCATAATCATATCTCGCATTTATATTTATGTTTCAAATCAAATAAAATTATTATCAACCCCATCATCTTGGAAAACTTCATAGAAAAACCCAATGTAAATTCAGTAACAAACATAGAACCCTTAGATATATCTACTAATACTCTTAAAATGGAGGTAGAAGTAAATTTTCATAATGATAAAGGGGGCTTTACTATAACTAGAAAAAGGGATAAGATCTTAGATATATCCCCCTCTAATAGAGTATCTCCCCTAGAACAATCCTCCCTAACCAAATCTTGCAGAAACACTAACTTATCACCCATAAAGGAGGGTACTCAGTCTCATGATGTTTTACAAATTTTAAGCACCAATAGTAAAGCTGAATTTAGGGAGTAGAAAGAATAGGAAAATATAAATCAAACTATGGTAATAATAGATAAGCAGAGTGTTTCAAATGAGGAGCTAAATGTTGAAATAATAAAAGATAAAGAGAACAACAACAACAATATCTTGGAACAATAGAACTTGGAAAAAATAAACGTATCGGAATCAGTCAATAACTCAGAGGAAGATAAATGCAACCAGGAAATTAAAATAACCACATAATACATAGGAGAAACTCTTACATATGAGCTAATGGATCTCTCCCTGGATGAGATTTGTGATGGAGAAGAATTGTAGTTCCAAAAAGAAATTCTGATTAAAATGATCAAGCAAATCAGAGAAGAAGAAAAAGAAAATGTGGATCCTAATGAGCCCCAACAAGCAAACACAATACCCACCCTAACTATTCCCATTGAATTGGAAGCTCTAGATAAAATCTGTGTTAATCACATGGAAAACATCATTGAATCATATGGCCAAGATGCCATAAATCAAGAAGACGCCCTCATAAATACAGAGATGGATCAAGGACAAATTAGTCTCATGGGATCTATGAGTAACATGCCTCTTAATACTGAAGATAACATAGGAAATATTAATGGCTTATTCGGTATAACAAATGAAGATAGACATCTTGGATTAGCCATTAATAAGGAAGGGTTAACAAGCCCTAAAATTGATAAGATTAAGAAAAAAAGGGGAAGGAAATCACTTAATGAACTAAGGAACCTAGCTGGCAGCGCGGGCAATCAAAAAAAAATAGTTGATATTCTGAATATTGGGAAGGGGAAGTGCCTTCCCAAGGAGCAATGAGAGTTACTTCATGGAATGTTAGGGGCCTAAATGCCCCTAACAAACAAAGATTATTAAAAAGGTATCTTAAAATTTTCAAGTCAGAAATTATTCTAATATAAGAAACCAAACTTAGTACAGAAGACAGCGTAAAATTTGGAAGTAAACTGGGAATCTAGAAATCAGAATATGTCCCATCTTTAGGTGCCTCAGGTGGTTTAGAAATGCTGTGGGATCCACGAAAAATCTTAGCCCAAGCATTAATAAAAAATAGTAATTGGATGATAATAAGGGTTAATAGCCTCAAAACAAACTTAAAATATAACCTGATTAATGTCTATGGATCTATTCAGAATGAGTAAAAAAGGAGAGTATGGCAAGAAATACAATCCTTTCTTCAAACAAACAAAGAGGATTTACACATACTTGGAGGAGACTTTAATGCTATCTTGGACATCAAGGAAAAATTTGGAGGATCACAATACATCTCGCAAGCACAGAAAGATTTCAGTAAATGGACCATGGATAATCAATTATTAGATATTAATATGATTAATGGCATTTACACTTGGAATAACAAAAGATAAGGTTTCAGTCATAGAGTGGAAAAACTGGATAGATTTCTGACTAGTGGAGAATCAGAGCACATAATGAGTGCAGCAATTTTACTAGAAATAGGATGGGATCACTTCCCGATTAGATTAACCATTACGGAAAGTAGCAAACCAACTAGAAACCCCTTTAAATTCAAATTTATGTGGTTTCAAGACCCATAAATTATTAACTTATTAGAGCAATGGTGGAATCAGGTGACGATAGAAGGCTCCAAGATGTATAGCTTAGTAGCAAAATTAAAAATTATTAAAAATAAAGTATTGGATTGGAATAAAAATAAATTTAACAACATTTTTAAAGAAAAAACTCAAATTGAATAGGAATTGGAAAACTTAAACAATATAGTCATTGCTCAAGGTATGAATGAACTCAGTTATCTTAAAGAGAAGGAACTCATGTCGAAATACAACGAGGTTCTTCTAAAAGAAGAGATATATTGGAAACAAAAATCTAGAGAATCCTGGCTAAAAGAAGGAGACAGTAATATGAATTTTTTTCATAAAACCACAAACATTAAAAGAAGCATAAATAGAATCCCAAAAATAAAAAATGAAATAGGTCAAATCCTAGAGGACCCTAGCCAGATATTAGAATAATTCATTCAATATTACCAGTCTCTTCTAAACAACACTGAAGCGGTTAACCTCGAAGTGCAATAGGAAATGCTAAAGGCAATTCTGAAATTGATTACAGATGTAGATAACAAAAGGATTAATAGCAAATTCACCATGGAAGAAGTCAGAACAATAGTTTTCCAATTACATCCAGACAAAGGCCCTAGTTCGGATGGATTCCAAGCAGGTTTTTTTCAAAAATGCTGGCACTTTATGGGAATAGATATTTGGCATGCAGTGGAAGCCACAAGGAATTTTGGCTCTATATTAACCGAAATAAATAATAATTTCTTTACACTCATTCCCAAAAAGAATGAATGTATGGAGCCAGGAGATTTTCGACCAATAGCTTTATGCAACACCATTTATAAGATATTATCAAAATGGCTGGCCAACAAACTAAAAACTCTCCTTCCCAATATTATTTCAGAAGAACAGACGGGCTTCGTAGCAAATCATTCAATCTTAGATGGAATTGTGATTGCCCAAGAACTCATTCATACAGCTCAAAAGACTAAGGAACCTAGTATGTTTATAAAAATAGACATTCAGAAAGCTTACGATAAAGTCAATTGGAGATTCCTTTACAAGTGTATGGAAGCTTTTGGCTTCTCCAAACAATGGATCAACCTTATATACAAATGTATCTCTACACCTAAAATATCCTTACTTATCAATGGCACACCGGAAGGATTTTTCGACATCTCTAGAGGAACTAGACAAGGCGACCCATTATCACCTTTCCTTTATGATATATTGGCAGAAGCATTAGGTAGAACTTTAACCAAAAAGCAAATAGAAAAGAAAATTATAGGTTTAAAAGCAGCAAAAAATGTTCCCTCTATAACACATCAGCAATTTGCAGATGATACGATACTTCCTAGAGCGGGCAACTGTCACGAAGCTAAGGCCTTTAAAGACATTCTTAATTTATACTTGAAAGCATTAGGCCAACAAGTGAACTCTAATAAATCCAAAATTTTCTTTATTAATACGACCCCAAGAGTAGAAAAGCTAATATGTAATAAACTTGGGTATAAATGAGGAAAACTCCCGTGCAAGTATTTAGGTATTGACTTAGATAAAGGTTGTCATTCATCAAAACTCTGGCAACAAGTGCTAACTAAGATACAGAAAAAGAAAAGTTCCTGGAAAGGAAAATGGCTCACAAAACCAGGAAGGATCACAATGATTAAATTAGTATTATCAGCTATTCCAATATACCATATGTCTATTCTTCCCCTTCTGGTTAATATTAAAAAGAAATTAGACAAATCTCTTAGAGATTTCTACTGGCAGGGTACATCAAAAGACAAAAAAATTGCCCTCATTAAATGGGATAATTTATGCAAACCTATCTCTCAGGGAGGTTTGGGAATAAATTTTTTATTATGGCAAAATAGAGCTCTTGGGGCAAAACTCATTTGGAGATTATACAAGGAGCCAAAAAGAAAATGGGCTTCAATCCTTCTTAATAAATATATTCTTGAGGCTAACCCTATTAACTTATTTAGGGCTAAATCGCACATCAAAGGTTCTCGCATATGGAACTTCATAAAGGAATCGAGAGAGATCATCAGCAACTACCTTACTTGGGATGTAGGTTCAGGGGATCAGGCTTTGTTCTGGGATGATTCCTGGGGGGGCCACCCCCCTCTAACCAAGTCGTGTTTTTCGCACACTTTCATCAAAGAATGTAAAGAAAATATAGGGGTGTTTCTAAAGGACTATATCTGGATCAAGGGAGACCCTGAATGGTGTTTATCAGATAGTAGTAGCATAATTGGCTTAGAAAGATAGAAACTCGCTTGCATTTTGGAGGAAAGAGAAGTATCTAGCAAAACCAGAACATATAACCTTATCTTGGCAGGTTCTAATAATGGGAAATATTCTGTGAAGGATGGTTATAAAATCATAGTTCATGAACAAGAAATGGATAATCTTGACATCCCCCTGAATCTGTGCTGGAGTAAAGCATGTCTTCCGAAGGCAGGTATGTTTTTATGGGTAGCAATGCAAAATAGGATTTTAACTGCAAATAGGATCAGAATGTTGGGTTTTGAAGGGCCATCAAGATGTCCCTTATGTGAGAAACATGTAGAGGATGTTAATCATTTACTTCTTAATTGTCCCTACACCCAGGAATGTTGGAAATGGTTACAACAATGTCTTGATTGGAAAACTGCTTTCCCGATAGACTTACTAGATCTCCTTAAAGCTTGGCCTACTTTGTTCAAAGACAACCTTTATCATGACATTTGGACAATCTCCCCTTCTATTCTAGTTTGGGAAGTGTGGAAGGAACGTAATAGAAGAATATTTACAAACCAAAAAATAGAATATAAAAACATCATAAATAGAATAGAAACTTCAATCAGATAAATTATTAATAGCAAACTTCGGGATCAAATATGTTACGAGGACTCCTTTAAAGTATGGGATAATAGAATCAGACTAAAATGGCCCACACTAAAAATTCCACCTTTATATGGGAGAGGAGGTATCATATTGAAAGTTGCCAGATCGGAATGCAAATGGACCCCACCTAAGGAGGGATGGTACAAATTAAATTTTGATGGAGCGTCTAGGGGTAATCCCAGAATAGCAGGTATAGGAGGAATTATCAGAAATTGGAAAGGAGAAGTAATCACTAAATATGCTAGACCCATTAAACCAACCACTAATAACATGACTGAAGTTTCAGCGGCCCTTGAGGGCCTAAAAAAATGCAAAAAAATTAACTTGTTAAAACTAATCATCGAAGGAGATTCTCAAATAATTGTTAACGCTATTCGTACCAAAAAAATACCTAATTGGACTATAAACTCTAAAATTGAGGAAATTAACCTAATTTTAGATACCTTATCGGATTATGAAGTTACTCATACTTACAGGGAAGGCAATTTGGAAGTAGATACATTAGCTAATCAAGGAGCTAATGGAGTCACAATAATGGAAAATTAACCAAGGCATAAAGACCAACCTCAAGTATAGGGGAGTATGCATAGGTTAAATGCAAATCAAAGTAAACTCACTCATGCTGCCTCTCAAATTCTACCCTTGGTCCATCAAAAAGGTCTACTTATGTTT